>CM076583.1:1023853203-1024175820 GCA_034641835.2 Pinus albicaulis | reverse complement strand
GCAGAAGTTGAAAAAGGACAAGTCTGCAAAGAGATTAGAGTTTGAGGGAGAAGATGCATGTTTCATTTTTCAAGCAAGAAAACCTATTACAAGGCATGCTAAGAGATTGATGGAGAGTAGCAAAGAAGTCAAAATACCCACTAAGGCAGCTCAATCACCTAAGGAGATTATTGACCTCTCTTCACCTATAGTAAAGGATACAATCAACAAAATAAAATAAAAAAGAAAAGAGAAAGTGATAGAAAAGACAAAATTGCAGCTCCTTGAGGAAAAGTTGAAATTGGCAAATCAGGAAATTGCTGCCATGAAAAAGGAAGCTAGGAAACACAGTGTTGAGAAAATCCAATTTGAAAAGATGAAGGCAATTTGGGAAAAACAAGTTGATACTGTCTCTAAAGACTTAGACAATACACATGAGTTTGTCAAGTAGGAAGTTCTAGCAAGAACAGAAGCTAAACATATAAGAAAGGTGAACACTCATCTGAGAGATACTAATAAAAGTTTTAAAGATCAGGTAAAGGATTTACAAGAGCAGCTCAAAATGATTCATGATGAAATGCAGAGCCAAGGTATCAAAATGACAATAATTGAAGAACCATTAAGCCAACCAATTGTAAATGAGGAAGAAATGCCTCAAGAAAACTAAAATGAAGAAAGGTTTATGGTTTGTAAATGATGAAGACAGGTTATGTTATAAGTTTTTGGCAACTACAACTTTCATTGGACAAAATTATGCAAAAAACTGTGCTTTTAGTAGTTTTTAGCAGTTTCGTAGCACCTCTAGGCTTAAAAAGCAATAAAGTGCTACGAAACTGCTGTAGCTGCATTTTTGCTTTTTTTGATCAGTGTTAAAGGTATTAAAGGCCGAAAATGTTATGAGAAATGTGTTGAAGGGTGATAAAGATGATGCAAGATGAAATAGTTATAATTTTTGATGACAAAGGCTTGTAAGGCAACGCTACAAAAAGCGTTACGAATCTGCTGTATTTTTGTAGCACAATGTATTACATCTTTTGAAGCAGCGTTTAAAACGATTTTTTTTGAACAAATGGAGCTTATGGAAGAGTAATGGACTATGTTAAGCCATGATTACATATTCAAGACCACAAATTAGAGATTAAATGATGGCCTGAATGCTCAAAGAAGAAAAAAGATCCTTTGCCTAAAAAACAGGGTATTGTTTCCTATTTTTGAGGAGGCCAGCTAAGTGATCATGAAGAAATGAATGCCATTATCCAAATTTGACCATGTGATGACATACTTTTCAATGATGTAATTTCAAGTGGATAAGGTTGTTAAGGATAATAATAAGGAGTTTGAGTCCTTTTTGAAATAGGACTGTCAAGTAGGATAGGTGTCCTTTTGTAATAAATTTCATGTTTTATAGTTATGCAAGGTGTCAATGGACAGAAATTCGATGTATCTAGCCTTGAGGCAGATCATCTAAGTAAGATCTCTATTAAAGGGGATTGGGTCAAATTGGTCAGGGGTTGGACATTTTTGGCAAAATTACAGCTTGTTGTTAATTGACTGTTTCAACTAATACAAAGATCTTTTACTTGACCAACTTGAGATTCTGAAGGAGTTTTTAGTGTTTTCCTATTCTATCTGTATCTCTTATATATCTCATTTGCAGTGGCGTTAATTTATATTACTCAAAATTCATCTATAAGATGCTCTGACTTCCTTTATAAGTGAATTGACTATGTTTTTTACATGTTTCTTGTGTATGTGCCTTATTACTAAAAACTATGATCTGCCTCAACTTCCATGTCAAGTAGACTCACTGAATCACTGAAATCTTTGACTCCATAAGCCCAATGTATACATGCTAATGTTATTTTCAACCTATATTCATCAATAACCAGTTTAGTTCCTAAATAGAGTTAGCCATCTATATCTTTATTCCATATCATTAACCCCTGAGAGAGCCCTCTCAGATTGAGGAAGGCTAAGCCTCAATCAAAAGATTGGTTTGAAACAGTTGCATGAGATTTCCTGATTAACAGCCTATCAGGTCTAATTTTGTGAATACAGGCGGGGTAAATCCTTACAATGGCAGATAACAAAGCCTTTCCTTGCGACATACAACTCTGAAGTACTTCCAATGCAGACATATCATAGGGCGCCTCGGCCAAATCCTCAACAATATTGTAATGTTGAGCGGAACGGGCGTTGGGGTTGTACGAAGACTTTCAGAGTACACCTTTAGAAGGTATTCATACAACAGTCTCAGTATTGGGCCTTTTGATATGAATAAGGCCAGAAGCAGGGGGGGGAGGAGGACCATCATCAATTTCCTTCCCCGCTAGCTGGCGTGGTTTGGTATAATCTTTCGATCGGGTAACAATAGAGACGGGCACATGACCATTCAACATGAAAACCTGTGAGACAAAAGGGGTGGAGGACAGAGGTTGCTCCACCAACTGAGTTTTCTGTGATGGGAAAGGTTCCTTAAGAAAAATCGGCGTGGCTTGGGTGCCCTTGAGTAGTCGACTCACTTCGGCCCATCGTGGACAATCCTTGGTGTAATGATATTCGTCACAAATCAGAAAAGGGTACTTAGGTTTGCGTTTTGAACCATCGTCACCATTAGGTTTCTGATAATCCTATTTCGGGGTATTGGCTTTGGCCTTACCTTTGCCCTTCTTCTTACCCTTGGAAGTTTTATCCGCCGGATTGGACTGGACGACATTCACTTCCACGGTTTTACCAGAATTCATAGGTGGTTGAGAAGCAGTATTAGTGGAAGGAGTATAATTTTTCTTCATAGGATTTGGAGAAGACTTTTCAGAAGTCTGGGACACAAAAACAATGATACCGTCGACAGATGGTGTCATCAGTGCATTGGTAGCTCCATGTCGCGGAGCATCAGGCAAGAGTTCGTACAATGTGTCAGAATGAGAGTACACAAGATCAAGGTACTAGGCACGCGCAATTGCTTGTTCCTCGGTAACACAGGCCCCCATAATGATATCCTTAGAAATTGGACTGATAAAAGAGGTAGTGAACCAATCAGTTAGAAGTTGATCAGGAATAGTGAACTTGACCAAACGACGACGCCGCCTCCACTCATGAATATGATTGGAGATATGAGTAGCTCGATCTTGTTTCAAATATGTGATAATGTGCATCCCAGTTTCATAGCGAACTGGTAACTGGAAGTGTGTGAGAAATTTCATAGCAAGGGAGTTGAAATCTTGAAAGATACCACAAGGGAGTTCAATGTACCACTTTGAAGCAGCACCACTAAGAGTCCTTCGGAAAAGACGTAGCCGAATTGAATCGTCAACATAAGAGTTAGAGGAGCACCAAAGATGGTAAGTCATAACATGTGCTTGGGAGTCTTCTCCGGACTTGCCATCAAATTGGAGGACAATATGGATTAGGAAGGATAGGTTCATTCGTTAACTTCGACACATCGGGTAGTTCCAACATAGCGAGAAAAGGCAATTGGGGATTGAAAGGCATTGCAGGCCTTTGATAAAGACCAATATTGGGATTCCAACTAGGTTGAGAGAAATTATGCCCCCATATGTTCTATCCTGGAGGATTTTGTCCATAGGGGTTATAAGTCTGATAATTCTGCCCATACACTGGTTGAGGACCAGGATATTGATTTTGAGCATACCACTAAGGTCCTATCTGAGAAACATATGAATTTTGTTGCGGGATGTAAGAAGTGTCGTGAGGCGCATTAAACACCACGTGAGATTGACCTTGAGGAAATAAGCAGTGCCCTAGGGCGCACTGTACACTACTTGAGATTGACCTTGAGGAATGTAAGCAGTGCCCTGAGGCTATGCGGGTTGCCCCTAGGGTGCAGGTTGACCCAGATGCCGCGGTTGAACAGGCTGTGTCTGCGGTGCAGGTTGGCCTGGCTGTTGGGGTTGGACAGGTTGTGCTTGGGGTGCAGGTTGGCCTAGATTCTGAGAGCCACCAGGTTTCCCTTGTGGAAGAGGTTGGCTTGATGGTTGGGCTAAACCAGGTTGCCCCTGAAGACTAGGTTGAATCGGCTGAGAAGTAGAGGGTTGACCTTGTTGTACAAAAGTGGAGCCTTATTGAACATAAGGATGGTGTTGTTACACAAAAGGTTGTCTCTGTGATGGATATATTTTCCCCTGTGGAATATAAGATACTCCCTGCTGAACATAAGGTTGACCAGCAAGACCGTAGGCTTGCCCTTGTTGGACCAAAGGTTGTCCCTGAAAGGGTTGTCCTTGTGGACCATAAGGTTGTCCCTGAAAGGGTTGTCCTTGTGGACCATAGGGTTTTCCCTATTGGAACGAAGGTTGTCCCTGAAAGGGTTGTCCTTGTGGACCATAGGGTTGTCCCGGTATGTACGTGAACTGATTGGGGTCAATCCGAGGAAAATAGATGGGATTTTCGTGCTTGTCATAATGATGTGGAGGATTAAAAGGAGCTTGCGGCTGCTGAGAACCTTGAGGGGTGTAATTCTGCTACTAAATGGCTAGCATGTATTGATCGTACGTCAAATTTTCAAGAATTGGATTAGAAGCGATGAGCGCACTACTAGTAGGCTGGATTCCTGAAACGTGAGGTTGTGATCCACTTACGACGGGTCTAATGGGTATCGTGGAAGTGATAGGAATCGACCCACGAACAACAGAAGATGTTGACAACGACTGAGACATACTAACAGCCAGTGCAGATGAAGCCACACATATAGTGGGCCGGATTGGGACATAGGTAACAATCGTCGACGTCATGGGGGTCGAGGGTGATGTTGTTGGAAATATTGAGAAGGGGGGGTGAATCAGCATTCCTTTCAATTAGTATTATTATTAATCTTTCAGAGCATTAGTTAATCTTCAATTATTATCAGTGTTTGTACAATGATAGCAGTAAACAAAAGGAACACAAATGCACACAATTTTTAAGGTGGAAACCCTCTCCAGGAAAAAAACCACTTGAATTATTTTCTAATAATTATTTAATATTCAAATCCAATTGAAAATAAAGCTCCAACTTCCTAGAATCTAGAAAAGTATTATTCTCCAGATCCCACTAAATGGACGCTCCAACGCCCGAGATTCTTAAGTAGTCAACTGAACGGATGCCCCAACACCCAATGAGCTACAACTCACCCTAGCACCACCCTATTACCCAAAAGAAGAATAAAAGAAGAATGGACTCCTGTACGAGGGAAAATGGTCCACTTTACAATGATATAGAATGATGTAGAAGAAGAAGACACACTAGACCATAGCCCCAACTATGACGCAACCACCTAATGATGATCCTAGACCTCCTGACACTGCCTCTTCAACTCTTGGAAGATAGACACTTGTTTAATTTTTACAATGATTCGTTTACAATGAATCAGTACAATGATACCTTTACAATGACTGTATGCAGTGCTGCCCTCTTGAAGACTTCATATGGTGAACTTCTTGATGCTGTTCTGCACCTAGATTTCTGCTCTTGTCATGATACCATTTCTCACTCTTCAGAACATTAGATCATGCATTGATTCTTATCTTGATGAATATATAATACGTGCAAAAATTCTTCAAGGAAATACCCATGACATGATAATATCAAAACTTACCTCATCCTGCAGGACATATGTCAGTGCTAAACAAAAAAAAGAAATTAGAATACAAAGAACCTAATGAAATTAAGATATGAACATGCATATACAGAATATACTTACCTGGAGCTTACCTATGCTGCACCTTGCTTTGCGTTGCTTCTCTAGAAAGTCTGGTCCTTTGCAGCCCTTGAATACACATGATCTAGCGTTTTGTTGCCTTCTAGGAGCTCGACATTGAATCTGGTGTATCTCTATTATTTCAGATCCCCAATATGTGATTTTCGGTCTTGTAGTAGTCCTCAGACTCTTCTTTCCAATGCCATAGGTGTAACTTAATTTGGATTATTCAAGTGAAAGTTATGCCCAGTCTCTCACAATTACCTAATTGGACTAGTTCAGTAGAGCGCACTTGTACAGTGTGCCACGTGTCACTTTTCCTTCATTCGGCTTTGAAATTGATACAATGAAAACAAAATTCCATGCAATATCTACCACTTTTTACAGAATTCCAATCCAATAATCAGAGAGATAGTTATGATGATTTTCCCAAGGCCACTTCTTTGATATGAAGTTTAGGATCTTGCCAAAACACTGACTTCCACAGATCTTATCTCCGAAAATATTGCACACCTTGATATGAAATTTTTACAGGACCTTCCTCAGAATTTAAGCTTTTCCTCATAAAAATTTCAGCTTCTGTACCTTCATAGAAATTAAGTTATAACGCAAATTCCATGATAGCATGTTTCAGGTAGCGAAATCCCTACATGAGGAGGATATGAGGATCAAAATTTATATAAATGATTAGGTTGAGAGGGGCTTTAAAAATTGAACGTGGGAGGGAGTTTAGGAGCTTACAAATTATTAATTATTGACTTTTCAATGACCCATGCCACAACCCCATGTGGTTTTAGCCCACTAACTAGGGTTACAAACTTCAAACATGAAGACACCAACCGTGAACAATTACATATGTACATATATCAAAAGAAATATCCTTCAACAAGTAGAAAACATAAAAATGATTTTGATCCAGAATATAGTAATTTGGTAGGTCAAAATTCCTATGTAATATCTCTGGTAGCACCGTGCTACTTGGGTTGGCTCCACTAATAAATCCACTCTAACACCCCCTTTGGTATCAATAACAAACACAAGTACCCCCCTCGCGATCATGACACCTTTTCCCACAAAATTCTCTCCCCTTGACATCAAATGGAAAAGGGTAACTCCCCCGACACACAACCATCTTGCGACCCATACACACTTCCACTCCCACTTTATATTCGTGACAAGGAAAATCTAATGAGAACTCGGGAGAATCAACGATTTTCTATTTTGCACCATTATTACTCAAGTTTGATATTATTTTTTGAATAACTTGTTCTTCACTTCAAATGATATTTGATGGGAATGTTCTTTGTTTTCGAATGCATGAAAATATTCTCTGGAGATGTTGATGGCATCAGTGTTGTCACATAATATGGGAATAGGCTCACCGAACCGTACCGATCTTGCAAAGTTTGTTTCATCCAAAGACTGAGGCAAACGAGGCTCACGTAATGATTCTCATTTCCGCTTTGACACCAGATCGTAGGCTTTTTGCTCAACCATGACATAAGACAACCACCTAGATATAATGTCAAGCCCACCAGTACTCTTATGATAATCAACGTTCCCGCCCAATATCTATAAAGGTTTGAATAATGAGATCATACTTTTGGGATACCACAAGCCATGGTTCTTCGTGCCCTTAGACATTTCAAAGAATGGCTCTGACGACAATAACATGTGATCCTTTTGCAGTTACTCTGGAATCTGCTATTTGTCCAACTCGCTTGCATAACACCGTAACAGAGGTCAAGAACAGAAGACTACCAACCTACAGATCCGTACAACCTCCGATACACATCCTTAGATGGTGCTTGTCTATGCTCAATTTGCAACTCCGTTACCATCGGAGTAAGGACAGTTTTCAATATCCCATTTTGAATTTCTTGAAAGCATTTCCTTGATGTATTGGGCTTGACATATAAATATTCCTTTATCTTACGTGGATATTTGAAGCTCCCAAGAATATGTCAACACACCAAGCAAAGAAATTCCTGAACTCACTTTTCATCTCTAGAAAAAGTTCACTTAGTCGATTATCATTACTACCAAATATTATATCATCAACAGAGAAATCTCAACGATTAATAAATTATTCTTATGTACATTTATACATAAAGAACCTATCATTAGTAACTTTCTTAAACCTTTGTTGACATATATATCCATCAAGACGAGACAATTAATGCTCTCGTAGCCCGCCTGAGACCATATAGAGCCTTCTTTAACCCGCACCCATAGTTCTCTTTTTCTTATAGTAGAAAACCTTTTCAGTTGTTCGATGTAAATCCTCTTCTAATTTGCCACTTAGAAATGCCGACTTAACATCCATTTGGTAGACTTTGATTTTTCTTGAACGTTGCTGTGCGAGAACATCCGGATAGCTTCCACTGAAACTAGTGCAAATGTTTCGCCAGTTCCAATTCCTTCCACTTGTGCATAGCCTTTGAAAACCAATCTTGCTTTGTTTCGGTGTGTAACCCATCATCCTCATTCAATTTGTTCCCGAACACTATTTATTCCCATTGGAAATTTTTTTCTTTGGTCGTGGAACTAATTCCCGTGTCATCTTTTCCTCAGATTTGATCCAATTTTCATTCATATCTACCACCCAATGTTCATTCCTGGGCTCTGGCTTCCTCAAACTACTAGGCTCCTCAAAGTTTTACAGAAAGCAATGTGATATTGTTGTGATGAACGAAGTTGTCGATCTTTCATTGCGCCACCAATGATTTGATTTGGATAGATGATTCTTTTGAATCCATTCTTTTGTTCTATTTGGAGGAGCTTCTTATTGTTGTTCCGACATATCTTCGATGATCATTACTGTTCTTCCTCGTTGATAGTTGCTTCTTGTTCTAGAATTTTTATCTCTCGTCTTTTTCAAATTTCCTCCGTCTCAAGTTTTCTCATAGATTCTTCAGATCCTCATCAGCTATTCATTAGAACACCATCTTCTTCGTCAAAATGGGTAAAATTATGCTCTCCACTATCCGTTTTCGTTTTTAGATTATAGCATTTATAGGCCTTTATTTTCCGTGAGTAACCAATACCAACAAAAATACCTTTCATCAACACGTGATTCAAACTTAACCAAATTTTGATCTTCTCTTTTGATATAACATTCTGCTTCCGAAGACCAAGTATTTTACATTAGCCGGTTTTCCTTCCATAATTCATATGGGGTCTTGTTGCAATTATTCAAGAAGACTTTGTCAATACCGAAGATCGTCACATCAATTGCTCTAAAACCATAATTTTTCATCCAATTTTGAGTCCTTCAACATTGTTCTACCCATTTCCCCGTACAAGCAGGTTTACCAACAACTCCATTTTGTTGAGGTGAATGCTATTGAAAACCTGCCTTTTTATTCCATTTCGTGACAATAAATAATTTGGAAGCACCTCCTCTCATTATCGATCTTAGACACTTTATTTTCAAATCCTCGCCGTCTTCACACCAACTCGTAGATCTTAAAGCACTCAAATGTTTCTATATTTTTTCTTTAGGAAACTAATGGTCATTATCTCGTATAGCTTTCATCTATCATTAACATGAAACATAATTCTCCATCTAAGCCTTTTGTTCTCATAGTACCACATAGATCAATATATTTCCAATTCCAATGGATGTGATGCAAAGTGTTCTTTTGTTTTAAATTGGACTTTTTTCCGCTTGCCGTGGTAGACAGCTCACATAGTGTTGGAAATTAGGGAGACAGAGAATTTTGACATTTTTGTACCGGCTTCCTTTTGCTTATCCTCGGGCAAGATTGTCAAAGTTTATGCGACCTATCTTCGTTTGTGCCATAACCATTTTTCATCTTTAATGTAGACACATGCTTTAGTTGTCGATCCGTAACATATATGTCGTTTAGCCGACTTGTTGTAGCCACACTCTTACCATACCCGCTTTCCTAATTTCACATTTTGTGGAGTTGAATAGCATCAGGTGTCCTCGATCACATACTTGTCCAACACCGAGTAGATCATCTCATGTTTTCAACCAATAGAACATTCTTGGCTAGAACATCTTTGATTCCGAGAGTGACTGGCATCTATCCCATAACATTTGAAGATCCATCATTTCCAAAATATGGTTCCATCCTTATTCTCTTTTAGAGATACAAATTTCTTTCTATCTCCAGTCATATGCATTGAGAACTTCTATCAACATACCACACACATTTTTTGTTTTGAGCCTTGAGAGCAAGAGCACATCATCGTACTTCTTCTTCCATGGTCGTTTGTCTGGTGGGTTTCGAAAATTCTTTTGGAGGATTTTCAAGTCTCATAGCCTCCGGCTATGTGTCCAAAGTTCCCGACATTTGCAACATTCCATGTTAATATTTCTAAATGTTCAAATATATCAAGGTTTTGTTGAGGCCTCGGGAGGTTCATATTCAAGGATCTCCCTGAATTGTATTGGTTCCTAGGGCATAATGTGTGTGCCATTCTATTAGCCTTATGAACAAATTTTCCACATGAATAATAATATCCATGAAAACATGCTGGTACCTCGGATGGAAACCTTCGTCGAGGAATCATCTTCCATGGATGTTCTCGCGAATCTTGTCCAATGAAGTCTACATGCATGTCGATCTTGTGAGGGTTCATTGTATTTTGTTGTAGAAGGTCCTCGCTTCTTCTTCTTCTTTGTAACCCAGGTTAAATTGGTTTTGCCAGGTGATCGTTGACGTTGATGGAGTTATTCCAATGCCCTTGAGCTATTGGCATATTTTTAGACAATTTTTCCTTCTTCACTTCCTTGCGCAAACAGACTACTTCGGCTTCTAATGCTTCCCCTTTCTTGGGTTTCTCTTTTCTTACAACTTCTTTTGAAATGACTCTTCAATACATTTGTGTTATTCAACTTAAATTTTGAGATCAACTTGTTCTTCAAGAGTATTGGATGAATATTCTCAACCTTAAGCTCTTTTATATTCCTCGATTGCCATTCTTAGAAAAATTATTCCTATGGTCAACCCTTCTTCTTCATCGTTTGACACCCTCTTTGCTTATTGTGCTTGGCCATAAACAATACTCCTCATTGGCTTCTTCTTTACTATCACCGTTTACCTGACAGAGCTATATTATTTAGAGAGAAAGTTCCTTTTGGATCCTTTCTTTTTTCTCGCTTTTTGAATTGTGCCTTTCTTTCCTTTGAGTTGCCATACTTTTTCATTCCGAGTCGCTCAAATTTTCTCTATAGACGGAAGCTTTGCTTCTTTAACATTTGAATTCCACATATGTATTCTCAAGCTTGTCCTCGGTGGTTTTACACCAACACCTTATGATAAGTAGATTGAATAAGTCCACCGATAATAATATTCTTTGCTTTTGTATCATTTACCAAATTTTTCTTACCCTGCCCATCCAGTATGGTTAGTAAGTTTGCCTCGTGAATGTTGTCCCACACTTCGTAACCTTGCGCTAAGAGACAGACCTCCATTCTTCCCTTTCTAGAGTGCATAATTATTTTTCATTTAACGTAGGTGAACATCTTTGGTACAGCTCCATGACCTCCTTCCAAATCGTTAAACTACTATTGAAGGGACCAAGCTTTGATACCAATTGTTGGAAATACCGAGAGGGGGGGGTGAATCAATATCTTCTTCAATTAGTATTATTATTAATCTTTCGCAGCATTAGTTAATATTCCACTATTACCGTGTTTGTACAATGAAAGTAGTAAACAAAAGGAACACAAATGCACACCGCTATGAAACTTTCCAGGACAAACCAATTCTAATGATTTTTCTAATAATTATTTAATATTTGAACTCCAATTGAAAATAAAACTCCAACTTCCTAGAATCTAGAAAATCATTCTTCTCCATCTCCCACCAGATGGACCTCAACTACGAGATTCTTGAGTAGTCAACCGAACAAACATGCCCCAACATCCAATGATATAAAACTCACCCTAGCACCACCCTACCACCCTAAAGAACAATAAAGAAGAGTGGACTGCATCAGGAAAAAATAGTCCACTTTACAATGATATCTTAATGATGTAGAAGAAGAAGACATTAATTGTACCTACAACCCCAACTATGACAGCACCACCGCACATGATCCTAGACCTCCCGACATCGCCTCTTCAACTCTTGGCTATTTACACTAAAATTTTTACAATGATGCTTTTTACAATGATTCATAATGATACTTTTACAATGATCGTATGCGTTGCTACCTCGTGAAGACTTCTATGTGGTGAACTTCTGGCCGATGTTCGCACTCAGATTGTTTCTCTTGTCATGCTACCCTTCTACCTTAAAACATTAGATCATGTATTTATTATTATCTTGATGAATATATAATACCGCAAAAAGTCTTCAAGGAAATACCCATGACATGATGAGATAGCAAAATCCCACCTCATCCCGGGAGAGCATATGTCGTTGCTAAACAAAAAAGAAATTAGAATACAAAGAACCTAATGCAATTAAGATATGAACATGCATATACGTAATACACTTACCCGGATCTTACCTTTGCTGCACCCTTGCTTCGCTTTTTATTCCCTAGAAATTTTGGTCCTTTCGCATCCTCGACAACACATGATCTAGCGTTTTCTTACCTTCTACGAGCTCAATATTGAATCTAGTGTATCTCTCGTTATTTCGTATCCCCAATATGTGATTTCCAACACCCCACAATAGTCCTCTCTTAGTCTTCTTTCCAATGCCATATAGGCCTTAATTCAAATTGAATTCTTCAAGAAAAAGTTATGCCCAATCTCTCACAATGACCTAATTAGGGGATCGATTAATACAGTGCACTTGCACGAAGTACCACGTGTCAAATGTTTCTTCATTCACTTTGAAATTGATACATCGAAAATTAAGTCCCTACACTATCTACCACTTTTTTACAACCTAACCGTACATCGTAGAGAGAGTTACATGATTTTCCGGTCACTTCTTTAAGGTGAAGTTCGTATTCGCAAAACACTCGACTTCCGCGTACCTATCTCCGAAAATATTACTACCCTGATATGAAATTATTACACTTTCAGATTTCGCTTTGGCTAATAAAAATTTCAGCTATGAACCTTCGTATAAAAAAATTTACGTCGTTAAATTCCAATGTCTATAACCTATTTCAGGTAGCGAACCCTGAAGATGAGGAGTGATATGAGGATCACAATTTATATAAATTTAGGTTTATAGGGGGGCTTCAACAAGTGAACGTGGGAGGGATTTTTAGAGCTTAAAAATGATTAATTATTTACTTTTAAAGGACCCATGCCACAACCCCATGGAGTTTTAGCCCACTAACTCGTCATAAACTTCAAACATGAATATCTCTCAAACCGTGAAGAATTACATGGTGTCATATATCAACTAAACATCTTGAAAAGTGTGAACCATAAAAATATTCTTGATGTAATATTCCGAATTAGCTTTCACTAGTTGGAATATTATATGTTGCTTCTATTTCTTCGCCTAGAGGAATAAGGTGGGGTAGGGAGACCCTGAATTCTTTAGCAGGAATAAAACACTTCCGCATGGATGTGGATCAATTTATAGTCAAAATAAAGCCACCTGTGTGAAATGGAGCAATGCATGTAGACCAATTAAGGTTGACTAAATCAATAGCGCCGCCAAAGAAGAGAGTGGAGCTGTGAGGGGACAAATACAATTTTGAAGGAGTCAGTTTTCAAGATGGGAAGTAAATCCCTGCATAAACATGGGGGCCAAGGGTGAGGAAGCTCACCAAGAATATAAGGGAAGGGATGAAACCATGAGAGGCATTCAATATTGTTTATGTTTGAGTCTTATGAATTATTGCATGATCTTACCATTAGCCAGGTTTGTTGTACCGTTTAGTAAAAGGGCGTTCTGGCGTGGGCACCTCTACCTCCCATCTTGGAGGACTTGAGAAGGAAATCTGAGAAGAGTATTCGGGGCTTCATTTCCATCATATGGCATTGGGCCAAGTAGTCACCTATAGCCACAACGCATCCTCCTTGAGGAACCGCGTTATTTTTCATGGTGTTGCAAAGTGGGAGTGGGTGTAAAACTCCGTTTATGAGCTAGGTTTCCTAGTGAAAGGATCAACGTTTCACCCGAAAGCTAGTAAGGAGAAGTTATAGCCATTTCTTTGTATTTTCAGCTATATTTATGTGTAGAGCTTCAGCAAGACAACGTGATTCGCCACATAGCTGCGCTTATACTTTTTATATCTCATGCCTTCGCCAAACTCTTTGTCAGCATTCCTGGGATCGTGTAGAAGAGACTAGTTCTCCATTTTTCAGCTCTTTTGAGTAATATATCGCGCATCCATTTTTTTTTCTATTTATGTAGGCGTAACCCTTATATTGGAATGTGTTTTCATATGTGTCAGAATTTTTGTGTTGCGTATTCATGGGATTGTAGTGTTTCGGGCTTGGGAGGTCTCGTTTAACTAAGTTGGAATGATTTGCTCTCATCACATTGTATTTTTGATGGTTTTGATATATAAAATAATGGATCCATGGGCTGTTCTTGAATTTTATAACATAATTTGATGAATAACCATTTTGCATCTATTGTTGTCTTTCAGGAATTAGGGAATATTACGCTGGCATCGCAGCTCTAATCTTGGCTCAAGACAGGGCAAACACATCTATAGCAATGGAGGAGAAAGAGATCCCAAAAATTATTCTCCGCACCATGCAGACACGGCAAAGATATCAAGGAGATGAGGTTTGAAAGACAAAAGGAATCCTAGAGGTTTCACCATGGAGAAATCTCTATCACTTCACATTTGTGGTGGGAGCAAACAAGAAGACAGCCTTCTTCACAACGCTCCACCCATGCCCACATTCCCTATCAAGAAGGAGAAGGAAAGGCCTGTGGGAAGAAACCTCATGTGACTATTTTGTGGAATATAAATCTCAATCCCCGAAGATTCAAGGAACATTTTAACTTTCAAGAGTTCTCAGCCTGATCATGATGTAGGAGATCCTTCAATCAACATAAAAAGGGAGGATACATGTAGAACTCAAATCTACAATGCATTTTGGAAGTATTTTATTTTTTCCTTATGATGGATCACCCAAGTGCATAACCAAGGCTTGGGTAGAGAATTTGGATACTTATTTACAACCTTGCCATAGTTTTAGAACTGAGGCTATCAAAATAGTAGTGTTAAAAATTCGTAAAGGTGAGGCACATGAGTGGTGGTTTCAAGGTTATCTACACTTGGGCATGATAGCATCACTTTATATTCGTACTTCACTCCGGAGGTTGGTGGAGAGATTTGATCCCAAGGGATCCGCAGGCACACTTTGTTGGGCTAACCAAGCTCGTTTATTAGGAGATTTAGAAACTTATATCTCCAGTTTCTAAAGCTTCTGCCTGGTTTCGACCTCACTATGACCCGAGAGTATGTATGTTCACGATGGGATACAGCTACTGTATGGGCTGGTGAAATCTACTAGACCAACTAGTGCTCCATGAAGCTGCGGGAGAGGGCTAGGGACCTGTTGTTTTTTACCCAAGGCAAAAGCCCTTTTCGCAAAACATTCTCTGCGCACAAAGGAGAATCGGAGAAGAAATATCTCGATAATGACTCGATAAACCCCAAGGAAGAATTTTTTTTTTCACTGCTGGGGAGCCATGGGATACCAAACCACCAATGTGTTGGGTGGAAGGCACATTGTATTGAGATATTTTTGATGAGGATAAGGAGACCATCATCGTAGCAGGCAGAGGAGGTGCACCACCTGTCAGAGATGCAAATGGGGGAATTTGCTCCCATGGGAGGGACTCGTGCAACTTTGAGGAGTTCCCAAGTATCTAACTTTAAGGGTTAGAGGCACTATTTTGGAACAAAGAGTGTCACAGATACAGACAATGGAGCTACCCATAACTTTATTGATACACATGTATGCAAAGGAGGGTATTCACATAGAATATTTTGAGGGTTTCCCTTTTATTTTTCTTCTCGGGATCTAGAACTGCAAGAAAGCAAATATGTTCCAACACAACAATCACTATGGAAACCTACACACCGACAAACCACTTCTTTGTGGTTGATATTCCAACACCAATGTTGTTGAGATTCAACAAGATGATGAGCTTAGTGAAAAGAGTCGCTTTCACTAAGTGGGTCTGCAGTTATTTTTGGTGCAAGTCTATTTTTGTATACAGATCAATATCTTAAGTTGCGTGATGCTATTTATGGATGGTTGACTGCTGGAAAAATAAACTGAGGACCTATTTTTAGAATATTAAAAGAAGTCTATTTATAGATCGTCAATCTAAACATGTATGCATGTCGATTATTATTAGCTCTTGACACAACCAGACTCTAAACAACAACCTGTCTTCTGGAGCACTTAAGCCTGGGCAGTACGTATGTGAAATCCAAGGAACGAGGGAATTACGCAATTACCAAGGGCCATTTGAGTTCATGCATGGAGGATTCCGCTTAGAACCTGCGGGCGTAGTTATGAGAGTTGGAAGAGCAGTTTATGGAGTTGTATTCGGCTTTAACCTCGCTTAGACTTAGTTGAGCTGAAGGTATCTAGTCTAATCGAATGATACATCAGTGAGAGTGAGTGAGTTAATTATTTAATTAATTCAAAAATAATAACCTATTAATCAACTAAACAATATAAAGGGGCGAATCATGCTGGCATGGCAGTTCCAAAGTGGGGGAGACTCAGTGGAGAGATAAAGAAAGGGCAAGATGGACTATTTGTTGTGACTATAGTGATGCATTGATTGGTGACGCACGCATACTGGAGCAGTCCAACATACTGGTACCAAAGTAAGTATCCAAATTCATTCAAAGTTATTTCAAATAGTGATTGCGTAGTGGAGGCGGGGGGAAGAAGGTGAGGGCAAAGACTGGGCAGATGGATTGCAGATTTTTCCCCGATTAGTGCATGACGATTGTATTGTACCGAGAGCTTCGATGTACTAAGCTTTGTATGAGATTATTACATATGATCCTTATGATACATAATATATGATATTTGGGGTTTTCGCTCGTGCTTTCCCCGTTAAACAACCGTGTTATGTGCGATTGTTTTTATTTATGCTTTACATGTGTGTGCAATTAATTTTCTGGCAAAAGATTACCGTGGAATGATTTAGTATTTTACAAGAAGTTAAAATATTGTGAGACTGTGTATTCCGAGACATATATGCTGAATGTATATAATTTCTACATGGTATAAGAGCGTTGTTAATTCTCAAGATTGCAATTGTGAAGTATTGGCGAGTTTAGCCGGTGGACAATTCGAATTTGCTACAAAAAGATTCTTTGTGCGTGTTGAGTATACCTTGAAATGGATTTCAATGGGTTGCGATTGGAGCATGCCCTTGATGGGAGCCTGATCATAGCCCCGGAAGGACAGATGGAGGTAGGCCGGAGTGATGGAATGGACCCAAGGAGTTCATCGATAGTGATGTTCCCAAGCTGGAGCTAGTAATGCCGTATTACTCGACGATGGTGCAAAAGAAGACAAGAAGACGAGAAGAATTATGTTGGAAGGTGTATGACCATATTGTGTCCAGCCTTTCACAGAAGCGGTCCAGCCCCACGTGGAAGGCTTTGACAATTGCTCCAAAGCAGAAGTGACCGCAGGTAGAAGTTTGCGCTAAAGACAAGCTCGAAAATAAAATGGAGACAGCGTTGATTTCAAAATACCTTTACGAAGTTTGTTCATTACTAGAATGAAATAAAGTGGGGGTTATCATGGAAAGATGAAGAATTGCAGAGCGATCCTCAAGCTCCTAAGACAAGAAGCACAAGACTACACGGACGGAGAAATCGTCGGATGGGAGTTACCTTGGTCGGATCTTGTGCAAGAGATAAGGCCGTGTACTGGGATGGATCTTCACCGAAGAATGAAGATGAAGAGAATTGCGCTTTGCTACCAAAGAAAGTGAAAGGAAGGGAAATTTCCCTCTCCAAATACGTAATAAAGGCAATAAAGGTGATTTTTTCCAAAGTGAAGGAAACATCACAACGTGGGCATTTTTGTCACTAACCTGCTCCGTTTTAAAAGAAGAATAAGAAGGTCGCCGAGCGCCCGGAGAGGGCCTTAGCCTTAAATTTGAATTGATTTCTCCTCGATCACATGCTTGGTTTCAATCGTATGGGATCGTGGCATTCGACATGGTGCGTATTTCCATGACGGGAGACAAAGAGTTGCTTAGTGACTTTGGGAGGAGAAGGACCTCTGGGGAGCACACAGAGATGGGCGACGATGGCTTGGCAGATGGGTAACCGGAATTGGGACCATTACCTTGGAGAGGAGTTCGCAATCCATTCTCGTTGAAGACTTTATGTGCATGTCTCCAGTTTAAGAAGAACTTGGTCTCGATTGGTACGTCGTGAAGAAAGGTTAAGTGATGTTGTTTTCATGAGGGAAAATACTTCCTTCGACATAAACCAGTCAAACCAAGAAGACAGGTTCAAATTAAGAATATCTACAAGCCGGAGGTAGATGGTGGTTGCATTGCAATGGTGGGCAAATAAGAAGAAGTAAGAGCCGGGATGAGGCTAATTATGGCGTCATGAGATTGGTCATCTTTCACCATGGTGCTTAACATTTTACAGTGCTCACCGGACTTCCCATGGCATTGCACGTATCAATGAAAGGGATGTACTATGGGTAAGTTTCGCAAAGAAGCACCACCTTTCATGAGAAGGAGAACCATGGTTCGGTGATCCTCGGAGAGAATTCACGTATGTGTGTGGACCTTTCGTTTCAACAACAAACACAAAAATATGTTACATTTTTTTACAGACTATTCTCGTAGCCGTATATTCTCTTGCGTAAGAAGAGTGAAACGTTTCTCAAAGTTCGTGAGTTCAAGGCATTGGTGGAGAAGGAGTCAGCAAGAAAGCTCTAGTGATGACATGAATGGTGAATAAACTTACGAATTCAAATACTTCGTAGCTGGAAGAAGGAATTAAGAGAACTCATAGTGCCTCATAACCCACAAAGGCACAAGTCACGTAGAGGAAGAACAAAACAATCATGGGTGTCGACGAGCGATGTCGCACGCACCGTGGCCTACCGATGCACTTTTAAGTGAAGCAACACCTGTTTATGCAAAATCGTTGTCCCTCATAGAGACATTGGCATGAGTACACCCGAAGAAGCTTTTACTAGTAAGAAGCCCGATATTTCTCATTTGAATATTTTTGGCCCATTCATTTACATTCATGTGACAAAGGACAGAAGAAGCTAGAGCTAATTTAAGTTGGGATATTTTGGTACACAAAAACAATTCCATAATTATCGTGTATTTGCTAGACAGTTTTATTGACCGTGGTGCGATGGGATATAAAATTCAATGAGGTGAAAGCCATGAAGTTTTCGTTTGAGAGGGCTACACTTGCACGAGGAGGAAATTTATTTTTCCGTCATGATAGCCTCGTGAGTGGGGACCATGTCCATGAGGAGATTCATGGAGTGGAGGAGTCCACCTGCGACAACTGGGAAACACTCTATACATGCACTGTTGCAGCCGAGAGACTAAAGCGATGCGACACAGAACAACAGGAGTTCCCTACATCACAAGACAAACAAGAGATAGTCACCTCGATCAATTTATCGGACACATGGCTCTGTGAGCAAGTGAATGACAGAGCCATCTTATTTTGAAGAAGTAGGCAGGGAGACCACATGGGTAGATGTCACGGTGGAGGAGTATGACTCACTGGTTTAAACAATGCTTGGGAGATTGTCTCCAAGGTCATGGAAAATCATTTGGGGATCATGATGTGATCTACAAGGTAAAGCAAGTCAAGTGATGGGAGCGTTGAGAAGTATGAAGGAAAGACGAGCCGTCTGTGGCTTCGCGTATCGAGGGGATCGACGACACAAACCTTGCGCCATCGCATGGTATTCTTTCCATACGGACCATCTCAGCTCTCTCAACGCATGGGTTGGCATCTAATCGATGTGGATGAAGACTACGTTCCTTAATGGGATCATTTAGAAGAGGTATCAGCAACCCCTCAAGGATCGAGATCTTCAAATAGCCGAGTCGCATGTGTACAGGCTCAAAAGAGAGCCGTATGGGTCAAACAAGCACCACGTGCTTAGTACACTTAGACGACATCTATTTCACCGGACTTTGCTTCACCAAGAGGAGGGTGAATGCAAACTCGTACCGTATCAGGGTGAGGGTTGCTTTAACTACTGTTTCTTATGCTGATGATTTCATTACCAACAGATGAGCATTGATACACTCATGCAAGGCGCATTCGCAAAGGGAGTTTGAGATGAAGGATTTGGGCTCTCTCTCTATTATTTCCTTGCACAGCTGAGGTAGCGGGAAGGTGAACTGCTGTAGGTTCTGCTTAAGTATGCCCTGAGATACCGGAGAAGTTTCTACATGCAAGGCCGCAAGCTCTATCGACACTCCTCTTTCTAGAAACAACAGGGAAAGAGGATGCTACATTGGCGCAGGTAGGATGCCACTATTTATTGACAAGCAGTGGGTTCGCCCATGTATTTAGCTCATTATAAGACTAGACATATATACTTGCGTGAACCAAATGCCACAAGCGATGGTTAAGCCTACCGAGTTTCCTTGGAAGGAAGGCAAGGCATGTCCCTAGGCATATCTCGTACTTGAGTATGGTTTATGGCACATACAGACGGATGAGGGTGAAGGCATGGTTTCATTGCATGTAGATTGGGCAGAAGCCCACGTACAGAAGAGCACATCGTGAGGAATTTTTAGTATCTGGACGACGATGCGCTGGCATGTAATGAAACAAATATCCGTGGCACTCGCTCGTTGGAAGCGGAATACAAAGCAATTCAAGCCCATGTGAGGCCATTCGGATGAGGAAGCATCTTGGTTGGCTTGTTCGGTTCACATTTAGATTCTACAAAGGATACATTGTGATAATAAGAGTTGCATTAAACTCTCATGGAATCCCGTGTTTCATGATAGATCTAAACATATTGATATCCTATCATCATACCAGATTGTGTGCAACGGAAGATCAGAAAGCAGCCAGCAGTATTCTACTGAGGATCGTGATGCACATATTCCCGACGAAGGCGCCACCAGAGAAAATTTGAATACCATAGAAGCATGATTGGGGTGAAGGATAATCCCTATCTTGTTGAGAGGGAGTGTTGAGATTCAACAAGACGACACAGAAAAGAGTCGCCTTCACTAAGTAGGCCCGCAGTTATTTTTTGGCGCAAGTTCATTTTTTGTGACAACATGACCGATATTTCTTAGAAGTCACAGGATGCTATTTGTGGATGGTTGACTGCTGGTGCAACAGATGAAATTCTATTTTTTAGAATATTGGGTGATGTTCATTTACATCATGTCAATTCAAAAATAGATGCATGTCGATTATTATTAGCTCTTAATATCCCAACTCTTCTAAACAACAACTTATTCTTCGAGCACTTAGTTTCAATGCACAGATGTGGCAAATCAAAGGACCGAGGGAACACGCGATCCCCATGCCGCATCGAGTTACGTCGGGGGATTCAGCTAGGTCAAGGGCAGTAGTTAAGGGGAGAGAGTTGGAAGAGTAGTTTATGGAGTTGTATTCAATTTAAATCATAATCAATGGAGTTATTGTATCTAGTCTAACCGAATGATACACTAGTGAGAGTGAGGACCATCAGTTAATTAATTCACAAATAATAACTCATTAATCAACTAAACAATACAAACACCAACGACAAGAAGGCAGCTTCTAGTGGAGACCTAGTGGAGAGCTAGGTGAAAGGGCAAGATGGACTATCCGTTTTAATTATTAGTATTTACCACGTACCGCGTCATTAACATTGGAATTTCCCGAATGAGGATTGTTACCAAGGCAAGGTACTTGAATTCAGTCTCGCAGCTATTCTTCGCAGATTGCGCAAGGAGGCAGTAGTTAGCAGGAGGGCAATATCAACAGCATGGATTTGTATATTTTTTCCCGATTAGTGTATGACGACCGTATTGTATGAGATTGTCATATGATCTCCATGATACATAATACATGACAGTTGGGGTTTTCTGTACCAGGATTTCCCATTAAACAATCGTGTTATGCGATTGTTTTTACTTATGCTTTACAGTGTACCTTTAATTTTTCTCCACAAAAGATTAAATAAGGAATGATTCCGTATTTTGCAAGAAGTTAAACATTGTGAGATCGTGTGTGAATCTAGGAAGTATATGCATGCTTAGCGAATATGAATTTCACAAATGTGATATTAAATCAATGGTTAATCACCTTAGGAAGGTTACCACGATTAAACATTAGAGATGGAATGGACATAGAAGGGAGTGGTAAACATCGAAATCAAAGGCATACACACCTATCCAACCCGTATTGTTTCAACTCTGATAGATGGAAGCAAAGACGCAGAGAGGGGACATAGAGTGGCAATGGAACTGCTGTGTACCAGGGAGGCGGATTCACCAATACATCCAAGACGACAATCTATCTTGGACCAAATACTCAACATTTGGAGATATTCACCGAAGACCTCCGACTCGAGGGTTTTGAGCATACCATTGAGCTGGAGTGTGGGGATCTGCCATGATAACCACACCCTATAGACATCCCAAAGCCTATAGAGATGAGATCGGCGCGCTATTCAGAGCTTTTTACCTTAGGGACACATCCGTCTTACCAGTCCTTTTGGCTCATTTAGGTCTGTGAAGAAGAAGGATGGCACGATAGAATGGGGCACTGACGAAGAGATTCATCAAAGGAACTGAAGTACACCGTATGCCCAATTCCCAGGATCGATGAATCGATGGATGAACTAAGAGGGTCCAAGTATTTCTCAAAATTGATTTTTTGAGATCGGGTATCATCAAATCAAAGGAGGATTCATGACATCCCCAAGACAACATTCAATGTCACATTGAGTTCTTGCAATTCTTTTAAATAACCAATGCCCGGAAACATTCTAGTCTTGCATGAACCACATCTTCCGTGGTCACTTCGAGAAGCGAAATGGTATTTTTTGATAATGAGTCTTCTATTGTAGCCACAAATGGAGATAATTACAACATATTGAGGCAAAGATACACATTCTTAAAGAGCAAACTGCTCAGAAATGTTTCCATATGTGAGCTTAAATTGCAGAGAGTGCCTATCTGGGAAGGCGATTCATTGGAGTGATGGGGTAAGAGTCCAAGGAAGATAAGATCCATGTTGTCAGAGTCTGGCCTGGGCCAAAGAATGTCACAGAACTCTAGGGTCGGTGGTGCATCCACTCTTATTAACTAAGTTTGTAAAGGTTCTATCAACTTGCAACACCACTTACGGATCTAAACGTTAAGAAGGGAGTTTTTAGTTGACAACTATTAACATAAAGAGCTTTTGATAAGCTCAAGGAGGTGATGAGGTGAATGGCCTGCTGTTGGGTCCTAATTTAATTTTACTCCAACCCTTCGTGTTGAATGTAATGCTTCTGGAGAAGGAAATTGGAGCGCATTGATGCAAGGGGGACACCTACAAATTTGGAAAGCCGCAAGTTGCTGCCACACAAGAGTTCATACCCCATATATGATAAGGAGATGCTGGCTATTATGCATGATTTAGCCATGTTCGGGCAATATTTGGTGGCACAGACATGAGTGAAGACCGATCATAATAGCTTAGAATTATTTTCGGGAAAGCGTTAAGAAGCTTCAGAGAGGCAACAGAATGGGTGAGTAAGATCCAAGAAATGAATTTGACATAGAATATGTCAAAGGGAAGAATTATGTAGTAAACACCATCTCGAAGTCCAAGATGCCATCCTCGATGTAGAGCATGGATGTTGATTGGAAGGCTTAGTCATGGTGGAATACTCGAAAGACCACACCTTCGGGGAGATCCTAGATGGAATAGCAAGATCAAGGAGAGATATAGAGTGATGGATGAGGTCATCTATTACCGAGATCAAGTCTTCTTGGCCAGAGATTCTAAACTCAAGAAGAAGATTCGATAATTGCCATGATTCTCCACTTGCGGGGTATCAAGGATTCACCAAGGACATATCCGAATATCCAGAGAGATTCTCATGGAAGGTATCAAGGAGGATGTGCTCCAACACATCAAGGAGTGCGTAGTTTTCCGTTAAGTAACAAAGGAGAGAACCATCATCTCGCAAGATTATTGCAGCCACTCCCTATTTCTGATGGAAAATGGGAAAGAGCTTTCCATGGACTTCATCAACGGCCTACTCACAATTCAAGGTAAGGATCGTATCTTTAGAAGTTGTTGATCGTAATAACAAAGTATTCACATTTCTTTGCTATTTTTGCATGATATAATGCTTCGTCAGTAGCCAATATTTTCTTCAAGAATGTGTTTAGACTCCATGGTCTTCCAAAAGACCATAGCCATGATCGTGACCACCGTCTAAGGGCATTTCAAAGAGCCTTTACCGCAGTGGTAATGAGTCGACACCAAGCACCAACCTATCACCCACAAACAGATGGACATACCGAAATAGTGAACAAGTGGTTGGAAGGTTACTGCAGGAATATGTTTTGGGGCAACAGAGAGTATGCTGAATTGGATCATTTGCAGAGGGCTGTTACAACATAACTTTTCATATGTCCATCAGCACTTACTTGCCTTTATAAGTATGATGCAATTACCATTTGTTGATGTTATTTTTAGCAATGAAGTTCCTAGAGAAAAGGAGTGGATTCAAGAGAGTCAGATGACATCTGCTCCCACACACAATATTACACAAATACAAACCAACAGAACGTATGCAAACTGTAGTTTGACAGAGAGGCAAAGGAGGTATGATTTGGTATATCTTCGTCATCCATAGACAATCCAAAACTTAGATAAAGGAGATGAGAAGCTTAAATGCCTGGCGGGACCACAGGGTGATCCATCGTGTTGAGAAGCAACATATGAGCTATTTCCCCGTTGGGAGCAAGATCCATAAAATTTTTCAAGGTTCCAGCCCTCAAGAAGGCCATTGGGAAAACATGTGTTGCCAATATGGATCTCACACTCATCACAGATGAGGGAGCCCCAGTTTTGCAACCGTAGCCATCTTGGATACGGTGGAAAGATAGCCAAGGAGCAGGATTAAAAGAATATCTGCTTCGAGGAGGAATCTTCCATGAGGATGCCACTTGGGAGGAGAGAAGATTTTAAAAGATCCTTCTTTACCACGGTTTCTCGATAATAACCCAACCTCGAGAGGGAGAAGGACCCATTATTTCAAATTAGCTTTCACCAGTTGAACATTATATGTTGCTTCTCTCTATTTTCATTCAGGAATAAGTGGGGTAGGGAGACCCAGTCTTTAGTAGGAATAAAACACTTCAAAGATGGATGTGGACCGCCTTAGATAGTCAAAATAAAAGCTACCTTTGGTGTGAAAGTGAGAAATGCATACTGGGGACGAAGGTCACCAATCAACAACGCTGCCAAAGAAGAGAGTGGAGCTAGTGGGGACAATGCAGTTTTGGAGGAGGAGTCTTTGCATGGAAGTAACCTCATAAATGAATGGGGCCAAGGGTGAAGAAGCTCACCAATAATATAAGGGAAGGGATGACAGCCATGAGAGGCATTCAACATATTTTTTATGTTTGATTACGCGGACTTATCGCCCTCATTGTTTAGTATCGGTCACCAGATCGTTATACAAGGGCATTTCCATGCGTAACTCCCACTCTATCTTCGGAGGACTTGAGAAGGCAATATGAGAAGAGTATTTGGGCTTCATTTCCACCATCCGGAATTGGCCAAGTAGTCACCCGTAACCACAAAGTAGTCTCCGAGGGCTTGCGTTATTTTTCATGGTGTTGGAAAAGAGAGGGTGTTAAACCCCGTTACAGCTAGTTTCCTAGTGAAAGGAGCAACTTTTCACCCTGGTGTTTGGTGGCGAGAAGTTACAACTATTTCTTTGTATTTTCCACTATATTTATGCAGCATCTTCGCAATACAACGTGATCTTACCTACAACTGTAGTTTATACTTTTATATCCATGCTCTTCAAGAAACCTCATTGGTTATCTCTGATCAGGTATAGAAGAGACGAAGTTCTCCATTTTTCGTTTTGAGCACATATCAGTAGATCCATTGTTTTTCTATTTATGTAGTAGTAACCCTCATTGGACCGTCATATGCCTCTAGACTCTCATATTATTTTCTATTCATGGGATTGTAGTAAGCCGAGACTTGGGAGACCCGTTAACTGTTAAGAATGATTGCTCTCTCTTTATCACATTGTATATTTGGTTGCTAGTTTATGCTAAACAATGGACATGGGGTTTTGGTTGACTTTTATAACATAATTTTCTTAATGAAACTATTTTTGTTCTATATTGTTGTCTTCTTCCTAATTAGGAATACTACATCTGGACCCAGAATGGTAGTAACTTGGCAGCCAAAATTCTCATGCAAGATCCGGGCAGCTCCCCTGGTGTCGCTTGGGTTGACATCAATGACAACCATTAATCAACAATCTCCCCCCTTGGCATTGATGGAAACACAAGGTCAAGGATCATGACACCTCTTCCCACAAATATCTTCCTCCTTTTAATATCAATCTGCAAGGGTAACTCCCTCGACACACAACCATCCTGTGGCCATGTACACACTTCCACTCCCCCTTTATATTCTGGTTAGAAAATTTAATGAGAACTTGGGAGAATCCCAAGCTTCTAGCTTAAGATACAAATGCTTCAATAGTGCAGTTTAGTGAAGATATCAACCATTTGTTCTTTGTACCAACATACTCAAGTTTAATATTCCTCTGACTTTTTCTCTAACCAAATAATATTTGACCGGAATGTGTTTTGTTTTTCGAATGCATGATAGGATTCTTTGGAGAGATGTCGATGGCAATCGGTGTTGTCACGTAATATGGGAATAGACTCACCGAATTGTACTTCGAAGATCTTGAAAATTTTGTTTCATCCAAAGGACTGAGTACAACATGTTGTCACGATTGTATTCTACTTCCATTGAATACTGAGGTTTGTTTTTCGTTCAACCATGATACAGACAACCACCTAGACAGAATATTGCTCCACTAGTACTCTTACGATCATCAATGCTTCCTTTACCCAAATTACATCCGTAAAGGCTTTAACAATGAGATTGCTACCCTTGGGATACCGAAATCATATTCTTCTCGTGCCCTTTAGATAATAAGAATTCTTTTGATGCCATGTCAATATGTGATTCTTTTGGTGCTACTTAGAATCTTGCTACTTGTCCAACTTTCAGATAAATATCCGGCCTTCGAGGTCATATATTATAGAAAAATACCAATCATAGATCCGTACAACCTCCCGATCCACATCCTTAGATGAGTCGTTTATGCTCAATTTTATAAGTCGTTACCATCGTGAGTAAGTACGAGTTCGTGTATTCCATTTGAATTTCTTGAGAATTCTTTAGCGTAAGTAGTTCGACATATAAATATTCATTTCTCTCGCCGAGATATTTGAAGCCCTAAGAGGTATGTCATTCACCAAGTAAAGACATCTCTAACCTACTTCGCATCTTTGTAGAAAAGTTCTTAATGAATATCATCATTGCTACCAAATATTATATCATTCACATATAACCCCAACAATACAAATCATTCTATCTATCATCGATAAACACTGCTATCAAACAATACCTTTCTTGAACCCTTGTTGACTAGATATCCATGTAGAAGATTTGAAAGCATACCATGCTCGGGGAGCCCGCTCGAGACCATATAGAGCCTTCTTTAACCTCGCAAACATAGTCTTTTTCGATAGTAGAAAACCTTCACATTAGGGGAATTTTGAGGTTTAAATGGGCTCCTAAGAAAACACAACAAAAAATAAACCTTATGAAGAACCAATAGGATTCAAGGATGATGATGTCAACCATGGGGACGATTCACCATTTTTTGCTGCAAAGGGTAAAAGCAAAAATAATAATAAAACAATAAAACCATCATCCGTATTTCAACTCTATCTCCTTAAATATTTTTACCTTCAAATATCGAGCCGGAGTACCGTTGATGAAAAATTTATTCTCATCCAAGGAGTACACCCATAAATAAGTATACTGATGGACCCCCGCTACATAAAATGAGAAATACATTAAAAACATTATTACAATCACGTTTTTCATGTATTTCTAATTTTTTTTTGTGTAGCAGATCCATCGAAAGTATGCAACATAGGTACTCCTTGGATGATGAATTAAATTTTACATCCAACGAGTACTCGGCTGAAATTTGAGTAAAAAATTTGGGCGATAAGTTGAAAATATGGTTGAAAAAGTAGTTTTTCTTTTTTTCCTCTAAAATTCGATGATGTAATAAAATATTATTTTATTATTTCCACTATTATTTTATAATTTCCTTACGAGGCCCATTTTAGACCTCAAAATTCCCCTAATGGGTTGTTCGATGTAAACCTTCTTCTTCTAATTCGCCATTCGTAAATGCCAACTTAACATCCATTTGTAGACTTTGATTTTTCGAACATGCATAGGCGAGAACATTCGTATTGGCTTCCATTCGGAAACTAGTGCAAATGTTTCACTGTCAATTTTTCACCAGTGCATAGCCTTTGCAACCAGTCTTGCTTTGTTTCGGTAACCTCGTCTATCTTCATTCAATTTGTTCCCGAACACCCATTTAGTCCCAATGACATTTTTACTTTTTAACAAGTGGAACTAATTTCGTGTTTTATTCTTTCGATTAGATCCAATTCTTCATTCATAATTGCTACCCAATGTTCATTTTGGTCAAGCCCTAAACTACTAGGCTCAAAGTTTGCTAGAAAAGCACTGAGCTTGTTGTGATGAAATCAAGTCATGGACCTTCATTTATGTCACCAATGATTTGATTTGATGGATGGTTCTTTTGAATCCATTATTTTTTTCTTCGAGAGCTCGTTGTTGTTTCGGCATAGGTATTGTATTACACTATTTTGCATTTTTTCCCGGTTGATAGTTGCTTTCTGTTATAGAATTTTCTATGTCTTTTTCTAAATTTCCTGCCCCAAAGTTTCAAAGATTCTAGATCCTCATCATTATTCGTTAGAACACCAACTTTGTCAAATGTAACATTTATGTTTCACTATCCGTTTTCGTCTTTTGTTATTATAGAAGTTATAGGCATTTCTTTGGTGAGTAAATCAACAAAGATACCTTCATCAACACGTGATTCAAACTTACCCAAATTTTGAACTTTCTTTGATATAACATTTGCTCAAGATTCTCAAATATTTTACACAGGCTAGTTTTCTTCCATAATTCATATGGGGTCTTGTTGCAATTATTTCCAGAAGACTTTGGTCGATAAGGAAGACTCGTCATATCAATTGCTAGAACCAAAATTTTTCATCCAATTTTTGAGTCCTTCAATATTGTTCTACCCATTTTTTGTATGGTTCTCGTTTTCTTGAACAATTCATTTTGCCGAGGTGTTCACGTTGAAAATTGTCCTTTATTCCATTTTTCGCATTGCCTAAATAATTGGAAGTGAATTCTCCGCTCATTATCCGATCTTAGATACTTTATTTTCAACGTCGCATACCAACTCCTTGTAGATATTAAAGCACTCAAATGCTTAAGATTTTTTCTTTAGGAAATCACCATCACTATCCTGGGGATATAGTTACTCATCATTAACATGAAATATAATTTCATCTAAGCCTTTATTCTCACTATGACCACATAGTGTGTTGGAAGGTTTTTGATATTTTTATTTTGCTATTGCTTCTTTTTTGCTTATCATGATAAGATTTTCTAAAGTTTATGTGACTCATTCGTTTGTGCCATAAATTCAAATTTCTTCCATTTTTCAGGCTAGTAGACATGCTTTAGTTGTTTCCATCGAGAACATATATGTCATTTGAGTTTCCGACTTGATGTAGCCACAATTTTACCATACCGACTTTCCCGATTTCACATTTTGGTAGAGTTGAATAGCATTGTGTGTCCTTGATCACACATTTGTCCAACATCGAGTAGATTGTGATTCATGCTTTTCAACCAATAGAACAGCCTTTAGCTAGAACATCTTGCTTCCAGATCCAAGGATACGGTTCCATCTCTTCTTTCTCTTTCGGTGTAGATAAATTCTGCCTTCTTTATCTCCACCATATGCATCGAGAAACCGCTATCAACATACCACACAACTTTGTTATTTTGAGCCTTGAGAGTGCGATAATAATTATCAATCTTCATCTTCTTCCATGTTCGTTCGTTCTTGTATAGCTCGAAGATTATTTTGGAGGATTTACAAGTCTTCGCCTTTGGATATGTGTCCAAATTTATGACATTTGTAACATTCCATATTATTTTCCCGAAATGTTCAAATCTATTGATGTTTCTTTGAGCCCTTTGGAGGTTCATATTTGAAGGATCTCTGGAATTGTATTGGTTCCTAGGGTACATGCGACATTCTACGCCTTTATGACCAAATTTTCCACATGAATAACAGCCATGAAAAATATGTTGGTACTTGGATGGAAATCTTCATCGAGGAATTATCTTCGAAGGATGTTCTCGTTAATCTTGTCCAATGAAGTCTACATGCATGTCAAGATTTCATAGGTTCAGCTTGTATTTTGTTATAGAAGGTCCTACTTCTTCTTTGTAATCGAGGCTAGTTATGTCGTTGTAATATCGTTGGTTGTTAATGAGTTCTTACTTGAGTTGTTGGTATAGTTTTGGACAATTTTTCCTTCTTCACTTCCTTACGTTAGCCGAGACTACTTTGGCTTCTAATGCTTCCTTCTTGGTTGCTTTCTTCCAACTTATTTTAGAAGTATCTTCAATACATTTAGGTTCTTCACTTCTTTAATAATCAACTTGTTCCTCAAGAGTATTGTAACGGATCTTCTTAGCCTTGAGCTCATTTATAAGCTTGATTTTCTCCTTAGAAAATTCTTATATACCAACCCTTCTTCTTCATTACCATACTTGTTTATCAGGTTGGGCTGGCAACAATGTTCTCTCATTGGCTTCTTCTTCGCTCGTCACTATCTTCATCGCGATGATGAGCTATCTTCTTTAGGAGAGAAAGTCTTTGGACCCTTTCTTTTGCCTTGCTTGTTGAATTTATTAAAGCCTTTCTTAAATTTGAGTTTCCATATTCTTTCATTCCGAGTTGCTCAAATTTTTTTCTATATATTTTGAAGCTTTGCTTCTTTGACATTTGAATCAATTTCGTATACATATCCTCAAGCTTGTCCCATACATTTTTGGCGGTTTGCCAACCCACACCTTATGATAAGCAGATTCATTAAGTCCACCGATAATAATATTCTTTGCTTTTGCATCATTTACCAAATTCTTCTTACATTGTTCATCCATGGTTGGTGTAAAGCCATTTTGAACAAAGGTCCCATACTTTGTAACCTTGCGCCAAGAGATAGACCTCCATTCTTCCTTTCCAGAGTGAATAATTATTTTCATCAACAGGTACACCATTCTTGGTATGTTCATGGCCTCTTCCGCTTTTAAACTGCTATTGAAGGAACCAAACTCTCGATACTCAATTATTGAAACACCGAGAGGGGGGCGAATCAATATTCATTTCAATTAGTATTATTAATCTTTTAGAGCATTTGCTAATATTCAATATTATCATGTTTGCAATAATGAAAGTAGTAAACAAAAGGAACACAAATGCACACGCTTTTTACAGAAACCTCTCCAGGACAAAAACCACCCGAATGCTTTTCTAATAATTATTTAATATTCAAATCCAATTGAAAAATAAAGTTCAACTTTAATCAGAAAATCATTCTTCTCCAACCCAACGTATGGATGCTCCAATGCCCGAGATTATTCACGCTGAACGGATGTCTTCTAACACCCAGCGAGCTACAATCACCAGCATAGCACCTACCACCCTTAAAGAAGAATAAAAGAATAATGGAATCTCGTACCAAAACGCGGTCGACGGCAATGATATAGAACATGGTAGTTAGTTGAGACACACTAGACCATAACCCCAACTATGACGCAACCACCTAATGATGATCCTAGACCTCCCGACACCGCTCCTCAACTCTCAAGCATATAGACATTGCAGAAATTTTTTACAATTATGATTTTACAATGACTTAGTACAATGATACCTTTACAATGATTGTACGTGCTGGCCGCCTCGTGAAAGACTTCATGTGGTGAACTTTTTTGGTTGATGTTACACCTAGATTGTCGTTTCTGTCATGCTACCCTTTCTCACCTTCTGCTAACATTAGATCATGCATTGATTATTATCTCGTATGAATATATAGTACCTACAAAAAGTGTTCATGAAATACCCATGACATGATAATATCGAAACTTACCTCATCCCTAGAGCATATGTCGTTAGTTAAACAAAAAGAATTAGAACAAAGAACCTTAATGCAATTAAGATATGAACATACATAAAGAATAGTACTTACCTGAGCCACCGCTGCACCTTTTCTGTTTTGCTTTGTTTCTGAAAGTCTTGTCCTTTGCAAGCCTCGACAACACATGATCTAGCGTTTGTTGCCTTCTCTCTAGATTGGATATTGAATCCGTGTATCTCTCGTTATTTCGCATCCCTTGCGTATGTGATTTTAGGTCACAGTAGTCCCTTGAGTCTTTTCCAATTCCACAGTCTGACCTAATTTGGATTCTTCAAGACAAAGTTATGCCCAATCTCTCACAATGACTCGATTATGACTGGTTTATAGAGCACACTTGTATGAAGGTCCACGTGTCATTGTTTCTTCATTAAGCTCTTAAATTGATAAAAAAAAAAATAGTCCTATGCATCATCTACCACATTTTACAAAATTCCAATCCGACACTCGGTGAGAGATTTATGACGATTTTCCCAAGATCACTTCTTTGAGATGAAGTTCCCAGGAGCTTGCAAAAAACACCGACTCCCACGCCAGACCATATTCCAAAATGTTTTGCACCTTAATCTAACACTCTTTAAAGGAGATTCCTTAGGATTTACGCTCGCCTCATAAAAATTTGAGCTTTCGAACTTTCATAGAAAATTTTATAGCACACATGCCACGATAACCCGTTTTTAGGTAGCGAAATCCCTAAAGGAGAAGGATATGAGGATCAAAATTTATATAAATGCTTAGGTTGAGAGGGGTTTCAACAAGTGAACGTGGGAGGGATTTTTAGGAGCTTAAGAATTGTTGACTATTGACTTTTCAATGACCCATGCCACAACTCCATGGGGTTTTCCCCCACTAATCGGGTTTACAAACTTCAAACTTGAATATATCTCAAACTGTGAAGAATTACATGACGTGCCATATATCAACGGAAACATATCGAACAGAAAACCATTAAAAATATTCCCGACCTTTAATATAGTAATTTTGTAGGTCAAAATTCCTGATGCAGATCTAGGGGAATGTGTTACTTGGGTTGACATCAATGACAACCATTAATCAGATGCCCTCGATACCAAGAAAGCCCAGCTCCCGAGGGAGTCAAATGTACCGCCCATATCAAGTTCTCGATACAATGATGAACACCGTAAATGATCCGACCCAATGTACGATAATCAATTGGGAGATGTTACTGTGAGGAAGGTTATCTTGGAGACACAGTGATAACTCTCTCGGAGGGAGTTGATAATCTCCTATAGAAACATAAAGCTCTTCACTACTAATGGGAGTCCAAGAATCCATGCTCTGATGAAGCCAGTATCTTCAAAAGGCAACGAGTAGTGGCAAGTAAAGATGGTTCTTGCTAAGAGGGAGGAAACTCTTTCTCATTTCCAAAACTAGCCAAGAATCTTGAGGTTAAGCAATTGATATCAAATGGCTCCTCAAGAGGAGATCGGGTAAAGAAGAGGTAAGATACCTAAGAATGATCACGTTATTAATCAGCAGGCCTAGTACCCAGGTGCTCCCGAAGAGACTTCAGGAGAAGGATCTCCACTAGGAGGTAATGAAGGGGACGACGAAATCGGTGGTTCCGGTACGACCGTGGAATTTTGTCTCAAAATAAGAGAGAACCAAGATGACCAATTCGAGGCTTCAAGATCAAACACTAAGGAATTACTTAAGAACAAGCCAAGAAAATATATTTAATGGGCATGTGATCATAGGAAATTGATTTTATAGCACTTGAAAAAAAAAAAACTTTTCCTTTTCATATTTTAAGAGTTGAGGAATAGGCAAAGGTGACTCTAGTCACTTTCAAGTTGAATGAGCGCGAAAGGACAAGTGCTCGATGATCTTTTAAATTTTAGAGAGTCATGAAAAGACCAAAATGAGTAATCAAGAAATCTAAGCAAGAGGGTGTACCAAGTTTCCGTGAACTATAATATACACCTTGGTGATCAAATGAGAGAGAAATGACGAAGGACTTAACATACGTGCAAGCAATCTCCCGAATGTTGTGTTCATGTATCACGTTAAGGGCGTAAACCCTGCCTCCTATGGATAAAGGATTGTAACCTATGAGGGAACCTCCTTTATATACTCGATAGTACGGGGAGCACAAGTCCATGCTAGCGCTCGTCTAATGCTAGGTGGCAAACGAAAGCTACTAGGTTTAACGACGTCGAACACGTCACTAGCCTAGACCTCAAATGTGTTAGGTTTCCATCGCTTCCTTAGGTTGATTGGAATTCATTTTAAAGTTGATCTTGAACAAATGCCAAGTTTCAAGGCCTTACCGAATGTAATCTCGAACCCTTAATGCACAACTATATGAAAAGAAAATCATTCCAATTCGATGAACAACTAGCTAAGAGAGAGATAGTAATTCATAACAAAGCAACAATCAATCGAATACAAGAAGAGATTTTTCCTAATGCATCTAAGACAACTAAAGCAAAAATGAAAAGCTCTTTCCTTGTTCTACTGTGCTTACTAATGCAAAAGAACATTGCCTTTTCAACAAAGAGAAAGAATGCAAATTTTGTCATTTTAGATGAATGAGAAGCAAAAATGCAATTACTACCTGGAATGACAACAAGGACGTAGTTTTCGTATACTAAAGGAAACAATCTAAACAAAGATCAATCAACACCAACATCAAACACATTCAAAACAGAGACACATTCTTTCACAAAAGAGGAATTTTAAATCGATTCACCGAGCAATGTAATCTATGCCTGTAGATAGATGGAGAGTTAAATGAACACAAAGACAATCATTCAACAAACCAATGACATGTAGAATCGAAAGAAAAACTATGACAATCGCCTCAACAAATTGAAAACATAAAGACCAAAATGACTAAACTCAACTCCATAAGGTTCATCGAGGAGGTAGCCGAACAAGCTAAGATGAGGAACCTAAAAAACCTAGGATGACAACCTACCAGTCCGATGAGGACAAACAACCGAGAAGAATGAGCCAAGAGAGTCAAAGAAATTCTGGGTGGACCGATTGAAAGATGAAAATCCAACCCGCAGGGCAAGAGAAAATCGACAAACTTCCAGGAAAGGATAAAATATTAACCTATAGGGATTAGCGTATTTTTCAGCTATAATCCACGCTAACAGAGGTTGGCGCGCTCTCAAGAAAAAGGCAACAAGCGCCTTTCACCGCCGTGACTCAAGCAACAAGAGGCACCGAGCCGTAAACTATGGAGAAAAAGAAAAAACCACCGAGTGGAGGTCGACTTGATACTATGAGGCTAAATGTGATGGCTGTAGCAAATATTCAAACAGAACAAAGTAGAAAAACTATAACATGACCAAAGTCGAACAGATGCCAAACACTAGACAACGAGAGACGACAACACCGATCCCCAAGATGGTCGCCAACTTGTTGAGCAAAATCCACCGTGGACAAGAGGCGACCTCAGCCCCAGAGCTGGTCTAGCAAATGCGGGAACAAGTTGGTCTTCAAAATCCTAGCTTATAAAACGAAAACAAGTTGGGATAGATGACCTACCTTGGTCCAATGCTCTTTGTTGTCACAGCAGTAGCCGATCCCCTCGATCTTCATCTTCACACGTTGTGGTCCTTCAAGATAATGTCCATGTACCCGCACAAGGATCAAGTAACTATGACAACATACAAAAACATACTTTCATTCACAACTATTCGACTGGGTCAAGGAGAATCAAACATTTTTGCATATTATCGAACACAAAATTGGAACCAAAAAAACCGCTCATGTATTAATGATATAGAAAAGAAGTTTACAACCTTAACGCCTTGACATTTAGGCTTCCTTCGATGGGTTCAATGCAAGCGTGTCTCAAGCATTCTCCGGGGGATCGGAATTGATGAGGCAATGGGCCTAAACTCTCTCTCGACAATGGGTCAAGCCTCGCCTTCTTCTTCACACTAGCTATAGTAAGGACTTGCTCAACTAAATGAAAATATGTGAGAAGGAAGTATTTATAGGAGAGGAGGAGGTGGTTTGGGATCCCTCATAAGGTGGAAGAGAGGCCTTATCCTTTGGGGAGTTGCTCAATTATAGGAAACAAGAATCCAAAGGGAGGACTCCGAGATTATTTAGTTGAACAAATCATGATGACTCCACTCACGAAGTGGTTAGACATGGAAACTTTGTTTCTATTTTAAAAAACTTTCCAAGAATAGGTCGACGCAGTAGTCCACTTAAGACAGAGCACCAATGGGCGCGAGGCCATAACCGCCTACCGCCGCCGACCCAAAATCATGTCTTTTTGAGAGCTTGGTTCAAGAATGATCAATAGAGGAAATGTTCTCGACATGATAAGAGATGCAATGATGCATTTTGGTAAGCAAAGTGACACAGAGAGCCGAAATGGTCCTCCAATATTCGAGATGGGGATTGTAGGGACGGTGACAAAGTATTGTGTAACACTAGTGTGGAGCTATAAAAAGGGTCTCTTTCACCTCTAATTACCTCACATTAATATGTCAACCCGAGAGCGTTTTGTCATTACAAAGAGTGACTCAATCCGAGGCTATCATTTGTCAGAGTAATGCTAGTAGTACAAAGGTTTAAGAAATACAAGAGTAAACGATGCTTTTGATCGAAATTAAATTACTTTAAAGAATAAATCACACACCGTAAACTCAACAATGCACGCTCAAGGGTCCCATAGCGTTGATAACCCATCTCCTTCGGAAACGATGAAAGGAAATTTAGAGCATAGACCATAAGCCTCGGAGCTAGATAAAGGATCGCCAATACTCACTACCTCTTAGATCATCTCTCACACCAAACCAACAACTACAAGTAAATGGAACAAGAAAGCGAATAAAGGATTGAACAACACCAAAATAGAACAACAACTCTAAAATGGAACAAAATAATTGAATAACTAAGTCCTGTTTGTAACCAAAACTCAATTCATTAACTCAAAGACCTTCTTTGCAATCAAATAACATTCTTTCACTCTAAAGGCTATTCACACAAATCACACCTATAACAAAGCTATTTTACCCATTAATGAATGAAAGAACAATACTGCATAAATCGTAAACGCAACACAACACATTGGAATAACACCAATCAACTTAAATACTTATCAAAGCCCAAACAGAACACCACATGCTCTTGAAATCAACGATTATAAAGAATAACGTTCAACAAATGTATAACAAAGAATACCAAGATAACAACTTCCCAATGAATAGAACATGTACTGAACTCTCAAAAGGATTAATAACTTGATGCAGTAGTCAACACACTATTCTGTCTGTAAAAACCTCACGATTCAATTTTTACGAGCATGTAATATGAGTCATGTGCTACATCAAATTACCAAATAACACAGACAAACAAACCGTACACGTAAGTCAAGTCGTAATGGCACAAAAGCAAGTGTCCTCCGGGCCGGGCCCCAGCCTCCAAGGACACACCGCTTTAAGCACGCACGCGAAGATGGAATAAACACCAAGCTTTTATTAATGCATCGGTCAAAATACATCGAACCAGCTTCTCAACGAAACTTAGTAATCAAAGCCGATGTCTTACGTAAAATTACATAGAAACATATCCCTCTCCATAAGCTACGTGCTGTCCCTTTATATAAAGGTGACGGCGGAGATGTCCAAGTAATGAGATAATAAAGGCCGATCCCTCAGATCGAAGACTCAAGGGATTCGCCAACCGCAACTCTTCATCCCCGTCTTTTCTTTGCGCCGAGCCGGTGTCTTCCTTCTTTTCCGAGCCGATTTGCTTTGATCTGTTTATCCTCGTTTTGCGTCGGCTTCCGTTCAGGAGCACGTTTATCTCGACTTGTCCTTTTCCTTTGGAACGACAACTCCTCGTTTTCTCCTTTTCCGTATAGAAAATAACCATTATCGGGCTAAGTCTGCATATCAATTTCATGTTTTGTTATAGTTCCTTATTACTTTCCAAATTCATGACACAAAAAGGTTCACAAATTCTATTAAAAGCCACCGAAACAATCATCAAAAGCATACCTTTAGTACCTCCACACACCCCCTCGCTACCTTGTTTCATGTCCCCGTTGAAAATAGAAGCGATATGCAATGCAAGGAGAGAAGAGGCCGAGAAGGATCCTGCGCGATATTCTTACAACCATGCTGAGTGATTAGACAGCCAAAGAACACCCGGCTTGCCCCGTACTGTGGCCTCGGTATCCCGGCAAGGGTGCCAAATATATCTGGGAGTGCGGCACCCATATCCAATCCGCATGACCTCTGGCTGTACGTTCCGCCATAGAGGTCTGGAAACGGCTGCCACTAACTCAAAGTTCTCATACTTAAATGGTTCTCTGAAAATACGTTTGGATCAGATTCGATACCGAAATTTGGTCGTATTAATGGCCAAGTCTTCGATGGAAAGAAAATACTCTAAACTTCTTCAATGAGGGCTCATGCATGGGTCCTAATGTTTCACTGGCACCAGAGCCCTTATAAGATTTCTATGAGCTTTTCCACAACCGTATCGGGGGTTCCCAGGTCGCCCTAACCCGAGAATTCAGACCATTTTCCGACCTGAAAGTATCATAGGCTTTGAGCCACTTAATCTGATTAACCCCGAATGAAAATGAATGCTTGGAATTGGATGTCTCCAATGAAAGGGCCGTGGTTTAATTCAGCCTCCCGACTTAGCACAAGGTCGGCAAATAAAGTTCACACAACAATCTCTCCGACTTTCACCCACAATGCTTGACAAAGTACTAAGGCAAAGTCATTGACATTGTTGATTTGTATAGTGGGTGCCCGCTTTGGGCGCCTTTATTTTAATTGTAAATACCGTTCAATAAAAAATTGTGAGCATAGTTTTTAGCAAAATTCTGTTAATAAAACATCATTGTATAAAGAACACAAGTCATTCATCCGTTTGATAACAAGATCTAGTCTACGAGTTACCCGTGCAACTTCCTCGTCTTTTTCCATCCTTCAAAGCCTCGAAGTGGACTGACTGACGTCCTCAGTTGCCGCCGTAACTCTTCATATTTTTCTCGGGGAACCGTTTGCTTCCAAGTTGTTCACCTTCTTCCGTGCTTGCTTCATCATCTTATGCAAGGGATTTTGTCTTCGGATCTTTTTTCCATGGGCCGCAGAGCCGGAGTTTTACCCGGAACTTTCATTATGTTGCTCAGTTCGGAACTCTGTTTGGCCTGAGGGTGTGCCTCCGTTCGAATTTGCTTGTCACCGATCCTTACATCATCTTTTTTTCGTTTTAACACGAACATCCGTCCGTTCCGTTCTCGCCAGACTATTTGGAACCTGTACCGGATTTCCGCAGGGCTTTGAATACAGTCGCTTGTTCGGCCTTCTTTTTCCTCCCTCCGGTTTTTCTTACCTTCTGCTCTTTTTCTAATCCTAATTTGTTGTCTCGAGCTAAGCATTTTATTTAACAATCATTCCGTTCCATCCGCAACTTAATTTCCAGCATCGTTTCATTCGAAGGAACAATGTGCCTGCCCCGTCGCTGGCCGGGATCATGACCGGGTTTCTGCCTCCTCTGGGGCTCTTCCCACCGCTCTCGCTCGTCGTTCAAAAGTGAACCCGACCCGGTTCTCGGTTTCCCCTTCCCCGAGCAACCGCCGTTTCTCGCTCCTACTCCCTCTAGAATTTCCTTCAGGACTCGGGGAAAACGATTGTTCCTGCCGCATTTTCCTCCTCTTCATCATGAATGTGCATGTTTTCTTCTTGGGGTTTGTCGTGAGGGTCCTCTCGAACTAGAAGGTTGGACCATACTTACTCATATCGCCAGGACCGCGGCTGTCGTCTGTCCCCAAGAGGGTCTTGTAATGGGCTATCTTCTCCCCGTCCCATTTCTTCCTCCCCGTTCGGGCCGTCTCTATTTCTCGTCTCCCGAAGGCCCGCCGTTTCTTCTTCGGTTGCTCGCCTTCAATTATTATCGGTTGGCCGGTGCTTCCTCGGAGCTTTTCCGCCCTCCTTTTATCCCTCAAGCCAACCGGGTCGATTTTCTCGGGCTTATCTATGCTTCCTCTCATCCCAGCTAACCGTGCCGATTTTCTCTCGCCGGGTTCCCTTCGGTTGCCCTGTGATCGGATGGCGCTTGCGCTTTGCCGATTCTTGGTGTATCTCTCTCGGGGTTGTTCGGCGTACTAGCAACATGCTCTCTCGCGTTTTTCCCGACGTTCGGGGTCGACAGAATGTCTACGTTTTGGGGATGGCGCCCGGCCAATCCCCCAATTATTGCAATCACTTTCCCACCGCTCTCCGTCATTGGTAAGACTATAATTCAACTAGTCGTATCAACTCCATGGTACTGAATCTGATCACCTACGTCGTGCCTTTTTTATACTTTGTGTAAAAGATCATGCAAAGAATGAGTTCAGAGTGTGTCGGGCGTAAATCTGACAGAGCATTTCTGCCAGTCACACAAAGCGTAAGATGTCGTGGTCTTACCACGTCTTTCCTTCCTTCGTACGTAGCTCGCACCGTTCTCGCTAGCTCCGTCCGGTTTCCTAGGGTCGCCGGCGTAACTCCTTCCCTTAATTGTCACCGTCTTCGTCCCGGAAAATGTCCATGACCTCTCGTAACGTTCCTTAATGAAGTCCATACCGTCCGATGGTCGGTAGTCCCGAAACTTCGCAATTATGGCATCGTGACCGCTATCCGCTCCCCTCCATCATGGAGTGGTCATCCCGTAGGTTCTCGTTAAAAAATTTGTCTGCTACCGTTTCATTAGACTCCCGTAGGCGATTGAAATAATTCAACCATCCCCGCCCTTTCCAGATTCCTGCGGCCAGGAGATCGTCACCGTTGAGGCTCACTTCGAATTGCCCTTCCTCCCATGGTTTCACCGTGAATTCTAAATGGAACAGCAAAAACGTTTTCGGTTTCCAGCGCAGAGGGTGATAATCGCAAGGTTTCGAGAAAGAAAACACGGTAGTTTGCAACAAGGAAATGGGTAGCAACTTATGTGAAAATAGAAATGCCATGCCGTTAAACCATGCCAAACCATCGTATACTAGTTTTCCTTCGACGAGGTTGACACGTAATACAGGGAACGATGAGGTTAATCCCCCCCCCCCGCAAGCAGGATAGTCATTCCCAAATGTGGCAAATAAAGGGAGAGGCTGCATCTACCGCAATCAACGTAAGGAACAACATATGAAATTACAGCAAGTGGAAAAGGACAACGAACACTAAATCGTAGGCAGAATCGATCGCGTATGATATAAGAGGTCATTGTTATGATATGAGTCGACAGTAGGGCATGTATCGACGAACAAATTTTTGTTGCCGTGTCACTTCCGTTTCCATGATTGGTAATGATAAATATTCATGCGATGTATAAATCCTGAACAGTTTATATGATACACACCCCCCCCCCCCCCCCCCCGTTTCAGGATATAAGAAACAAAGAAAGCACATATATCTTACCCAGGCGTGACTTAATACCATTAACAGACTCTGCCGCGAAATGTGTCCATAACCTCGCGTAGTTGTTTTTTCACCCTCGGAACCATGATCCTCGTGTATACTTAGGAATGTTGTTATGTAAAATGTAGACCATTAAGGCCGGGCTTGGGTGACCAGAAGCACCATAATGCCATTCACGGTGACTGTTTAAACGTAAGGCCGGGCCGTGATGAGACCTCCTGCTTCCAAGGCTCGTTTATTTGATATACCTTTTGGACCATATCCCTGGTGTGGTAGCCATAATGGAAATTACCACTTCAATCCTCGCGCATCTGTTGTATCGGCTGCCTCAATGAGACCCCCGATCCCGCATTTGACACTTCACATATCATGTTCACATATGTTTTATTTTTGATAGATTACTTTCCTTATTTATACACAAAAGGTGGTTCAACACTCCTTAAGAGTAGGAATGGTGGAAGAAGTCTTATCATCTCAATAGGAAGATATAAGCTCTTTTTCTTATTCTAAGTACTAATCAAAAAAAAAAAAAAAAGGTTAAGGAATCAGCATGATAAAGATAACCAATCGTGGCAAAATTAGTGAAACCATGTCATCAAAAGGTAAGAAATAAGTATGTCCTCCATTTGTCCTCTTACTAATGCAGCCTTATAGATATAGCGATTTATGGTTTGCGCATTTCGTATGTTGTGATTTATATTTCATCGCACAAATACATACTAAGCTTAAAGACTAGAAAGAAGACGGCAAGAAGCATCCTCAATTTAGACGCAAAAGAGATAAGCTGCTTTCACAAGGAGAGCAAAAGAGTTCTAATGGTGTTCTGGCCGGAAAAGAAATAACGATGGATGATAGAAAAGGAACAAAAGAAATGCCAATGCCGGTTTCTTTAGGAAAAGGAAGCAAAATACTATAAAAACACTCAAAATACTATTCCTTTGAAAAGGAATGTCAGTAATAGAAGAACGTTTCTTTGAAGAAAAAGGGAACAAATGGTAACCAAAAGGAACAAATGTAAAATGTAACAATGCCGTCTTTCTGAAAAGGAACAACAGAGATCCGAATACGTTCTTTTGAAAGAAAACGCAAAAACAAACAAAACCATCATAAAAAAACACGCATGCTATTTTAGAAGGAAAAATCAAATTTAGGAAAAGAAAGAAAACAACAAAATGACAAGGAAATATTTAATTCAAACTTATGTACAAGAATCACTAAAAAACAAGAGCTATGTACAAATTGCAAAAGAAATGAACCCGTAATGAATTCATGAGTGAGGAAGATTTCTCCTCCTCTCCCTAAGATCTCCATATCGCGTCTCGGCGTAGCCGCCGCAAGGATTCCCGAGTGAGTGGTTTCATAGGACGACTCGGTGGCCATTCACCTTGAATGCATATCCAACCGTCAATGGTAATTTATAAGGGTTCCGTTATCATGCACCTTCGGGATTTTCATGGTCCCAACCACTGTCTCAAGTTCCCGGGAAGTCCCCGAAACCGAGAGTCCGTATACCTAGCCCGCCCCTCGTGAAAGACTTTGTTTTTGATGAGCGCATCATGCCATTTAGCTCGCCGTCGTTGAATCAATGTCATATTTTGTAGTGCGCAGAGTCTAATTTCGTCTCAATTCACTGACCGTATTTATTGATCGTGCTCGCTTAGATCTAGGCCAACTTCCGTGCTGTCCGTAATGTTTGGATTTCGAATTCTATGGGTACCAGGTTGTTTTCCAAACACTAATTGATAAGGTGAGTAACCTGTGGTGCTCCTCCATGTGGTTCTATATGCCTAGAGTCTCTGTGTGGCCGGTAGCCCAATCACGCCCCTATGTGACGCAATGGTTTTGTTAGGATTGATTCTATTATCTTATTGCGCCTTTCACCCTTCATTCGCCTCTCGTGGGTGACATGTATAGTGATTTTATGCCGGACGTGATAATTGTTTAAAGTTATGCCTAATTTATGCCCAACAAATTGTGGTCCTCCATCCGTAATTACTTCCCTAGAAGGCCATAACGAACAAATAGATGGAACAAAGAACCGATGACAGTAGTCCTCTCGTGGCTCTTGGCAATGCTTCGTCGTTAACCCATTTGGTGACAGGCAGATTCGCTGTTGCACCAACAGCATGCTTGAATGGATGAGGGGTCGATAATCACCGAAATCAAGAGCCCATCAAGCCAATGTCCTGCATGACTAACCGTGGTTTTAGAGGTATCTCACCGCCCTCGACCAGCCGGCCCCGGTCACCAGGGCACCGCCACAGGCTTGGACAAACCTCTTCGCATCTTTGAAGATCGCAGGGCCGCAATATCCTCCGTCCGGCACATCTTATGTCCCGTTCTACGCTCGGGCCGAAGTGCCCTCCACACGGTCCATCGTGGACAAAGCTTTGTGATGTCAAAGATTTCATCCTATCTAACACATCGCCCGATATGCATGTCTCCAAGCCCCGTGTGAAACAAATAGCCCCCAATCCACGAGAATCGGAACTTTTCCAATAATTCGCTTGCGCTCATTAGGAGTTAAATGTTTTGGGCATTGTCTAATGCAGGGTAGTTGGCAACATCAAAGACATTTCTCTCAGTAGGTTTGAACAGCAACAAAGAAAGTTCAGGTCCGGAAATCGGTCTTCAACCGCTCGCCGCATCGCTTGATTTTGGTATCTTCAAAGAAAATCGGCGATGTGGTTTTCTTTGCCGTGCCGGTCCTTGATTGTGATGTCGAATTCCCCGTAATAAAATTAACCATCGAGTTACTCGGGCATTTGTGACAGTTTATACCATAAATATTTTATAAAGCAGAATGGTCCGTGTGTATAGTGACAATGATAGCTTGTAATATAATGTCTAAATTTATCGACGCATGTATTACGCAAGTAGGGGAATTTTTCGCAATGTTGTAATTTAATTTTCAGGGATAAAATTCTTACCGATGTAATAGATGGCATATGGTTTTTTATCCTCTTCCGGGTCTGCTGACCGCGCTGAAGGTCAGACGGAGCATCGTATGATATCCGGAATGGTAGGTCCCGCCTTGTCCCCCCGAAGGATCGGGGCCGGGATACAAGCTTTAGATCCTCGAAAGCACGGTCACATTTTTCTCGTCCAAAGAAAATCAACGTTACGCTAGTGCATATAAAGGAGCAACAAAAAGTATCAATGCCTCTATAAATCGTCTATAATAACCGGAAAATCCAAGAAAGCAAGTGTGACTCCTCTCGTTTTGAGTAGTAGGAGGGAATGAAGCAAAAGTACGGACGGGCCGTCCACCGAATACCGGGTCACGAAACATAGTGTCCTAGGATAAGTCCCGCCACATCATCAAGAACATTTTTCGTGGCTTAAACAAAGCCCGGTAACAATGCAACACAGTAGGACTTTTCTAGGGGTGTTCAGAGTCAAGATCAAAATCATTTCCATATGGTGTAAAGTCATCCATGTAAACTTCAAGTCCATCATTTATTAAATCGCAAAAATGCTTAGGATAGCCCTCCTCTCGAAATGGCATATTTAAGAATACAAAAGGTAGAACTCGATAGGCAAATGTTCTCTATGCAAGTGTTGGTGTTAGTTTATCCCCCCGGTCTTCAAAGGGTCCGAATCTCGACTGTATCCATCGTAGCCATCCGAGAAAGAAAATAATTTCTTCGCTAAAGTATCTAATACTTGGTCTATGAATGGGAAAGTAGATCTTTCGTGTTGCCTTATTTAGTTCCCTATAACCGCGTCAAATTCTCCATTTTCCGGCTTCTTTTTGCGTCCACTGCGGAGACCCATTTACTATCGTAAATAGGATAGATAAAGTTGACATCTAAAAGTTTTTGAAGTTCAAATTTTACCACATCCTTTAGATGAGGATTAAGTTCCTTTGCGACGACGAACAAGTCCGAAGGGTTTTTTTCTCAGGGTAATGTGGTGTGTACATAATCGGGGATCAATTCTTTTCATGTCGTAGTCCCATGCAAATGCTTCTTGAGATATTTTGTTAACATGGATGAGCTTTGCTTTGCTCATTGTGAGATTGGTACCGATGTTTAAAGTTTTTCCCGGCAATTTGGCCAGCTTTTACTAGTCGCAACATAAGTAATTGTGTATCTGGGCTATTCATATCTTTCAAAGGATCTTTCCAGGTCATTATCAAATGTCAAGTTTCTATCATGTGACACTCGTAAAGTAGGTTCGCTGAGTAATGAAATTATTAATGGCATCATCTTCTATTTTGTCTTGAAATCAAGTGCCCTTGTATAGTTAATGGAGATTCGATGTTATCAAGAAGATATGATACAAGGTGCTTAGCTAGTTTACTATTGTGACACTTGGTTGCGCCCGGAGGATATAGAACTAAATTCTTGCTATTCGGTCCTCTCGGGTTATGGTCATATTTCCCCTCGCCGACAGCTTCAATGTAGGCATCGCAAATAGCGAGCCAAGGTCTACCGTGGGACGATGTGTCCATCAAGTCGGGTTTTTGGATTAATTATCGTGAAACGGTTGGATACCCCGTGATTCTGGCGAGACCATGACATCATGTAGAGTGCCCTTCGGTTCAACCACAGATCGGGTCACCCAATTCCCACGTAGTGCAGAGGTGGGTTCCAGCGTATGTAAATGCCGAGTTTTTATGTTGTTGTTAAATATTAATTGCAGCCCCTAGATCAACTAAGGCATTGGTATGTCCACCACAAATGGAATGTATTATAATTGGATCTCGGTCTTCATATTTATGGGTGGTTTTCTTCTGACAATAATTTATAAAGTTCCGACTACTGACCTCTTGATTATTTGTTATATTCCTCCTTTCGTTTCTTTATGCACAATTCTTTGATAGTTTTTGCGTATATGGGAATGTCTTCGAATGGCTTGGATAGAATGAATTTTTTATGTACGTATTTTTGTAATTTTAATGTCAAAGTCGTGGATATTGTATGGGCTTCTAGGTATGGCTAATCGTTTTGGGAATGGAGGAGAGGATGTGGTTGTTTTGACAGTGAGTTTGTTGCTTATTTACATCCTCTTGTTGTAACTGATGTTCTCTCTTGAATCGATCTTCAATATGAACCTGCTTATCTCCCTCCGTTTCGGATATACGTCCCCATCTTAACCCAAGATCGCCGTACCCTTAGTCGGGTCCTCTAGCTCGTGATTCTATGATTTGGAATAGATTGGACCCGCCCGTTGTTTCCACTGGGATCGGGTTGGGTCGGGAGTTGCGGTCTCTGTGTGTTAGGGACTGGGATTTTGTTGGGGAAGGGTCAGTGAGAAAGTTGGAGGGTTTGGAACAGTTCCGGCACCGTGGCACATTGGTTCCCGCGCTTGTCCGGCCAGTGGTGAACTTGTGAAGTAGAGGGAGTCCACTGTGAAGGATAAGGGCCATTTTTCCAATATGGTGGAGTGTAAGGGAAATTGCCAAACCAACTTGGCTTGTTTGATTCAGCCATGGATTTGAAGAAGGAAACGATTGTGGTGACCAGCTTTGTAACGGAGGTTGAGATTGACGGCACATACCATATTGTTGAGCATTATACTCAAAGGCTCATGAAAGAGGTTGAGTCCCGAAACATACTGTGTTGTCTTCGTCAAGCATCAAGGCTACTGTCGATCGAATTCACCGATTCAGTTCTTCTTCTCCGCTTCCTTATATACCGTCAGTCCAGAAGTGAGGGGTGCCCAGTGTGGCTTGGTGCGTATGGTTTACGTTTGGACCCTTATCCAAAGGACACTCCTCGTGGCTATGTTTTTTTCTGCATCGGCGTAAGATTGCCATATTCTCGTCTCGCTCCAAACGTTTGTTTAGCCTCGTACATATCGTTGTGTAGTTAGTGTCCCCATAATATCGCCTTTTAAAAATTTTCTAATAAATTTCCAATTTCTCGCACGTGTTACTCCTTCTCTCGCCGATACTTTGTTACTATCTCTTGCAAACCGATCACACTCGTCGAAGCCATTCCAGTGCCGCTCTCGAACTCCTCGATACACAAATTGGTTGAATGTCAAGAAATTATCTTAATAAATGTCCCCCTTTTCCCATAATGTTTAATGTTTCAATCCATTGTTCTCTCATGCTCCCCTAATAATGCAAGCAACACATTATCGTGTAAAGGCATATGCATAGCATCTTTGTAGATTATACTCCGAAAGTTCCCACATACCTCTACTGTTTCATTTGGTCCGGCCGACATTTGAAAGATTTCGCTTTTTACTCTCTAGACCTACAATAATCCCGATATTTCTTAAGAAGGATTCTTTCATTTGATCCCAATTGTTGATAACTCGCCCACCTAGCCCCATAAACCATCTTAAAGCAGCCCCTTTAATGTAGAGGGAAATAATTTCACTCTCGGGGATCGAGGTAATCGTACCCCCTACATAACACATCGAATTCGAATAAGAATGCATCCGGATCTTCCGATGTGAGTCCGTGAAATGTAGGGATATGTCAAGAGGATAGCTTTAGCAGGCATTTAAGCCGCAGAACCGATAGGATATTGTAATGTGGAGGTTGAGCATTTTCCGAAATGCTTTACACTGGGTTGGTTTTGAGCCAAGGGATCGAATATATGCCAATAACCTTCGGGATATCTAGGAGGTATTCCTAGGTTGAGTGGGAACGGTTTTGACAGTGATCTTTTTAATAAATATTTCCTTTATCCGGAATAATGGGAATACCAGGTGTCCGAGGAGACGTAATTCTCTCAACAATGATCCTCGCAAAGACTTTGATTCTGGCTATCTAAAGGTTGATTTGTCTCATTGTGATTTTGGTTCCTTGGTTTCCCCCGTTTTCCTTCTCCTCTCAAAAGTTGCTAGAGTTCCTTCCCCGCAATAATTTCCGGAGTAGAATTTTCAATTTCTCGAAAGTCCTCGCTTCTTTCGCTTGACTATGCACTCAAACATTGTGCCGCGATGGTGATCCCGTGGCCTCGATGAACTAGTAGGCGGCTTCAGTGTTTTTCTGCCCAATGGGAGCGGTCGAGATTCGTTTTATAGATTTCGTCTATGAAGGTCGTTCGGCCAAGGGTCACCGCCCTTGCCCGTGCTTTGATGGGGGTTTGATATTCTTTTCTAGCCTTTTCTCGCTTAGTCATGCACTCAAAAATAAACTACCAACTTTTTATTCAAACAAAGCAAAACAAATCGTTAGGAAAGCGGATAGTGAGCAAAGTCTTTTACATGCTCCGCACGTGAGGGTTCACCTTCCGTTTCAGGATCCAACTCCCTCCCTAGCGTGCTTGTACACTACCTCAAAAGACAAATGGCTGCTACCCCCTTCCCCCGGGGCAGGGGCCCGCGCCAAAATGTGGAGCTATAAAAAGGGTCTCTTTCACCTCTATCACTCACATTAATATGTCAACCCGAGAGCGTTGTCATTACAAAGAGTGACTCAATCCGAGGCTATCATTTGTCGAGTAATGCTAGTAGTACAAAGTATTTAAGAAATACAAAGAGTAAACTAAGCCAGAATGAAATTAAATTACTTTAAAGAATAAATCACACACCTCGTAAAAACTCAACAAATAATGCTCAAGGGTCCAAGAAGGATAACTATCCTTCAAACCCACAGCGTTGTGAAATTAGAGCATAGACCACAAGCCCGGGAGCTAGACAAAGGACTCGCCAATACTCACTACAGCCTCAGATCATCTCTCACACCAAACCAACAATCATAAGTAAATGGAACAGGAAAGTGAATAAAAAGGATTGAACAAAACACCCAACAGGAACAACTCTAAAATGGAACATCAATTGAATAACTAAGTCCTGCCAAGTTGTAACCAAACTTAATCTATTAACTCAAAGACTTTCGCAATCAAATAACATTCTTTCACTCTAAAGGCGATTCACACAAATCAATCGATGGAACAACAATAATGATTAATGAATTATGAAACAATACTGATAACCTAGCCACACGTCTATTACTGAATAACAAACAATCAACGGAAATACGATTGCTTTCAAATAGAACACTATTGTTTCGAAATCAACGATTATAAAGAATACCGCTTCAACAAAATGTATAAATACGAACAAAAGATAATGTACTTCCGCAACGAATAGTAAGAACATGCAATTAACTCGAAAAGGATTAATAAATCTGATGCGGGAGTCAACACACGATTCGTCCGTAAAACTCAATGATTCAATCTTTAAATATAGCATGTAATATGAGCTTATAAAGCATATCAAATTACCAAATAAATTACGTATAAACAAACCACACGTAAGTCAAGTCGTAATGGTACAAAAGCAAGTGTCCTCCTATTTCCGGCCTCAGCTCCAAGATACACCGCTTTAAGCAGAACGCACGCGAAGATGGAATAAACACCAAGCTTTTATTAACACGTACCTGGCTGCATCGAACCAGCTTCTCAACGAAACTTAGTAATCAAAGTCGATGTCTTATAGAAAATTACATAGAAACATATCCTCTCCATAAGTTACCGCAAGCCGTCCCTATATAAAGGTGACGGCGGAGATGTCCGGCGTAGACAACAGTAACATCCCTCGTGATCGAAGATCCCGAGGGATTCGCCAACCGTTAACTCTTCATCCTCGTCTTTTCTTTTACGCTCGAGCCGGTGTCTTCTCCTTCTTTCCTCGAGCCGATTTGTCTGACCGTTTATCCTCTGCCGCGTTCGGGTTCTCGGCCCTCGCAGGGACAACACATTCTACTTTGTCCTTTCCCTTTGTCCATAACCTCGTTCTTTTCTCCTTTTCCCCAGATAGAAAATAACCATTATCAAAGTGGCTAAGTCTTGCATATCAATTCTCACATGTTTTGTTATAGTTCCTTATTACTTTCCAAATTCATGACACAAAAAGGTTCACAAATTCTATTAAAAAGCCACTGAAATAATCATCAAAAGCATACCTTTTTAGTACTCCACAACTAGGAAGTAGGTTACAACATTATAATGATTAACTATAATGGGCCATATGAAGATAAGAAGACTTTTTGGGATTTATTTCTTTGCCCAAAGATCATATGCTAGATAGCTTAATTATTGTGGGTGATTTAAATTTCACTCTTAGTGTTCTAGAAGTATAAGAGGGAAACCAGAAGACAATAATAGGGTTGGGGGAATATTTACAATTCATGAATGAAGAGATGGGGCAAAGTTGATGTGAATCCTATTAAGAATATGCCTATGTGTAGAAACAATAGGACAGTAAAAGGTTTATGTTTCAAAGAGGTTAGACATATATTACTTACAGTAGTTACGAGGATATTTATTTAGTGGAAAAGCATTAGATTATGCATGGATATTGCGTGTATGGAGGGTTTACGATCACCTCGGTTGTCCTTCTACATATTGATAGAAAATATGATAAACCATTTGCCCCTTTTAAGTTTAACATGCACTATTTAAATGAGGACGAATGCATCAATTTGGTTAAAGATGAATTGTTAAGTTATGACCCATCTTCTAGGGATTTCACAAGTTTTTGATTTATAAAATATTTGAAAGATTAAAAATCAATGGTAGTTTGGGCCTCTAAAAAATGGTAGTTCTAGGATCCCATAGTGATAATGAAATCCTCGCCAAATTGGTAAACACCTCAAAAAATTCTTTGGTTATTCCTTGGAAGGTTTTCCAAATAATCAAGAAAAATTGAGCTCGACTACCTCAACCCTGGAAGTCTATATTGTGATTTTTTTGGAAACATTGTTTTCCCCTAGAGAAACTCGCAAAGAGCCACCGTATAGCTTGATCAGTGGGTTTATTTTTTTTAATTAAAAAAAACACCTAAAGTAGACTCGGGATCCAAAGACGCTACTCAAAGTCCAAAACATAGTAACTCCGTGTTGTAAAATTTTCACATTTATCCTCTCACATATTCTTTATATATATATATATACTTAATTCCTATGGGAAAAAAATATATAGAGAAAAGCATTGTAATGACGCCTACTTGGAATACTAATCATATCGAGATCGGCTTATAACCCATACATTTGCATGCTATTTTACAATTTGAAAATGAAATAAGAGATCACAATGATAGATAAACTCCAAACTACCATGAGATTTTGTGACCATCCAAGAAATTCCTTTTTAAATACGAAATTTATCTTTGAAAATAAAGCAATGATGAGAACAAAATTCTAATCTAAAACACGTAAGATGCAAGTATGTTATTACCAAGTTAAAACATTCTCATGATGTTAGACACACAATATCCAAGGTCATAACTTGACAAAAGTTGTATAAGAATATTAAAAGGTTGCTTTGACTAAATCGACCCAGACTACTCTTAAAACAAAATATTGATGGCTTAAATCTTCAAAAAAAACTTTATGGGACTAAAATTCATGTTGCCACTTGCCTCTTGTGCATGTTAAACCATAAATCCGTTGAGAATTGCATATTTTATCCAGATTGGAAGCGATGGCATTGGCTCAAAAATAAATTAGAAGCTTCATTGTGTGCGTCTTATATATAGGAATTGAAACTAAGTTCGGATTTCTTTTTGTTGTCATTTTGCAATGAAGATTATGCTCGATGATTCGGATTTTTTATGAGAAAAGGATACCGCATATTTTTCAAGCTCCTAAATAACAAGTTGTTGAGACGTAATTAAGCATGTTCCTTAGTCCTTTTTGCAACGAGGTGTCTCATTCCTCTTTAATTTATTGGTTGAAGGATTAAAGTTTTGAAGTGAAAAGGCATCTATCTGAGGCCCTCAATATATTCTTTTAGAGCCACGTAGACTCGACAAAAACAACACGGTTTTATTTGGATACTCTACACTCGTGAACCTTATGCATCCGACCTGAAATGCATCCATCGAAAGGAAAGGGAAAATATTTAGAATGAAAAGGAAAAAGAAACAAGATCAACCCTAAAAATCATTAGATCAACCCTTTGAACATCATATTGGAAACAAATAAACCCTACGAACATGAGATTGGAATATCCCACTTCTACCATATATTTTATAGAGGTGATCTCTCAGTAATTTTGAGATTGGGCCGGATGCTACGAACATGGGATTGGAATATCTCACTTCTACCATATATTTTATAGAGGTGATCTGCAGTAATTTTGAGATTGGGGCGAGAGATGCTACTATACCCAAAAGTGAAATACACCACCATGGATTCAAATCTAAAATTCTACCTATAAGCTCAATGAAGTTTTTCTATTAGAGAACATGTGGCAGCTTCCGGACATATTCAATGAAATTCAGAGAATGGATCCAAATTATTCTTGGGTTTAGAAATTAATTAAATTAATGAAAATGTCAACGTAAAGTTCAACAAGCCCCAAGGTAAACAAGCTAAAAACAATTGGATGAGATAATTTTACCTTTAGGAATAAATGTTTCGTCAGAATAAGTATTACATATGAAGGAAAAAAGAAAAATTCGAATTGATGTTTGAGAAACTAAATTGGTACATGGTTTCTACTAGCTTATAATTGTAAATTGGTCATTTTCTACTAGCCCTTGCTATTGAAAATGGGATGAATTTTCTCCAAAATTTCACATTTCCATTCAACATTTAAACAATCCTTGGTGTTTCATCGATTACTCGGAGGATCATATTCGATCTTAGGCTCATATCGATGAGGTAGAGGAAATCCACAGAGGATTTTTTTATTTGTTTCCATTTGACAGACGTGACATGGCTGTGAAGAGTCGAGTCGGCAGTGGAAATCGCAGTTTCGGCAGGGGAGGTTCGTGAACGGAGCGTCTCGGTCTTAGGTGAAGTTTGGAGCGTAGGTGAATGCACAGGGGAGATCCTTTGCGTAGAAGGCGCGAAGAGTTGGTGAAAGGTTGACGGGTTCTAGGATTTGAATTTGGCGTAGGCTCGCGGAGAGTTAATGCATGGAGGGAGGGTTGGCGGATGATGTTTAATGCACTGTGACGGAGCTAGGGATCGAGCGTGAGAATAGGGGAGCTAGTGGGCGGTGATGGGAGGTTTCTCCAGAAACGACAACGAGAAAACCCCGATGGACTCCAACTAGGCTGGACTATGTCGAATAATGTGCTTTTTCAGATGACCAAGAAATCTGAGAAGTCGCATTATAGACTACTCCATTGAATTTTGGTTCAAATTAACCAAAATATGATGTTTGGTTTTTAAGAGCTTTTGAATTTTGGTTTAAATTAACCAAAATATGATGTTTGGTTTTTAAGAGCTATTTGTTATTTTGGTTTTTGGATTTTATTGATAATATAATTTTGTTAATTAAATTTTATTTAAGAATATAAAAATAAATTAGATCTATAAATAATCAAAATATTTTATTGGGTGTAGAATAAAAGGATATAGAGAGGGACGCGTGTTTATAGAAGCTAAAGGAATTTTTCCTGGTCAAAATTGGTCAAAAGTCTACAGCTAAATGTTTTTCAAAAAATATCATAGTAGCGGTAATCACTTTTTTGATGGTGGAAATGGAATCTTTGGGGCAACCAAAATCTTGAAGTTTTTGCGAATCTGTAACCTAGATTTACAAAAAATCTCTATCGGATTTTATCAAAATGTTCCCGAAATTTCCATGATTTTCAGTGGAAAATTTTGCGGGCTTGTTAGACTATGAAGAATAGAAGGTGATGGGGTGTACTGTTAAGTCAAGCATGATGTGAAGGTCAGCTTCGTTTGGAGGAAAAATCCAAACATGTTAAGGTTGGTGTGGCTCAGATTGGGGGTGACCTAGTGATTTTGGCAACTTAAATGCTTCTCGGATCGATCTTTTTCTCAAGCCACAAATCAAAACTAAATTTTGATTTAATCTATGGAGAAATTTGAGAAAAAAAATTAAAAAAATAAAAATAAATAATATATATATATATATATATATTTTTTAAAATATAGAAACTTAGAATTTTAATAACCTAAAATTAGAAACTTTCCCTTTCTAATCAAAATTTCAAAATATTGTAAGTAGGTGGAATGTCCCACCGAGACACTATTTAATGATCTTGTATGGTAATTTGTATCGAAACAACTAATTATTGTGGTGGGGTTGAAAACGTGTGTAATGTTAATATAGTATAATTCCCATGTGATGATTTATCCGTATTAAAAAAGATTTTGAAACTCACGGTACCAAAAAATCTTGCCTATTTTAATAAGGAGTAAACCAACCATTTGATGGAATGCCCTTTGGGTTTTCGCGCCTCCGTGATCGACGGAATCCCTCCGGCGAACGCGAGCCCCACGCCCTCCCTCACGCCCCTCCCCGCTCACGACATTACCGTTTGAAGGTGCCCATTTAGAATCCGGCTCATTGTTTCCTCGTTTCCTCTCACCAGCGCACGAGGGAGCAACCATGAATGCAAATGCAAAAAAATTTCCACGTTCCTCGAGCCGCTTCATCCCACCTCTCGAACAGTGGACACTCTGCAAACTAGTCGACGGGAAGATGTTAGAGCCGCGGTGCCATGATCAATTGAGCCTCCCTCCCGTATAGCTCATGCACTCGATGAACATGTCATCCCCCGTTACACATCGGTCTGATTGAATGACAAAAAAATTGAAGGAGTTACTCACTTCCGACGGAGATTGGGTACTCATGGTGTCGGTTTTTCGATTTTTTTAAGCGAGTATCCGTTTAGCTAAATGTCCCCGTTTGGTTTAAATGGGAATCCCCATTGTCCTTTCCGTTACTAATCTCGACGAGAATGAAAGCCCTCGCCGGACCACTCATCGAAAACCGGTTTTGTTTTGTTTAATGAATGTCTACTTTTTAACTGGATGTATATGTATTTTTAAGTGAGAATCCCGAGAATAATTTGTTTACCACAACCCATTTAATTTGTTTACTACAACCCATTTAATTTTTTTACCACAACTAAATTTATTCGAGACAATTTTCTAAGGGAGACCATCCAGGACAACCATTGTTCCAACTCGCTAAGTCAGCGTTGTGGCAACTCAGCTTAAACGAGACACTCACTTAAAAATGGTGAAGCAAGTGAAATGGAAGTCAATAATTGCCCTTCGAGTGCAAAACCCTAAAATAAAAAAAGCTCATCTTCTCTAGGGTCGGATTTAGATTGGTCTCTTGTGCAAGGAAAAAACACATGGACTCCTTAGATCGGATTGCAAAAACCCCTTCAACTAGAATTGGAGACTTTTATTAAAGGGGAGGAAATGAACCCGCTGTCTCCATGTTCTTTCACACTCGGGTACAAAACAAACACCCGAGTGCTCACAGGAGCTTGCCGCTTTCCTTGCTTCCTTGCGATAGTTTAGGAAAGATGTTGTTAACATATATATAATCGTCTAACAAAAGGAAATTATCGTCGTGCCATAAGAAGGATGAAATGAGTGTGAACCTTTGGTATAGGAAATACCCTCCAATTGATTTTTCTTTTTATAAAAATCCCAATGGTGGAGATGTCCTTTCTATAGTTGGGAATTCGGATAGAAGTGGATGTTGGAGACTATGGTGAAGCTATTGAATAATAGCCCTAATAGCCATGGATTCGACATTCAACATGAATAAGTATGGGGTGAGTGTATTAAGAATGATCGATCTAGTACAATAACTCGATTAATAATGATTGATGATCTGAAGTTGAAGATCTATGTATTTTCGAATGTGATAATATCAATTGTACACACTCATCGTGTTTGATCACCAACAAAGGGGTGCAGTATTGCATGGGTGGTGGCATCACATAATACATCACATGACATTTCACTATGGTTGGAGCAAACTCATGCATAGGTGTCACCAAGTTGATCATAGTTGGAAAGTTAATGCTTTCATGGTTGATGATGCATTGAAGGTAGAAAAAGGTAACTTCAATATTCTTATTTTACATTACAACTTGTATTTATTACAAAAATAACATCGCTTGAAATGAATTGAATGTGGCAGAGGAGAATTACAAGGTGCAATGTTATCTTATGTGTTTAGCATCAAAGATCGCCCAGCATGGCTAAAAAATTTGAATCAATTGGCGGTAATCCGAGAAATAACAAAAGAAATGTTTAGTGATTTGCGGGTTTAATTATGAATTATTGTTCCAATGTTGAAAGAGCGTGAATGCAATTAAAATGCTTTCTTCAAAAAAATTTCCAATGAGGAAAAGTTCCCTAGAATATTTCCACAATAATTGGGTTGTTGGTGACAAGATCAGTAAGTTGAAAAACTCTTAAGTTACATTTTCATTTGTTTTTGGTTTGAAATATGGTATGAAGATATCTTCATTAACCCAAATTTTATGCAATTAGGGATGTAGGGTCAAAGGTTGTCGGGATTTTCCCCATGAAAATAAGGAGACAAACAATGTTGTGGAACCATATCAATGTTACCTAAAGACAAACTTTCTATCCGATAGAAGAAATAAATGTTCTCAAGTAGGATGGATTGGTTGATACATGTTCTTCTAAAAAATGTTGAACTATGTTATCGGTTAAGGAAATTCTAAAAAATGAAGGATTTTTAAATAATTACAAGAAAGAGAACAGATAGAATCAATCAATGGAAAAAGCAAAAAAGAATTCCAGATAGTGATTGTAGCTCTCATATTCGCAAATGTCTCATGCTTTTTGGGTGAGGGAGTCAATCTAAAGTTAATAAGCAATATCTTGTCACTTGTCATCATACAAATTTAATAACTTGTGATTTCCTCATGGTCTATTTGTGGCAACATATGCAAGCATGCCATAAAGGTGGGTTGGTTATGTTCGTGTTCAATGGCTTCCAAACCAATTACAAAAATCATCAAAGCTACATGTACCGAGTCATACAATGACCCTCTCCCGAGATAAATATAGTAGGCAATATCCAATCTTCCCCGAAGATGCAAACATAACCTTTGCCATAGATAGTCACAATGTTGAACAAATTGAGATGGCCAAGGAGGAGTTATTTGGCTACTTAGACCTGGTTCGAAACAATCCTCTTGATAATTTGACCAAGATTGAACAATTGATTGCTTTAGTTAAAAAATTGTTGGATGACGCCAACAATATTCATATTATGGATTATGAATTCGCGTGTGGATTGGGTGCTTTATGTAGAAATTTGAATAATAGATGAATTATTCACCAATATTATCGTGATTACACACTAATTAAGCTTCATGCATAATACATAACCTCTTCTACAATTGATCATCAATTTGCATGTAAATAGAAGCAATCGCATGCACACATTAAAACATGAATCATAGCACACATATAACACGGTATGTAATGGGGAAAGCTTACGTACCGAAAACCCCCAAATATCTCGTATATTATAATGATAGAGAACATGTAACAATACATAGCACAAAGCTCCTCACGACTACTCGACACTATCTCACATGCTACACACAAACTAGCTTAGATATGAACAAGTCACAAGTTCAAATCTCTTCCACACTGTCCGCATGCCTCTACTGCGCAATCCAAGATGAATGATGATGAGAGCCAAGTTCAAATCCCATCGACTTGTCTGTAACGCGCAATCCTCATTGGCAATATCAATCAATGTGTGTGCAAATCTCATGCACACAACTATAGTCACAACTGATAGTATACTCACCCTTTCACCCACCTCTCTAACACTTTGGTCTCCACCTTTGAACTCGTCCATGCATTAGCAGCTTAATCGATGTATTCTTTAGTTGATTTATGAGTTAATAATTAGTGAATTAATTAATAATTAATTCACACCACTCATCACTAGTGTATTTATCGCTAGACTAAATCACAACTAGTTCAACTAAGTTAAATTGAACACAACTCCACCAAACTACCCGCCATATGAGTTCTAACCCGAAGTCAACCATGAAATAGCTCAACTAACCCCTAGTGAAAAGGCGTATTTCCTTTTGTTGAGCTTTGCATGTGCCACATCCAAGCATCAACCGAAGTGCTCCAAGAGGATAAGATAATGTTTATAGTCCAAATATTATTAAGGGCTAATAATATTTGACTGTTCCTATTTTTAGTACTGGAAGTCTAAAAATAGACTTCACCCAGTATGTCTAAAAATAGAGGTCCATCTATTTTTACCAACTTGACCAACCATCCACAAATAGCATCATGCAACTCATAGACCATGATCCATATGTCTAAAATAGACATAGTCTATAAATAGACTTTGTGCCAAAAATAGCCTGCGGGCTCACTTAGTGAAGCGACTACTTTCTTTCACTAAGCTCCATCATCTGTTGCATTTTCCAACACTCCCTCTCAACAAGATATGGATTATCCGCAACCCCTATCCTACCCTCTCGTGGTATTCTAATTTGCTCCTCGGTGAGCGCCTTCGTCAAGATATCAAAGCATCCCCGATCCTCCGTGGGAATGTATGAGAGTAACATGATTCTCCCACTGCACAAAATCTATGATATGATGGTACTAGATGTCGATGTGTTTGGATCTATCATAAATATCATTTGGATTAGCCGAGAGTTTAATGCAACTACGGTTATCACAATAAATCGCGGTAGGCTCCAAGTGTGACCCGAACAACCCGACTAGGATCTTCCTCATCCATATAGCCTTGCATGCAGCCAAACTCGGCTGCCATATACTCGAGCCTCTACTAAACCGAGTGCCACGGATCTCTGCGCTGCGCGTGCCAAGAAAATGTTGTCAACCGGATACTCGAAGATCCCTCCGTATGTGCTCTTCCGGCTCCATTGGGCTCCCCGCTCCCGACCTGCATCCGATGAAGCCACACAGCTTTCACCTCATCCTCCCTCCCGTTCGTACTCATAATCCATATCCCAATGTGCCTCCAAGATAACGCAATACATGCTTGCCTCGCCTTCCGTAAGAGCTTGGTTGAAAGACTTAACCATAGCCACGAAAGTCAGGCATAACGGCATAGGCATATATCGGGTCGTGTATTGACCCCGTATACATAAGCGACCCCCACCAATCGTCAATAAACAATGGCATCCACTACCTCCGCCAAAGTAGCATCCTCCTTCCTCCAACCCTTCAGGGAAGAGAGTATCCAACAGAGCTATGCGGCCATGCATGTTGAACTTCTCCAATATCTCCCTAGGAGCATACTTACCTTGAGAAACAAATAGTCCATCACTCACGTCGCCAAATTTCCAATCAGGAAATAATGAAGGAGGCCCAAAGTCCTTCATCTCAAACTCTCTTCTGCAAGATCCTCCTTGCATGTAAGTATCAACAACTCATCACCCGTCAAAATCAAATCATCTACATAAAGTAAAATGATCGAGGGCAGCCTACCCTCCACCACACTAAGGTATAGGTTAGGATCCCGCCTCACTCTGGATAATCAAGTCCAAGTGAAGAATAACCGGCTCATCTCTGTGTACACCAAGCACGCGGTGCTTGTTTCAACCCATACAACGCTCTCTTGAGCCTCGCACACATGCGACTCGGGCCGTGAAGATCTCGAAACCTTCGGGGTCGCTCTATGTAAACCTCCCCTCCTCAATGACTCCGTTTCAGGAACACAAGTCTTCACATCCATCCGATGAATGTGCCACCCCATCTCGCGCCTCGAGAGAGCAAGAATCGTCCGTATGGAAGAATACCTTGCGACAGTGCAAAGGTCTCCTCATAATCAATCCCCTCTATCTGCGAGAAGCCCCTCGAGCAAAAAATCTTGCCTTGTACTTCTCCACACTCTCGTCGCGCCGCTCGCTTCACTTTGTAGATCCATCTCGAACCCACCACTGATTTCCCTTACTGCCTCGGGACAATCTCCCATGCACTATTTATGACAATCGAATCATACTCTTCCACCATGGCATCTACCCATGCGGGGTCCTCCACAACTTCCTTGAAAGAGGATGGCTCTTTCATGACACATTTTCTCACAAGAGCCATGTATCCAAAGTGTCATCAGGTCCGGTGACCGTCTCTACTCTCGCTGCCGTGCTGTAGGTGGTCCTACAACCTTCTCTCGCATCTTGAGCCGCGTCGCTCGGCCTTCTCGTAGTGCGCTTCCGCCTCTCTCGATGGTTGGCTGCCTGCACATGAGTGGTCTCTTCCACTCCATGAACCTCATCTTGTGACTGATCCACATCCTGAAGCTCATCCTTAGGAACTAATAGCTCCTCATCTACATGCAAGTGTGACTCCCTCTCAAGTGAACACTTCATGGCTTTCTCCTCTTGAAATTTGATATCCCGTTGCACAACAGTCTTGCGACTGTCTGGAAAATACACACGATAATTGTGGGGCGTATCGTTGTACCCCCACGAAATATCCCAACCTCTCGCGGTCGGCTCCCGGCCTCTTCTCCGGCATCCTTTCGTCACATGAATGTAAACGGGTGAACCAAAAATCCTCAAATGGAAATATCAAAGCCTCTTACCGTAAAACGCCTCCTCGGGTGTACTCATGCCAAGTATCCTATGAGGACAACGGCTCTGCACATATACCGTGCGCATTGCATGCCTTCGCCCACAAGTGAATAGGTAGGTCACTCGATCATGTAACATCGCTCGTGTAGCACCCACGATCGTTCTCGTTCTTCCGCACGCCAACCCCCATTTTGCTGTGGGTTATGAGGTGCTATGAGCTCTCTTCGAATCCCTTCTACTTGTCGCAAAAAGTCCTTGAATTCGCCGTGAGATGAATTCACCACCATTGTCGCTCCTAAGAGCCTTCACATGATTCCCCACGATTCCTTCTCAACTAGCGCCCTTGAACTCACGTAGAAATTTGAGTATGTCTCGCTCTTTCTCTCGCATGAAGAAGATCCAACACTTCCAAGAATAATCATCAACAAAGATCACATAGTACCCGTGCTTTGTTGTCGAAGCTACGCGAGAAAGGTCCACACACGTCCGTGTGAATTCTCTCAAGGATCGTGCGTGGCACTGACTATCCTTCGTGAAAAGGTGGCTTTCGACAAATTTTCCTAAGAGTACACCCCTTGTGATCGATCCGATCGCGTTCAAGAGTGCCCTTAGGAATCCCATGAGAAATTCTGCCGCAGCATCTTCAAAGCTCCATGGTGAAGGTGGCCCAATCTCGGTGCCACGACTCCGCCATCATCCCGACTCACCACTCCTTCTGCCTTGCATGCCATTGTCGCTGCGCAGCCATCTACTTGCAATTGATAAAGGTTCTTGACTCGAACCCCCTATCTTCCGAAGTTTCTCCAGTTGCTTCATTGCGCGGAAAGCCTTTCCCTTGTCGAGACAACATCATATCCACTTGTCATTCTAACATCGCTAGAGAGATAAGATTCTTCTTCAATCCCGGAACATGCATCGCTTCCTTCAATACGAAGGGTTTACCGTACTCCCTCTCAAAGGAAAATGGTACCGATACCGGTCGCACCGTGTATCTACCATTATCGCCCATCTCAATGTGCACTCCAAGATCTTTCTCATCCGAGATCAGAAAACAAAATCTCGATTCCCCCGTCATGTGGAAAAGACGCCACCACTATCCAAGAACCAAACTGAACCCATCACACTTGATACCAAGCATGCGATCAACGAAAAATCCAGCTCAAACTGCGAGGCTAAGGCCTCTCCCGCTGCAGATCCAACAACCTGCTTATTTTTCTTCTTCTGCGGACAATTTCTGGCATAATGTCCATGTTGGTGACAGTGAAAGCACTTCACCTTGGACATGTCCTGCTTCTTTCCTTTCGCACTAGAATGAGAAGCTTTCTTGCTCTTCCCCTTCTTTTCTTTGGCAGCCAAAGTGCAATTTTCTTCATCAGATGCCTTTGATGAAGATCTGTCCCTGGTACTCCGCCTTATCTCCTCTTGCACAAGATCCGATCAAAGTCGCTCCCATCCTGGCAATTTCTCCCGACCATTGACAGAGTCCTGATAGGAATTCCAACTCTTTGGAAGACCAAGGAGAGCCAAGCTCACCAATTCCTCATCATCTATAGTCACCCCCACACTTCCCAGCTCATCCCTGCATTGGATGAACTTCGTGAGGTACTTGGGCATACTGTCGCCTTTCTCCATCTTTATGTGTCTGAGTTTATCCTTGAGCGCCAACTTCCTCTGGTCGCTCTTGCTTTGGAATAAATATGTCAACGCTTTCCACATCAAGTATGGAGAAGCTTTTCCATGCATGCTAGATACAATGTGATCCTTCACGCCCTCCAACAGAATCCTTTGACATTTTTACATCTTCTTTTTCCAAGCCTCAACTTGAGCAGCATCAGTAGGCTTTGGGACCTCAGCCTCTATGAACTCCTTCAGCCTGTTATCATACAATATCGCCTCCATCATGTCCTTCCATGCAACATAATTCGAGCTGCCCTCAAGGGAATACTCCAGTCGCAATCCGTTGAAATACATTTTTACTTCGACACCAAGAAAACTGCTACAAATTCGAATTCCAAATTCTGCTGCAAATTCGAATTCCACCAGCTCAAAACTCAACCGCTTCTGATCTGTGAGAAAAAAGTATTTCTAGCATAGAGATAGACTGTAGGGGCATTTACTGGATATATCACCTTTCAGAGAAAGGATGGATCCAGAGGCTACCTGGCCCGCTTACAGACTCTGTCTACCGAAATAAATTGTAATCACTGTAATAGATCCGATGATCAATTCTCGCTCCAATACCATGTAGAAATTTGAATAATAGCTGAATTATTCACCGAGATTATCCTAATTACACACAATTTAAGATTCATGCATAATACATAACCTCTTCTACAATTGATCATCAATATGCGGAAATAGAAGCAGTCGCATGTGCACATTAAAACATAATCAAGCACACATATAACACAGTATGTAATGGGGAAAGCTTACAGCTGAAAACCCCCAACTATCTGTATATTATAATGATAGAGAACATTTAACAATACATAGCACAAATCTCCTCACAACTCTCAGCACTATCTCACATGCTACACACAAACTAGCTCAGATATTAACAAGTCACAAGTTCAAATCTCCTCCACCTGTCTGCCTGCCTCTACTGCGCAATCCAAGATGAATAATGATGAGATCCAAGTTCGAATCCCACTGGCTTGTACTGCGCAATCCTCATTGGCAATCTCAATCAATGTGTGTGCAAATCTCATGCACAGCTATAGTCACAACCGATAGTAGACTCACCCTTTCACCCACCTCTAACACTGGTCTCCACTGAACTGTCCATGCATTGCAGTTAACTGATGTATTCTTTAGTTGATTTATGAGTTAATAATTAGTGAATTAATTAATAATTAATTCACAACACTCATCACTAGTGTATTTATCAGTTAGACTAAATACAACTAGTTCAACTAAGTTAAACCGAACACAACTCCATCAACTGTCTCATCAACTCCATCAAACTCTGCCACATGAGTTCTAACTCAAGTCAACCATGCAATAGCTCAACTAAACCCTAGGAATAGCGTAATTCCTTCTGTCAGCTGCATGTGCCACATTCGTAGCTCGAACTAAAGTGCTACAAGAGGATAAGATAATGTTTATATTCCAAATATTATTAAGAGCTAATAATATTCGACTGATCTATTTTTAGACTGGCAGTCTAAAAATAGACTCCGCCCAGTATGTCTAAAAATAGAGGTCCATCTATTTTTACCAACTTGACCAACCATCCATAAATAGCATCCCGCAACTCATAGACCATGATCCATATGTCTAAAAATAGACATAGTCTAAAAATAGACTTTGCGCCAAAAATAGCCTGCGGGCCCACTTAGTGAAGGCGACTTCTTTTCACTAAGCTCCATCATCTTGTTGCATTTTCAACACTTTTGAGTTGTCTTTGAAGAGGAAGAAGAGTTTCCTAAGCCCCAAAAAGAGAAGAAAAACAAGGCAACAAAATGCAAGATTGGAAATTGACTTGAATATCCTGGTAGATGAAGATGAACCGTTTTAGTTTGAACAACTCAACAAGCAAGGTCACCCTTGCGCCAACAATGAATGATTTTCCTTGTTTCTTATGCACAATTTTGTTTTCAATTTGATTTTAATATTTATTCCTATATTAGTTGTATTTGATATATTAATGTTTTGTTGACTATGTCCATGTATGTTTGATAGGTGGTGAGGATATGGTTGGAGATTTCTCTAATTTGATGGAATTGTCATTTAAGGTGATTAAATAACTCCATGCATTTACACTCAGTATTTTAATACATTGATTGTTTTGTAAGTCATGGAAGATAGCTTTTAACTGGTTTTACATACTTGAATAGTTGCATATATTGGTGTCCAAACAATAATCCGATATATAAATTCGAATAAAAACAATGGAAATGTAACAAAATTATTAGAGGAACTGCAATGAAATTGTAACTAAACATGTCAAACACAATTTTACCAGTTCTTTATAACTAACAAAAGAAACTGGAGAGTAATATATATTACAACATCAAATATAATGTGTTTGTTGTCAATGAGTTGCTGCAATGGTGAGCCAGTGTGTCAGCAATGGTGAGCCAATGTTGCAGCAATTGTGAGCCAGTGTGTCAGCAACTGTGAGCCATTGTGTCAACAACTGTGAGCCAGTGTGTCAGCAACTGTGAGCCAGTGTGTCAGAAACTATGAGCCCGTGTGTCAGCAACGGTGAGCCAGTGTGTTAGCAATGGTAGCCCAATCTGTCAATATGAATTTGTGGATGAAGGGGGACATTCATGAAAATTTCTGATAAAATAATCACTATGTCCTGGTTCATCAGGACAAAGATACCCTACTGTCTCCTTAATTACATTCCAACAATCAGATTCTTCTTTTTTTGTCAGCATGTATTTCTTTTTATATACCCTTTTTGGAAGCCAGATCATTGGATATTGAAATCTAAGGCCTATCTAGTGATTCTCACACTGTCCCATAACAATAATTTACTAATCAACCCTTGTTAAGGAGGTCTTTAAGTTTAGGTAGTTAAATGGATCTTTATTTCGGGGTTGTTTTCCCATGCTATCCCACCTTTCTTTACATCTTTCTTGTGCCTTAGTTTCCAATAATTGAATCCGGCGTGCACAATATGAAATGGTCATCTCCCTGTTCTTGGAGATAACTTCTACTACTTCTGGAGATTTGATGGATTTTTGATGTTCTTTTATCCCCGCCACAAGTTTGGGATGTTCTCCTCTAACCCACAGAAGGCTCTCGGAATTATGCAAATAAATGTTCACATCATCCAACCAACTGGCCTGATTTCTCAAATACGATACAAAGGCTCTCAATTGGACATCCCCTGTAACATGGTTGGGATTCCATTCTCTATTATAACTGATCTGAAATGTGTGAACAAAATATTTATTTTACAGAGATAGACAGTAGGGGCTTTTACTGGTTATTTCACCTTTAGAAAGGATGAAACCATAAGCTTCTGGCCCTCTCACTGGCTCTACCTAAAGAAATATGAAGTAAACACTTAAATGATCTGGCAATGAAAGTATTTGTTTCTGTTTGAAAAGTATTCATTAACCAATTTTTATGTGTGAATAAGCAAGTTAAGGTATTCTGCAATGGAAGTAATGTGGTATGAAGTGGAACAAATGTGTTTAGATCACTGTATAAGTCTCATTGTGAAAAGTGGACTTATTAAAAAATTACTGTTTAATGTAGTAAACTCTGGAAATAAGCAGCAAGAATGCACATCATAACAGTAAGCATTTGTTTAAGCAGTTCACCCCTCTCTTGGGCTACCTCTGCTGAGTCCAAAAGCCTCCAAATAGGCTTTTCCCTCTTTTATTAATTCTAAAAATAAGTATTACACCATGAAGAAAGCCTCAAAAGGCTAAAATAGCTGCAAATACAGAATCAGAGTGCTGGAAACAGTAAAAATTGACTATTCATTCATCTCAAACAGATGAACATAGCCTAATACAGCTGATCATTCCCATAGCCTTGGTGGCTCCACAAGAAAATTCGCTGATAAAACCTCTGACAGAGTGCCCTAATGGCTCTGCAACCTATTCCAACAGCTTCAGAATGCTTCAATACCCCCAAAACAAACAAAAAAAATTCGCTCCAAAAGGACTTCCCTAGCCCAAGTTATGACTAGTACAAGTTTTTGCCCAATCAAACCTAGAATAGCTCCACTAATTGTGGAAGACTGCAGTTAGTCTTGCTAAAATAGGGGCGGCCACCAAAATAGGCGGAATCCGCCATAAAGTCCGCCAGTCGTTGAGGGCTTAGGATAAGGGCCACGGGTCATGTGACCGCGCCCGTCAGAGAAATGGTTATAAAGCTTGAGTTTAATGCAGAATGGTTTAAATGTTAAACCATACGATATAAACCATATGACATACCACCAAGCACCTGTTGCGGATAATGTGACCACGTTGCAATCCGTTTAAACGCGCCGACTGTCTAAGCCTTTGGTTCTGGGCCCTGAGGTTACATGCGAATCCTGGCTGGCCCCCTTTCGGGCCCCGCCCAAACCAATTCAAAACTTTAAATATACCATCTCGCCCATGGTTAACAAGACGTACTCGTGTCCCAACGGTTGGGCCGCTCGGTTGCTACCGCCCCGACCCGGGGTCGATTCCTGCCGCGAACAATAAAATTTTGCCATAACAAAACAACATTTGACCCTTGGGGCCACGTGGCGCCCTGCCATTGGCTCCTCCACGGAATATTCTGCAGAATATTCTATGGAATATTCCCAAAATATTCTATGGAATATTCCCAAAATATTCTGTGGAATATTCTCAGAATATTCTGTGGAATTTTTTTTTAAATAATTTTTTTAAAATATGGTCAAACCGAGTCAAATTGGGTTTTTTTTTAAACTGAAATTGGAAAACTTCAAAGCTAAATAACTTTCTCATACAACGTTGGTTTTCAGTGCCGTTCACGTCTACAGGATCGTTTTTCCGAGCTCTTTCCTATCGTTCTAGTTTGGATCAATTCTGAGCAACTAATTTTTTGAGCATTTTTCCATAAAGGACTTGATCACCTGATCACGCCTCCCAAATGGGAAGCTTTTGGACCCCAAAAGCTCTCTGATTAGTGAAACTGATAATGTGGTGACTGATTCTCCACTCTTCTACCCTTGAATAACTGAAATATACCCGATTTCATCAAATGGATCTTTTCAGAAAATGATAAACTGTCTTTGGATTTAACTTATCGACCATTGCTAAGATTGAAGGAGTCATGATGCAAATTCTTAAAATTTGCAGAACAACAACTGTAATTTGCAGAAAACAAATTGTTTCTACACTGATCAAACTTCCAAAAAGACTTAAAATAACTTTCATCTTGCAAAATGTTCCCATGGCAAATTCTACCATTCTGAAACCAACTTTGTCCCATGCTGAATTGTGTGTCCTCCTTGCTTGCACTGCTTTTCTTTGACACTTCATTCACTGCATTGACTGACCCAAAAGGTAATTTGCGCAACATAACATCATCTTCTTTCAAAGACAAATTGTTATTAAACTGAGACATGCTATTAGCAACATCATAAAAAGGTGAATGCTCAAAATCTTGTCGTTTCAACATTAACAAAGTTAGACTTTGACTTGCATTAACCAGTCTTTTCAATTGACTTGCATGGAGTAAAGAAGATTCTAGCTTCTTCTTGTGTGCTCTCACAATGTACTCTTTACCATCTTTGAACAAATGATACTTTTTTTCATGGCAATGAAAGATGGCCTTCCTGTCAAATAAGTAAGGACTTCCCAAAACAATTCCTGAAATATCAAGCGGCACCACATCAAGCTCAATTGTGTTAATAAAGTGTGCAGTTATTGCAAAGCGCAATATGCACTTTCTTGAGACTTGAAAATTGGCATCCTTGCATATCCACCCAAGTGGATAAGGCTTCGGATGTGGAATGGTCTCAAGTTTAAGCTGCTTGACCAAGTCTTCAGATATGAGATTAGCTTGTGACCCACTGTCAAACAGTGTGTCAATTTTGGTATGTTTTGAAATTACCCTCACATGGAAGAGCTCTATCCTCCTCTTTTCTTCATGAGTATCTTTGTGACAATTTAAAGAGCTAGAACTGGGAATTATGTCTTACACCACTTCTTTCCCCTTAATGTTCTTTAAAACCATGGCAATGCTTTTTGTCTCATCACCGGAGTTTGACCCTAAGTCTTGCTCAACTGTTGCTGCAGTTTTCTCCTTTTCTTTGGTCTTGTTTTTGTTCTTGTATTTTTCTAGTTTCAGTTCAGGATGAAGCTTCCAACAATGATCTTCATCATGACTTGTCTTTGAACAATTCTTGCAAAAGAACTTTCCTTTTTCCTTTCTTGAATTTGCAACTCTTTTCTTTCCTTTGTTTTTGAGATTACTATCCTCATTCAAAGCATCAAAAGCATTTTTTCCTCTAGCTTCTAAATGTGTAGCCTGGACACAGAATTCATCTAACCTGGTAGGATTAAACATTAGGATAGTATGTTGAAGGTAACTGTGCAAACCTCCTATGTATTTTAACAAGGTGTCTTGACTTTGTAAGTCTACCCCAAGTAGAAGTGCTCTCCTTCTAAACTCTTGGGTATAATCTTGCACATTTTGACCCTTAATTTGCCTAAAATTTTGCCAATTCATGATTGCCTTCTAAATATGAGCAAGAGGATAAAACTGTTTCTTAATAGCAGTAATAAACTCAGTCCATGTTAGAGTTATCTTACCATGCTTTTTGATCTCCTCTTTGGTCTTGGCTTCCCACCAAACCAAAGCTGCTCCATCCATTCTCAATGAGGCTAATTGGATTTTTGTGTCATCATCATGCAAATTCTGAATTCTTAGATAGACTTCCAGTTGTCTAATCCAGTTATCCAATTTTTCTGCATTCACATCACCATTAAACATCGACAACTCAAACTTTACATCAAGCTTTAACAAAGGATTTCTAATAGTTGTTTTTGTTTTGTGTGACTGATTAACAGAAGTTGAAGAGGATGCTGTGGAGGAAGAAGATGACGATGGAGATGGTGGATCACCATTTCCTCCATTCCCTTTCTTAGACTTATCATTTTTTTTCTTCCTTCCTGAAGAATCTCCTTCTTCTCTTTGGTTTATAGACCCTTCTCCAGCAATCCTATGATTTCTCTCCTGATAGAGGATCCTAACCATCTCAGTCATATCCAAGAAAGCTTTTCTAAAGACTCTTTCTTCTTCCTTGGGATCCATTACCTCATGTACTTCTCCTTATCTTGAAGACATGTTTGTGGCTGATTCTAAGGCTAATGAGGATGAAATGGAAGGTGGAGATAATGGCACCCTAGCCCTCCTTGGTTGAGGATTATCTTGTGCTCTAACCAATTGACCTTCCCCTCTTTTTAATTTCAGCCTAGTAAACATCAAATTTGCAGAACAACACAATTTCCTTGCACAAAATTCACAAAATTTTGAGCAAAACCTATAGCTCTAATACTAATCTGATCTGAAATGTGTGAACAAAATATTTCTTATACAGAGATAGACAGTAGGGGCTTTTACTGGTTATTTCACCTTTACTAGAAAGGATGAAACCAGAAGCTTCTGGCCCTCTTACTGGCTCTACCTAAAGAAATATGAAGTAAACACTTAAACGATCTGGCAATGAAAGTATTTGTTTCTATTTTCAAAGTATTCATTAACCAATTTTTATGTGTGAATACGCAAGTTAAGGTATTCTGCAATGGAAGTAATGTGGTATGAAGTGGAACAAATGTGTTTAGATCACTGTATAAGTCTCATTGTGAAAAGTGGACTTATTAAAAAATTACTATTTAATGTAGTAAACTCTGGAAATAAGCAGCAAGAATGCACAGCATAACAGTGAAAATTTGTTTAAGCAGTTCACCCCTCTCTTGGGCTACCTCTGCTGGGTCCAAAAGCCTCCAAATAGGCTTTTCCTATTACACCATGAAGAAAGCCTCAAAAGGCTAAAATAACTGCAAATACAAAATCAGAGTGCTGGAAACAGTAAAAATTGACTATTCATTCACCTCAAACAGATGAACATAGCTCAATACAGCTGACCATTCCCATAGCCCTAGTGGCTCCACAAGAAAATTCGCTGATAAAACCTCTAACAGAGTGCCCTGATGGCTCTGCAACCTATTCCAACAGCTTCAGAATTCTTCAATACCCCCAAAACAAAAAAAAAAAATTGCTCCAAAAGGACTTCCCTAGCCCAAGTTATGACTAGTACAAGTTTTTTCCCAATCAGGCCTAGAATACCTCCACTAATTGTGGAAGACTGCAATTAGTCCCGCTAAAATAGGGGCGGCCAACAAAATAGGTGGAATCCGCCATAAAGGCCGCTAGTCATTGAGGGCTTAGGATAAGGGCCACAGGTCATGTGACCGCGCCCGTCGGAGAAATGGTTATAAAGCTTGAGTTTAATGCGGAATGGTTTAAATGTTAAACCATACGATATAAACCATATGACATACCACCAAGCACCTGTTGCGGATAATGTGACCACGTTTCAATCCGTTTAAATGCGTCGACTGTCTAAGCCTTTGGTTCCGGGCCCTGAGGTTACATGCGAAGGGGGCTGGCCCCCTTTTGGACCCCGCCCAAACCAATTCAAAACTTTAAATATACCATCTCGCCCATGGTTAACAAGACGTACTCGTGGCCCGACGGTTGGGCCGCTCAGTTGCTACCGCCCTGACCCAGGGTCAATTCCTGCCGCGAACAATAAAATTTTGCCATAACAAAACAATTCGACATTTGACCCTTGGGGCCACGTGGCGCCCTGCCATTGGCTCCTCCATGGAATATTCTACAAAATATTCTATGGAATATTCCCAGAATATTTTGTGGAATATTTTTTTTTTAATATATATATATTTTTTTAAATATGGTCAAATTGTCTCAAATTGGGTTTTTTTAAAACTGAAATTGGAAAACTTCAAAGCTGAATAACTTTCTTATACAGCGTCGGTTTTCAGTGCCGTTCACATCTACAGGATTGTTTTTCCGAGCTCTTTCCTGTCGTTCTAGTTTGGATCAATTTCGAGCAACTAATTTTTTGAGAATTTTTCCATAAAGGACTTGATAACCTGATCAATAAGGTACCAAAAAATTATGTTGGTACAGTTCACTTAGAAAGTCTCTATTTTGATCACAAATTGTCATATATTCCTCCTTGAAACCATCACTGCTTTCAAACTTGAGAAGGATACTTTCGATGATAGCATTCTTTTTAAATATCAGGAAATTTTGAGTCAAGTACACATTGTAATTGGTTGAAGGAGCCCTGCAACTAAGCACACCACCCATTATCTGTTCGAGTTCTTGCTTATCCTTCTCCAACTTGGTCACCCTCCTTTCCAGCTCATCCACTGTTTTTTTATGTCTTCGTAAAACTTTGTTTTTATATTCTTCGCATATCTTGCAAACGTTATGAAGTGAGTTTTTGTGCACATTGTAAGGTATTAAGTGTCCTGGATATGGGTATTTAGACAACTATGATTTATCCTTTCGTTCCTCATCATCTTTTTGCACACCAATGTCTTTGGTCAGTTTGATCTCTAGTTCCTCATCCTCTTTTAGTTTCATATCTGTATGTTGTTCCTCTGTGTATATACCCATTTCTTTTGTTAGTTTGATATGTAATTCTTGTTCCTCTGTATGGATAGCTATGATTTTGGTATGGTCCTCTGTTTGCACAACAATGTCATCAATCTGTTTTTTTCCAAGGGGTATATCTTGTTGGACCCTTGGAGAAGGAATGCCTATGTCATCAATGGGTATGGACTCTGCAACTTTAATGTCATCAATATTTTTTTTCCAAGGGGTATATCTTGTTGGACCCCTGGAGAACGAATACCTATGTCATCATTGGGTATGGACTCTACAACTTTAATGTCATCACTCTATTTTTTTCCTAGGGGTATATCTTGTTAGACCCCTGGAGAAGGAATACCTTTGCCATCAATGGGTATGCACTCTACAACTTGGGCCAAGAAATCTAATCTATCAAAAGTTTATTTTTGTCTGAGCTCATATTTTAGGGTTTTAAATTTGATCTGTATTTGTTTGTTTTTCATCTGGAGAATCCTATTCTTCCTTAACAATGAAATATACAGAGGAAGATGTTTACAGGTACTTACTTTTGCAATGTGCTTCTTTGTCAATTCTAGTGGTTCAGTTGGTTGGTCCTCCTGATCATCCCCATACAATTTTGGTTGTGCAGTTGGTTGGTCCTTCTGATCATCACCATACAATTTTGGTTGTGTAGTTAGTTGGTCCTCCTGATCATCCCCATACAATTCTGGTTGTGCAGTTGATTGGTCCTCCTGATCATCCCCATACAATTTGGGTTTTGTAGTTGGTTGGCCCAACACTTTTTCCCTACACAATTGCTAGTACTCCTCCTCATCCACATACAGTATTTGAATTTTGACAAGGCCATCTCAGTTGTACCATTCGACTAGTCCCACTATGTATTTATAGTCAGAATCAGGAGAGGGAAGCTTATCAACTTGTTCTTCTGTGTCAGCAAGTTGGCCTAATCCTTCTGCCATGCATCCTTGTTGCATGCATCCTTCGTCCATGACCCCTTCAATTAATACATCCTGTGGATACTCTTGCTCTTGCTCTTGCTCTTGTTCTACTGCTATCTCTTCTGGGAGTTTTTTTGTAACAACGAGGAGGGTTTCAGGAACTGGAGCATAACGACCTCTCTTTCCTCTGTTCTGCTTGGATTTTGGCACTACTATCGAGCGTTTCCTGTACCTCTCAATCTTATGTTCACATGTTTACTCCCCAATATTTGTACTTCATCATCATCATCTTGGCCATCTCCTTTATGTGTAGCTTTAGCAGCAAAAGCCCTAGAAATCCTCCTAGTTTGACCACATGGTGGCTCAGTTTCCATATGGAAAGGTTCTGTGGGAATTTCTGTAGGTGGGAGGTCAATGAACCCAGTTGCAGGTGCGAGGTCATCAACCAGAGTTGTAGCTAGGCGGTCATGGGGCGGAGTTGCAGCTGGGGGGTCATTGGGCAGAGTTTCCGCTAAGAGGTCGTGGGGTGGAGTTGCAGCTTCAACATGAAATGACCTTCCAACTAGTTCATCCCATGTTCTCCCTTCCCTTTGTAGCGCAACAACCACCAAATTTTTAACAAGGATTTGGTGGGAAATGATTTCAAGTGGCCGCTTTGATTTCTGCACACCTCGAGCCATTTGTTCTAGGGTTTTTGCAACAAAGAAAGGCATGTTAATCAACCTGCCATGACGCAGGTGGTCTAACAAGCGAAGGTGCTCATAATAAATAACCACATACCTTCCCGCACAAGTGAAAAATCTCTGGACAAGGAATGAAACATCCGGCCAGGGTTGTGGTAATGACTTCCTCTCATATCCTGAGCCACTCCTGATCAGTTGTTCACTTGCCTCAAGTAAATTCCTCACAACATCAGGTTGGGGTTTTCGGGGTGCAAACCACTTTTCTCCTGTCTGGGCAACCTTGAAACTTCAGCAATCGCTTCTTCTGTCACATGCACTACTGTCCCTGCTACCTCTGATCTACCCTCCCTGTAATGCATGGAAAATTCTAGGGCTATGTCATTGTCATGCCCCTGAAACCTGCGAATATAATATATCCAACTATCCTGTTCAAATAATTATTTAACGAGTGGAAATACATCTAACATTTCTTCGACACGTTCATGGCGTACTCTTGCACCTCCCATATCTAGCCAGAGTTCAGAGTGGCTATGGTTGTGTTAGTTGTTTGCAAGGGTTCAAATGTGGGACAATGACACAATGGAAGAGTTGGGGTAATGGGTAGAGTAATAAATTAATAATGGGGATGAGTTATTTATGGCGGTGCCTGTATGCAGACATGTGTTGCCACAACTTTTGCCTCCTATTTGACACCGATAGTTCATTGCTGTTGTGGTTAGGGGAGATTTCTGTTACGTTGTACACTGTCAAACATTGCTCAGATGTTGCCGCATAATAATTTAGGGTTTTATTATACTGACTCCTTAAATAAATTGCTTTAAATAGGGATTAGGATCTATACCATCCCTTCCATGTACCACTCGTCCTTGGGATAGAATTTTTTAGCATTGAGGATAGTTTGACCTGGGCTAGTGTTGGTTACAGTTTATGGTTGTCAAGTTAACTTAATTGATTTGCGAGTTGTTCATATTATTTTCTCAGTTTGTAGGCTAAGATGTTGTTGTTGTCATGGATGTAAAAATGTGCTTTAGTTCAAAACACCTGGCCTTGTGGCTGTAGATGTTGATGATGGAGAAATTCACAACAATTGGATTGTTTGTTTGGATATTTATACATTTCCGCCCCTTAAATGAGGTTGGATCTATGGATTGCAAAATTGCAAGATGTCACATTTTCATTTTGCATTTAACCATGTATGTATAAAGGAAAAATAATGATTGATATATAAGCTATCTTGGTTGGCTTTTAACCATGGGTATCTCACATAATTTGTCAATGAAGATAATTATTTAAGAATTAGAGCTCATTATACTCAAATTAGAGGCTTGTATAAATTATGGGAGCATGTGCTGCTCATGGATAATGAATGAATGCATGTTCATAGAAGTTTGAATTGTGAAGGTGTATTGAAGGCATTATAATGTATAAATAGTCTCATTTTGTAGCATATTTTGGAATCCTCTATTTTCTAATAAAACTATTAATATGTGACAACGCTTTTGTACATGTGCCAGCGCAATTGAATGAGATTTGAATCTGACTTCCAGAATAAAAGCCATAATAAAATCATCCATCACATAATCTAATGACATAACTAAACTGTAATAAAAATGTAATTCCATTAATAGTATTACTAAAAAATACATTCTCTACATACATGTGTTGAGATATAACACCAAAAAACAGAGTGAGGCTATCTATAAAAAACACCTCATATAAATAAATACATCAAAATTCATGGACATCGGGTTGCTCCAATCTATCTCAAGAAATATGAACACAATAATATGACTCCCCCCATAATAACCCCGATCCCAATTAGAACAAAAAACCATTCATTAATAGGCCATCTATATCGATTCCTATAAACAATAATTGGTGGAGCACATGCTAGCTCCACAAATCTGCCACATCCACATCCATTGGATGCCGCTTCAATGAGTATTGAATCACACACCCTTTGGACATCAGATTTGTACATAATCTCAAAATGGTGGAACTGTGCAACAATGGTTCTTTCCTGCTGGTGAAGGCATTTCAGGTTAGGTCTTCTTACTTGGTAGGTATCATTCATCTGGTTGGTGATTAATTCAGAGTTTGTGTAAGTGACAATGTCACTTGCACCATAACGTCGTACAGTTGTGAGGCCATCGATCAAAGCATGGTAGTGTGCTTCATTGTTTTTTGTAATCCCAGGTAATTCTCTACTATTTTGGTATACCTGACCAAGGGCTTCATTATGAAGCACAGACCTTCTCCGTGCATGCCCTGGGTTCGGGTGGCACCATATCTGGATTGCCATGACCCATTTTGCAACCATATGCAAAACAAGAAAATAATTTAATGAAATATTGTTACAATGTTAAAATGTTGTAGCGGCAACTCTGTTGCAGTAGCGACAACTCGTTGTTTCAGTAGTTGCCGCTACTGCAACAATGAGTTGCCGCCACTACAATAGCGAGTTGCCACCACTGCTAAAAATTAAAATTTATAGTGGCGGAAAATCGTTGTTGTCGCTACTGCAATAGCGAGTTTCCGCTCTCTCTACGAAATAAATAAAAAATGAAGTGCTTACAAATTGCAATTTTGTTAATATAAATAAAAATTTAATTTTGAGCAGCTGCGGCAATACACTGTTACAGTGGTGGCAACTCGTTGTTGCCACTACTGCAACAACGAGTTTCCGCCACTGCTCAAAATTAAAATTTACAGTGGCGGCAACTCGTTGTTGCAACTACTGCAACAACGAGTTGCTGCTCTCTCTACGAAATAAATAGAAATGAAGTGCTTACAAATTGTAAGTTTGCTAATATAAATAAAAATTTAATTTTGAGCAGTTACGGCAACTCGTTGTTGCCACTACTACAATTCGTTGTTTCCGCTACTGCAACAACGAGTTTCCGCCACTGCTCAAAAGTAAAAATTTTAGTGGCGGCAACTCATTGTTGCAGTAGCGGCAACAACGAGTTGCCTTCACTGCAATTTTTAAATTTGCATTATATAAAAAGGAAAAACACAGTAAACGTGAAATTTACTTACCTTTCTTGTTGCTCCTGATACTTCTCCTTGTCCATGAATGGTTAGCTTACTCCCTGGTTAAATTGGTCCGTGAAATTGGAAGCACAAAGAAGCAAAGGAAGCTCATTAAAAACTAGAAATAAAAAAGAAAGTGGGAATAAAAACTAGTGTAGTACTCAACATCAAAACTAGAAATAAAAACTAGAAATCAAAGAGGTGGGAAGTAGCTACATTGTACCCTATGTACCCTATCCGAATCTCCTTATTCCACCCTCTGCAGGCAGTGCTATGGCTAGTTTTCTTAAGCTATCCAACGGCCTAGTAATAACCTCTGCTCTTGTTTCCACTGTTGGCTCTGCTGCTCGAATGTTTCTCGTCCAGCTGCTGGAGGGTCCTCACAACAAAGACAAAAAGTGCACTTACTCAGCGGAATGCAGGAATGAAGGGACGAAGTGATCTCAACGGAATGAATCAAAATCCACTCGACGAAATGAGGAAGGAACAGTTGACGGAATGAATAAGGAGGGAGTTGTGCACCCAAAAAATTCAAATTGCTGAGTGGACAATTTTGGGCAGTAACTCCAGAGCCGTGGTAGATAGCCAGCATTGCTCCTGTTATCACCCTAGTATTTCTTCGGTCGTGGGATTTTGGTTAGTCTAAATATCAAATCAGTGAATTCCTTTAGTCTAAATCAATCAAGGGACTATTCTCTTCAGAGGTAACAGGTGGCTGCAAAGGTCTAACTACTTCAGTGGAATCAACAGTTAGGGCAGGAGTAGGTTTTTTGATGTTTGAAGGTTTAGGGTTTGGAAGCTTGCAGGAGGCAGGCTTCTAAGGTTTGGGACCTCCAGTCCTAAGAGTGACCTACTTTTTTGTCATTTTGAATAGAACTGAGCAAGATTAGACTGTTTGCTTAGTTTCTTTTGGGAAATAGAAGGCAAATTGAGCTGCTTTAGAAAGAATTCAGAATCTGGGCAGGGGTTTTAACGACTTTTTCTGAAATTAAAATGGATTTTAACCGTAGAAATAGCTTTTGGATGTTCAAAAAATTCTTTAAAACTGAATTAGGTGGAAATGGAAAATTCTGAGAAGATTTTGATAGGGTTCCCCCTGTTTCTTCAGGGTTTGAATATTTTCAGATGAGTAATTTTGGTTTATCTATTCGAAGTGTTTTAATTTTTTTCTTTGATATTAAGATTTTGCAGGTCGGATTACTGAAAAATACCTTGAAGAGGTATGGTTGCGGTCGAAGAGGGTTTCCAGGTTTATACCAGTCTTCAAACTGGTCGCATTTGCTTGGTAGAAGGCACTGAAAATATTCGGCAGTGAATTTCAGATGGAAATGTTTTAGAACGACAAAGTGGTTTGAAAACAGCTCTCAATGGTGTCTCTAAGTGATTTCTCAAAGGGTGAAGGCGCAAAGGTATGAAAATGATAAAAACTAAGGTCAAAATATTAAGTTTTATCGATATGCGAAGTATTAATTACAGGTCAAGTTGAAATGGAGGGAGTGGTTTTCGCATTGAAGGTGAAACCATTAGTGGTTATCGCATTGCTCCTGGGCAGTAAATGGTTTTCTCTTTTGGAATGCGATCCAGTAGAAAGGAGACACGTAGCATATGGTGGTTTCACGAAACAACGTTTATCGCATAATTTTTTACAAACTTTGCCCGATCACTTTTGTTATGCGATATTGAATACGCGCCATCGGATTTAATCGCACTATGCGAACAGTCAAGATTTCTTGGGAAGCTGCGGGGTAAGGAAAGGTGGGACTCGGGTTAAATGTCAGCCGTTGATTTTGATAGGGATGATTGGACGGTTGGGGTTGAACCCGACGCTGCGAAAATGGAATGGATAATGGGTTTCAAATATATAAAATGAGTTTATATATAGAATGGGGCGGGTTTAATAAAGGTTTAACCAAGGTTTGATACTTATATGAAACATGAGGTTTCACATATTATGAAGGGGAAAAGGCTTAAGGCGAAAATAAGCTTAGGATTTTTAACCTTGGGTTAAGGGTAATTGGGGAAGGGTACAGTGATGTAAGTATTTTTTGTGCGTTATTTTAAATACACAAAATGTAAATAAAATGCGCCTTTTTGTATTATTTAACTTTATTATATAGTTTTTATACTGCGGAGGGGTCTGAAAACTATAGGGGAAAGGGGCATATTTTTATAGGTAGTTTTATGTCAAAGGGGTAATTTCGGGATGTTATTTCAACATGTGATTAATATCTTTGACACAAAATCATATAATAAGAGGGTTTTTTGGGATATTAAATAAAAAGAAGTTATATTAATAGGACTAAGATATTTGATAGGGAGCTAATAAAATAGGTTAAGTGTTAATATGAAAAGGGACAATGAATACTCAAAATTTCATAAATAAAACTAAGGAAAGTGAAAATTAGAATAAAGCTTCTTCATTTTCATAATTCATTCACTTTAACTTAGTATATGATGTTTTTTGAGGGTTTTATACTTTGTAAAATGGGGGAAGTTATTTAAATGGACCTTCATGTAACATTTAAGTAAGGAAAGAGTTCTTACTTATGAATTAAAATGATGATGAGTACATGGAGGGGTAAATGATGAAAATTTCAGGGATTAATATAGAAACTTAACATTTTCAACTAGTCAGTCATTGAGCCTTGGGTCCAGTCCCAGTAGAAGTCAAGGAAATGCCTTGAGCCTCGTTGACTGATAGTTTAGAATATCAAATTGCTATGAGAAGGGGAAATTAGTTATTTATGGCCTGGTGAAATATATTTACAATGATGTTTCTCACCTTACTCTACCTACCCAGTCATTATCTTCTAACATTTTTTCTTCTATTTTGATCAGGTGCATTTGAGCTAGCAGCCTTACAACATTTTATTCTTTTGAAAGCAGTAAAAATATCTAATTCTAACCTTATTGCATCCAAGAATCCAGATTAAACTGTTGGATTCTTTTATTCTCTACCTAACTACTGAATTGTCATGACTAAACTGTATGACAATTCTTTATTCTGTATCTACAACATTTGAAATTGAAAGATGATGAGTCAAGACTAAATTGTTCAACTCATCACAGATTATGGCATTTATTGACACTCTGCCATAATCAACTGCAAAAAGTAAAAGTAGTGTCACTTAGACTTGCACACTTTCATGTTTTATTCATCTTTTTTCTTTTGGGATATATTATTTTTTCTAAGTCCTTTGATTTTTCTTTTAGGAATTTTTACCCTTTTTTTGATTTTTTATTTTTTTTACAAAATATGGGAAAATAACTTGCAGAAATCAAAGTTTGTACATATTTACAAGACTACCATCAGTCAAGTCAAAATTATGAATCCTATATTTATAGGTCACTAACATCGGCTTCACTTGGGGATGGCATTTCCTGATGGAATGTCAAGAACTCTAAGATTAGTAGCCTTCAACTTTAACCTTGGTGATCCTGTAATTGCCTTCTATTTTCTGCAACAACTCATACTTATGACATTTTGTACTGCAAAGCTTAGGGCCTTCTCTTCGGGCTTCAACTTTGTAGATAAAATCTCCAATCCAATCTACACACTTGAAATGAATATTTACAATGATAAAATAAATGAATCTAACTGATGACTAACTCAGAAGAATAGTAGTGTTTCAACATCCTACCATTCACTAGTCCTTCTTGTAGTTCAGTTCCATCCAAATTCTTGATGAAAAAAGAATTGTTACTTCTGTAACCATATATCACATAAGGTTGTTTCCATAGAAAGTAAAACTTTCCATGTTTGCCTTTATCCTCTCTCCGTGAATCCCATTTCAAAACTTGATCTCCTATGAAAAAATCATCTTCTTTAATCCTTTTGTCAAAAATCTTTTTAATTTTATCTTGTAAAACTTGTGATCTTTCATAAACTTCTTCCCTTGTTTGTTAGAGATGTATAGTTTCATTAATTCTTGGTTGAATATCATTTGTTTCCACCTGTGATTCCTAAATGATCTTCATGATTGGAACACCCAAGGAAGAGGGGAAAACTGCATCCATTCCATAGACAATCTGATAAGGTGAAGTTCCAACAGACTTCTTTGTGGTAAGTCTATCAACCCATAAGGCATAGACTAGCTTTTTGTTCTAGGTCTTTTTGTTTTCTTGAAGTAATTTTTTGATGATATTGATTAAGCTTTTGTTTGATGATTCGGCTAAACCATTACCTTGGGGATAATATGCAGTGGAATTACCTAAGGTAATATGGTATTTATGATAGAAAGAAATCATTTTCTTGGATTTGAATGCAGCTGCATTGTCAGTAATAATCTTATGTGGGCATCCAAATATTGATAAAATATTACTTTCTAAAAATGAGATTATAACTGAATCAGTGGCTTGCCTAGTAGGAATTGCTTCTATCCACTTGGTAAAGTAATCTGTAGCAGTTAAAATCCATCTATGTTGGCCTGAGGATGGAGGGTGGATTTCACCAATGAAGTCTAACCCCCATTGTTGAAAGGGCTTTTCAGTAGATATAGGATTAAGAGGTAAGGGCAATAGTTTCTTTTTCCCTTCAAAAATTTGGCATTTGTGATAGAAGGTAATAATTTTTTTGACATCAGAAAATAAAGTTGGCCAGTAGAAACCAACTCTCAGTATTTTGTCTGTTGTACTCTTCCAGTATAGGTGGCCTCCACAGTCACCTGCATGAAATTCCTCAAGAATTTTGTCAGCCTCTGATTTTAATAAACAATTCAGTAAAATCCCACTATTTTCTTTCCAATAAAGTGCATTATTTAAGATACAAAACCTCATTGCTTTTTGTTTGATGAATCTTGCTTTGGTTTTAGTTAACCCAGGAGGAGCTTGTAAATGTGTGAGTACAAAGATAATATCAGAGTACCATGGTGAGTCTAGATAGGCGTCACTGATCAATGGAGTCGCCATCTCCTCCTGGTCATCTATTTGTGCAATGAAATTTATATCTAAAGCATTACAATTAGATTCAGCCATCAATCTGGCTAAACCTTGTCCTTTAATAAGCTTCGTTGGTTTGATTTCCAGATCATATTCAAGGATAGTGGCAATCCACTTTCCTCTCCTACTATCAGGTCCATCTTGTGTCATAATATCTTTGATTATAGCATTGGGAACATATGCAATGATGTGGGAATGGAGTATGTAAACTCTAAAGTCCTTTATGGCTTTAACCAGGGCTAAAGCCTGCTTTTCCATTATATTATATTTCAAAGGTGCATCTCTAAGGGCTTTACTAAAAAATGCAATTGGCTGTTCAAAACCTTGGTTGTTTTTCTGTAGAAGAACTGCATCTATGGTATGTTCAGATGCAAAGGAAAAGATTATGTAATCTTTTATATAATCTGGGCTGATGAGGACTGATGCTTTTGTCAAGGCCTCTTTTATGGATTCAAAAGATTGTTTGGCTTTTACAGTCCACTTTATTGCAGAGTCCTTTTTAAGCATATTTTGAGTTCTTTTATGATTTCAGCCAGATTAGAGATAAATCTTCTTAAAAAATTGATTTTATCCAAGAATGCTTGAAGTTCTTTTATGTTTCTTGGTGGTTGAATGTTCAAAATAGCTTCAATTCTTGCAGGGTCTATTCTAATGCCTTCCTTGAAGATTATGTGTCCTAACAATTTTCCTTCTTCTAGTCCGAAAATAGTCTTTTTAGGGTTTACGGATATACCATATTTTCTACACTTGATAAAGAATTGTCTCAAGTGATCCAAGTGTTCATCATTTGTTTTTGAAAAGACAGTAATATCATCAAGATAGATAACTAAAAATTCATGGATCTCCTTAGCAAAGGCAATATCCATGGCCCTCTGAAAAGTAGCTCCTGCATTTTTCAATCCAAAAGGCATTTTCACATACATGAAAGTGCCCCAAGGAGTGGTAAATGAAGTTTTAGTTTGATCATCTTTATGAACTATAATTTGATTATAACCAGAGAAACCATCTAGTAAAGAAATTCTTGAAGAACTTGCCACCCTCTGCAAAATATGATCCATTTTAGGCAAGGGGTAATTGTCTTTCAAGGAAGCTTTATTGAGATTTCTAAAGTCTATACATAGTCGAATTTCTCCTGTTTTCTTTCTGGTGGGCACTAAATTTGAAACCCAATCAGAATATTTGACTGGTGCAATTATTTGTGCATCAAACATTCTTTTAACCTCTTTCTCGATTAAAGGTAACAAAACTGGATTAATCCTTCTTAATTTTTGTTGAAAAGGTTTTTGATTTTCTTTCAAAGGAATCTTATGTTGAATTATGTCTTTGTTGTAAGTTTTCAGATATTCGTAACCCCATGCAAAAACATCTTGATATTCTTTCAAAAGTTCTATATATTTAACCTTTTCTTCTGATAATAAGGACTTTGATAATTTGATCATTTTTGGTTTTTCATTTGTTCCTATGTTACACTCTTCTAAATCAGACCTGACTGGTTTCATTTTTGGACTTTTGGGCACATCATTGGAATCAAACAAGTCTTCTAATGGAGTTAAACCCCTGGGTAAAATGTTATGTTTTAAATCTATCAAATCTGGTTCATCTTCCATTATTTCCTGTATATTTACTTTTTCCAAGTCATCTATGTCACTCTGAGTAAATATAGTAGGCCTAACGAGATTATGTACATCTAAATCATCTATTTGACAAAAAATTGAATCTATGTTACAAGGTGAATCTTTATTATAGTCATTATCAATTAGGAAATTCTGAAATTCTCCCTTATTGTTCAAAAAGTGATAAATTTGTTGATCTTCTGAAAAAATTTTCCAATATTTTACATTATCTGGAACAATAGGTCTGTGTTTGATTTCAGCAGTGTAATTTTGTATTGGTGAAAATGGAAGTTTGCAATTGCTGGCAAAGGTTGCTAAACAATGGGCTTGTAAATTTTGTTTTCTAGGAATAATAGCAAACTTGCATTCTAACAAATCTTCAACCAAATCTGTTGTTGTGTCCCTATATCTGGCTAATCTGGGATTGTGAACAAAGTATTCTGCGTTTATTTGTTTGATAACTAACTCTGAATCTCCCATGATCAATATTCTTTAACCTCCCAATTTTCAAATGATTTGAAGACCTAAGATTAAATCCTCATATTCAGCCATGTTATTGGTACACTTGAAATTCAATCTAAAGGCATGCCTTTGGGAATGGCTAGTTTCAATGTTGGTGATCCATACACCAGCTCCAACTCCTGATTTATTCACTGATCCATCAAAATCCAAATTCCATAAAGCTTCATGACCAATGTAATCCTCCATTATTGTAGGCTTTATATCAATGAGTTCAGTTTGGATATTATTATGATCAGAGTTATAGAGAATAAAGGAATTAAGATCAGTAGGAGTTGAATAGATTGGGTAATTGGCAGGTCTTTCGGCACTACTGATCATAAACTTCATTAAGGTTTCTTTGTAAAGATTTTTGGGCTGTCCAAATACCGAGATAGTGGCATAACTCATGTCAAGTTGTAGAGATCCCTGCAAATTTTCTCCCCATGAGCGAGAAAGAAGCATGCCATACTTTGGTGGGATATCAGCTACCACAAAATCCATGATCATGCTTTTACTAGGATATTGGACCAAGTTTACACATAAATCTTTAATCAATCCTATGCATTGGACTTTAGATGAATCAAATGAGAACAGGTCTTTATATGGCTGGGTTATGTCTAGATTCAGGGTTTCCATTATTGCTTTGGGCATTAGATTATGGGAAGCTCCAGTATCTAGCATTGCATTGTGTAATATCTGATCATGTATAGTAAGACTTAAGTAAAATGGAGGTACTGACCCATCTGAATGCTTACCATCTACATTTGGACCAAAGATTAATTCAGGTATATCATCACTCATATTAATTGTATCCTCATTTTCATTTAAATTCAATGTTTCAGTAATAATAGATCTGTACAAGTCATTTTTAGCCAATTCAACTAAGGGAACAACTATTTTCAACTTAGATATTTCAGATTGAATGTTAAGTGTTGACTGAGATTTGATAGCTTGAATTATTTCATCTTTTGGAACTATTGTTTGGGATGATTTTTCTTGAGTTTCAGCAGTTTTACCTTCAGCCTGATTTTTTATTTTATCTTCTGTTAGAGTTTCCTGATTTCTGCTATCTTTGATTATTTTTTCAGGAAGAGTTTGAGTGTTAACAGATGCTTTGTTAGATTTTGAATTTTCAGCAGAAGATTTAGGATTTGATGATTTTGAGTCAGCTGGATTCTTTTTTGGATTAGTAACTGTTGCTGAATTGGTGGTCTTCGTAGTATTAGCCTTTTCGGCATCTTTGGAGGATTGAGCCACCTCATCAGTGATATCTACAATCTTAGGACTAAGATGCTTTTTAAGACTGGGTGGGCTCAAATTTTGTTTATTTTCTCTGGGAAGAATCTGCAAAAGTTTCTTTTTGGGAGCCTCTATATTCTTTTTGTTTGGATTTTGTTGATTTGGAGCATTGTTTTTTGTAGTAGGCTCATTTGTTTTCTTGCTCCTAAGGTTATATTGGCTGTGAATTTAATTGATTGCGAAGTCATAACCTTGCTTATAGTCAAAGGATTCACCAGATTCCACTTTGAACTGTTGTAGCTCAAAGAGTTCCTGATCCTCCTAAGTGAGGAAAATTGCATTGCTTTCATCTATCCCCATTACTATGTTGATGTCTTCCTCATCCTCAACATTGTTTTGAGAACTTTCAAAAAAAGTTCTCTTGGAATGGGGATCTAATGTTTTGATCTGGGGAGGGTTCTTTACCTTTCCCAGGATTGTTGTTTTTTCTGTAGTTGGGATTTCTGATTTGGGATCGATTATCCCATTGCGGTTTCCTCTCAATGTGGTCTAATCTCTCAACTAATTTTTCTAAATTTTTGTTAATAGAATCGAATTTACCATCTAAGCTTGCATTCTCTTCTTTGATGGTGACCCTCCTCTCATTTATAAGTTTGGATTTTTTGGCAAGGATATTGATTTCTACACCAAAAACATTCAGTTTCATTTGTTCTAGGGTCTCTGCATCTCTTTCTCTAAGTTGGTAGGCCATGTCTACATCAAAACAATCAGGGAATTTGAGCAGCACAAAATATGGAGTGGGTTTAAGGTCTGCAGGAATAGAATTGTAGATACTGTTGTATCTAGTGCAAAAGTCTTGGAAATACTCAGTAGGAGTTCTTTTAACAGCATCAAACTCAGATAATATTTGTAGGGGATTATTTTTCTTTTCCCATTTATTTAGGACAGCTCTATGAAAGGCAACTAAGTCTACTATACTACCAGCACCTAAATTTCTAAACCATGTTTTTACTTCTCCAGTTAAGCTTTGTGCAAACAACCTCATTCAGACATCAGATTCATCTATCTCATAAATTTCCCAAAAATAATTCATTCTGGCGATATGTTGTTGTGCAGTAATTTGTGAACAATTATCAAATAATGGGATATCCTTTTGATAATTTTGGGGCATGTCATGGAGATTTTGAGGTAAGACCAGGGGAGCATATCTAGCTGCCATGGCTTGGATTTTTGCTGAACTGGGAGGTACAGTAGTAGTGGCAGGGATAGTGCTGGTTATAACAGTAGATGTACTGAAGGCTGTACTTGAAGAGCTTGGAAAAGAGGATGAAAAATAAGTGGCATGGCTAGGAAATATAGATGAAGTGTTTATGAAGCTAGTGGGTGCAGTGGTAGTGGATGTAGTGGACTGAGTAAATGATGGAAATACTACTTTAGGCTGCAAAGGCAGCTCAGGGATAAATGATTCTGTGGATGAACTTGCGGAGGATTGAGGATATGATGAATATATGATCCTAGGCTGTAGAGGAAACTCAGGACTAACATGCTCTGTTTTATTGTTTTAAATAATTTTTGTCTAATTTTATTGAGGCTGAAATAATTCAATATATGATAAGATTACTAATTCTTTGGGTAAAGAATCATCCTTTCTTAGGGGCACTTCAGTTTTTAAACTAACAATCTATTTTTTCTTTTTTCCTATCTGGTTCGAATTGTCTACTATATTTGCAGGGTTGGGATCAGGGTTGGATTTAGTATAATAGACTTTCTTTGGAGCCAGAATGATTATTGTATAAATACCCACAACCTTTAAACTTAACCTTAAAGTAGAAAATATATGTTTTAAAAATCTTCCTGTAAGTTTAAACTTAAAACTGGAGAGTGGTTAGTTCCCCAGTATGGTCGCCAGTATGTTATCACCCTAGTATTTCTTAGGTCATGGGATTTTGGTTTATAGTTAAAGAAAACCAGGGGTAACCAAGAACCTCTTTTAGATTTCAGGATCTAGCCTTCCTAAATTCCGGAGAGAGATCTCTCCTTATGATTTAACTTTGTTTTGGATTTAAATTTTAGGCTAGGTATGATTGGACAATTGGTTTGTTTGAAAAGTTTGGTGGGGAATAATATTACTAGGAGACAAATTAAAGAGGGATCTACTAGTCCATTGGGCTATGGAGTCAAAATGTAGCAAGAAAGACTGAAAGGCAAGGCCAAAAGGATGCTAATGTACTCAGGGCAAGGTAGATAACCCTCAGAGATTTGAATAGTTTGATTGGATGGGATGGCTTGTTTTCGGGATAAAGGGCAGTGAAGGATCCTTTGATCCGAAATAAGGAGAGGGAGGCAGAGGCCAAACGGGACTCAGGAGAAACTAAGAATTCCTAGGTCCGGAAATCAGCAGAAAACATTGAAATGATCACTTAGTTAAGACAGGGAGTTTTTTTTTACACTTATCCTGAAATAATACTCCTAATTAATCATTCAGATTTGAATACATATATGAAATTGAATGGAACTTCAGAAAAGGAAACAATGACATAAAGGAATCACTTTACTCATTAGTTTATCGCAAGAATCCTGAGTTATGAAGTCCAGTTAGCTGTAGTCCAGTCTGCTGCTATACAATCAACACATGAAGCCTCCAAAGCACCAGCAAAAATATCTATAATAATCTCAACAACTTTTATTCCCCCTCAAATACTTCAAAGAGTGAAGTATTTATACAAAAATTATTACAAAATATTTGAGAGACATGTAGGAATATCTCTAGGCAAAAATAAAGATTATTACATAGAAAGAGGGACAACTGCAAAACAAACTGGCAAGCTGTCCTCTTATCAATAAAAAATAGGACTAATTATCTTAAATTATTGCTTTGTTGTAGTTGCTTGCTGATACTTGGAAACAGTATCTTGTTAGAACACTACAAGAAAAAAGGACATCGGTGAGGGTCATGCTTGTGATGGACCTTTAAGGTCCATCACCAATGTCACATATGGTGACAGTCCTTAAAAAAGCGTCATTGTAAGTGTATATAGTGATGGTCCTTTAAGGCTCGTCACCAAAGCCATTTTAAATGACACTTTTGGTGAGGGTTGTTAAAGGCCCATCACTAATTCTCTCTTTGGTGACACTTCTAGTGACGAACTTTTAATGACCCTCACCAATGCTATTTTTGTTACTTTTGGTGACGGTAAAAAAATGTTCGTCACCATTGATCATTCCAATGAGTTTTTGATGACACTATATGCCTGTTAATATATATATTTTTTCAAAAGATAACAATTTAAGGCCATTATTGTGGAGTATTTTTTATGATATTTCCAAGGCCATAGTGGTTAGAATCAGTCAATTTTTTAAGAAGTAATTAGTGTGTATCATTTCCCTCAAGTAATCACTAGTCGAATAGAGTTTTCGTATGAGTCAACACATCATTCATATCTATTAAGTTTATTATCTATCAAATTCCCTTTAGATAAAGTTCCACTAGTGTGTGTAGGAAATATATTATTTAATACATAATCAAGCTCTGACAATTCTATTAATGAGAAAGACCTAACACTCCTCAACAATCCGGGCAGCCTTAAATTAATGCTAATTTGTCACACACTAACATTTATTAGCACCTTGCATGTCTTGGAACATCTTTGTACCTAGAACATCTTGTCATGAAACTGATGCCCAAGCACATGGTGGCATGCGCTAGCACAATATGGAACTCTCCTAGCATGTGTTGGCATGCATGTAGTCCCTAGCATGCCCTAGAACACCTTGTTTGAATGCATTGACATACATTAGCACTTGGCACACAATGCCACTTAGCATGTATTGGGACCTATTATTAGTGTGACTAGCATGCTCCTTTTGAAAAAGATAAAGTCCTGACTTATTAACCCTCTTATGTGTTCATTTCCTTACATTTTAGCTTGGTTCTTCCTTTTGTTGCCTTGACACTTCTTGACACATATTGACATACCCTGGCACCCTCCACATCCTTAGCACCTAGCCTATATTGGCATATATTGGCACTATTTGGAACATATAATTAGCACATCCTGGAACTCCCTAGCACACTTTGGCACTTCTTTACATGCCTTGATATTCCCTAGCATGCCTTACCAATGCTTAGCATACCTTGTCACTCCCTCCTTGGCATGACAACTAGCACTCATTAATAGTAGTCCATGGCACACGTTCATCATATTCATTAAATTCCATGAATTTTGACCTAGTTCTCCCTTAATGTTTTGTCCTATTACTCCTTAACACTCCTAAACATGCATTAGCACTCTTTAACATGCCATTCCACTTCATAGCATGCATAACAGTCCCTAACACATATTGGCGCTTGGCACGTGTTGGTGCTTGGAAATTCTTAGCATGTATGGAACACGTTGAGATGCCTTGGTATGATTTGGCATGGTTTAATATTAAATTTATTTGAGATCAATTTTTGGAAAGTAGATGAGAAGCAACAAAGGAATATTTGGCACTTAGAATGCACTAATAATTTGCATTTGGCACCTATTAGCACCTAGTGTTGGTGTGCCTAGCATGCCCCTCTTAGAAATGGTAAATTGATGACTAATTAACCCTCTTATATGTTCATTTCCTTGTAGTTTAACTTGTTTCTCCCTTTTGTTTCCTTGACAATACTCCCTGGCACGCATTGACACACCCTTGCAAATATTGGCATGCCTTATCACTTGGCACATCTTATCATGTTTGACATGCCTTCGCACTATCTGGCACATCTTAGCATTCCCTAGCACGCCTTGGCACTCATGTCCTCACATCTAGCCTTTACATTTTTTCATGACTTGGGAACCCAATCAAGTCCTTGGCTACTGTAGTTCATGTGAAAACATTGGCCTGCTTCAACTGCAACAAATTGACCAATTGCACCTACTACAAGTAGATTGTGCCTTGTTCACCTAAGAACTACCTATAACTCATCTTATGCCACTCATGTCCAATCTCAACTTGTCCCACTTAACTATTTACCAAGACAAGGATCACATGATCTAGCCATGGCCATAAAACAACTAAGAAACATAACTTACATAGGCAATATTTCACATGTATGTTAAATTCATATAAACAATAGAACATTCGCTGAGAGTTTGCAAGAACCACAAGGTTCACAAGGCACACAAGATATAATTTGACACAAGCTGAGTGCCCTAAAACTTATACACAACGATGTACAATATGTAATTATCTAGAATAGTTTAAAACATGAGCATGTAGCCAAAGTATGCCACATCTCATATAAAAAAAAAAAACTAAAGGAAAAACAATGTTGTGCCTAGCACAAAGTGATCTCCCTTTGTCTAAAACTGCTATGTCGAGCCCCTTATAACAACCATAGGCTTGCCTCCTGTAAATCATATTCTAAACTTCCTCTAACACACTTCGTCCTTAGCACATTTGAATTCTCTAACACTCCCTTGCACACACTCTTATTTGTTCCTTTCCATGCATTTTGACCTAGTTATCCCTTGATATGCCCCAACACTCCCTAACACTCTAGTTCAACATGCATTGACATTGTCCGACATGTGTTAGCATGCCTTTTCATTCCTTTGCATGCCCTGACCCTCCCTAGCTATCATGCCCTCCCAACTACCCTTACTTAATTTTCAACTTGGGAACCCAACCAAGCCCTCGCTTGACTACAAGAGCTTGACCAAGTTATAGTTACTACAACTAGACTATATTGTTGAATTGTGTAGCTTGGGAGGTACTCCACATGCCTAGTAAGATGGCTTTGTGTGAGTTTGGTCACAAAAGGCTTTGTGGGAATAGAACCAAAGCAAAGGGATTTTGGACCCAAGACGGGGTTTAAAATCTAAAAGAAAATTAAAAAGTAAAATTAATATTTCCTAAGGTCTAAGTGGATAAAACCCGTAAGTTCTAGAGGGTTCCTAAGAGGTCTAGGAAAAAATATTTAAGGAGTCCTTAGGATGAAGGAAATAACATCAAGTGAGAAGGAGCTCATTTGATCAAGGGGACGAAGAGACATGTAGTCCTAAAAAGGCCATGATCATTATCATGTATAACATTCATTAAGATGCCTCAGTATACTTTGGCATGGTTTAATATTAAATTTATTTGAGATCAATTATTGGAAAGTAGAAGAGAAGTAACAAAGGATGGTTTGGAACTTAGAATGCACTAACACTTGGCACTTGACACTCATTTCCACCTAGTGTTGGTGTGCATAGCATGCCCCTCTTGGAAAATGTAAATTGATGACTTATTAACCCTATGATGTGTTCATTTCCTTGTATTTTAACTTTTTTCTCCTTTTTGTTTCCTTGAGAGTCCCTAGCATGTATTTTCACACCATTGCAGATATTGGCATGCCTTAGCACTTGACACATCTTAGCATATTTTACATGCCTTCGAACTATCTGGCACATGTTAGCATTCCATAGCATGCCTTGGAACTCATGCCCTCACAAATATCCTTACATTTTTTCATGACTTGGGAACCCAATCAAGTCCATAGCTACTACAGTTCACGTGACATTGATCTGCTTCAGCCGTAACAACTTGATCAATTGCACCTACTATAATTAGATTGTGCCTTGTTTGCCTAAGAACTTCATATAACTCATCTTAGGCCAGTCATGTCCAAGCTGAACTTTTCCCACTTAAGAAATTACCAAGACAAGGATCACATCTAGCCATGGCCATAAAACAACTAAGAAACATAGCTTACATAGGCAATATTTCACATGTATGTCTAGTTCATATAAACAATAGAACATTAATAGAGATTTTGCAAGAACCACATGATACACAAGACACACAAGATATAGGCCAGCACAAGTTGAGTTCCCCAAAACTTATACATAATAATGTACAATATGGAATTGTCTAAAATAGTTTAAAACATGAGCATTCGGCCAAAGTGTGCCACATGTCATATAAAAATAATAGATAAAGGCAAAATAGTGTTGTGCCCAACACAAAGTATCCCTTTGTTTAAAATTGCTTTGTTGAGCCCCTTATCACAATCATAGGCTAGCCTCTTACAAATACTATTATGAACTTTTTCTAACACACTTCATCCTTGGTACACTTGAATTCACTGAGACTCCCTAGAACACACTCTTATTTGTTCATTTCCATGCATTTTGACCTAGTTCTCCCTTGTGATAACTCAACACTCCTTAACACTCCTCAACATGCATTGACATTGTCCAGCATGTGTTAGCACGCCTTTTCATTCCTTGGCATTCCCTAACCCTTCCTAGTTATCATGCCCTCACAACTACCCTTACTTAATTTTCAACTTGGGAATCCAACCAAGTCCTTGCTTGACTATAGGAGCTTGACCAAGTTATGATTACTACAACTAGACTATGTTGTTAAATTGTGTAGCTTGGTAGGTACTCCACAAGCCTAGTGAGATGGGTTTGTCTGATTTTGACCACAAAATGTCTTGTGGGAAAATAACCCAAGCAAAGGGGCTTTGGACCCAAGATGAGGTTTAAAATCTAAAAGAAAATTAAACAGAAAAATAATATTTCCTAAGGTCTAAGTAGATAAAATTTGTAAGTTCTAGAGCGTTCTTAAGAGGCCTAGCTAGGAAAATCTATTTAAGGAGGCCTTAGTATGAAGGCAAGAACATCAAGTGAGAAGGATCTCATTTTATCAAGGAGGCTAGGAGATATTTAGTCCTAAAGTAGTTCTAGTTAGAGGTCTGAGTAAGCGTTGCTAAAGGGAGGCCATGATCATCCACCAAGAGTAAGATCATCATGTGAGGGTTCACAAGAATGTCACATACCTTAATGGGTTCGAGATAGGAAGTAGGATGGCATATTGTTGGTTCTCTTAGGGTAGATAAAGCTCAAGAGAGGCGACTCATGAGAATTTGGGCATGTGATTTCAGTGGTGTTTTTGTGTGAAGGCCGCATCAAATTTTGAAATAGTAGAGAGGGTTGAGACCCTACCTTGTGCTGGTTACTAGGTTGCGAGATCTGTGATAAATACCAACAAAAATGGAGGAGGGTTTGCACTAGAATTTAGGACAAGAACATAAGTAGTCACAGGTGTAATATTGACTGAAGTAACCGTAGTTTGAGGGTCGTAGAGATCTAAAGTTCAGGTCAAGAATCAATCAAAGAAATGACCAGAATCTATGGATCCATATGAGCTAGGCCGGGTCTCTTATGGAGGAAAGAGTTTTCTTTTTTTCTATGGGTGGATATGGTTTGTTCTAAAGCAAGTAGAATAGAAGTATAATTCCCTATTTAGGGAGGTTTCCTAAGGTATGTCATTAATACTATGACAAATTTGCATAGAAGAAGAGGGGTTGTGACCCTTAGAGAGAGGTTTATCTCTGCAATATATACCACAAATTTGGTAGATGGTTTGCAGAAGTATGTGTAGAGATAGCAAATCCAAAGGAAGGTGGAACCTGAGTAGAAGATGGAGCAAAATAAATGTGCCATATGAGGAATGGATTGACATGAAGAGGAGTTGATTTTGTTGGACTGTCCATAGAGTTTTGGACAGAGATCTGAAGAAGCCTATAAACAGTTAGTCAATGGATTGTTAATGGATGATTTGTGACCCTAGTTCAGTCATCTACAAATTGTTAAAAGGATGATAAGATGAGTAGTTCAGATTTGTTCATAGATTGGACAAAAAAAAATTGGTACACAAGAATAGTGATTTTGAGAGGACTCAAATCACTATTAGGTGGCATATTTGAAGAGCCCTATATGAGGGAAGTGTTTTGGGCACTAGATCAGTAAATTTTTTTACTGTGGTTGGGAAAATTGATGGTAGTCCAATTACAATTGGAGGTTTTTTAGGTGACTGTCAAAGAAGAGCTCTAATTCTTGTACTTGTGAAGGAAAACAAGATTGGTACAAGGGTAGGTGTATTGGGCCTAAGGATGTGTAGAATTTGAAGGAATAAAGTAGCAGTTAAGTGGGCTAGCCAACTAGCCCTAGTTCACTGTATTGTAGAGTATTGTGTCATTGAGAAGAAGGGAAACATCCATATCCCTATACTTGTCATCTCAGGGCAACAATATGGCAAAAGTGGGCAGACCAAAGAGTTGTGAACAACTAATCGAAAACTTTAAGTGTTGCAGACCTTAAAGGAAAAAAGAGGTAGATAGAGGGAAACATTTTTTGAGCTGAGTTCGGTAACATAAAGGATTTTAGTTCATTGATAAAGGCAGATTGAGGAGTTTCATAAGGGAAGGAAAGAGGACCTGCGAGATGTGTTCAAGACATGTGGATTGAAAGGGCTATGTGTGTCTACCATAAAAAAATGAGTCAAGTGTTGTCTTGTTCAAGGTATATTGGTTTTCAAAGGACTAACATTAAACCCTAGTTGTATTCCTTGTATCAGTGTGATTGTAAAGGGCCATCATCCCTGGTACGAGAGCTCTAGCCTATTCTATTACATTTTGTAGTTTAACAAAGAAAGTTTTGAAAAAGTTAAAAATTTTCATGTGCACTAATTGATTCCCTAGTGTGTTTAGATTTCATTGTGAAAGTTGATGTGTTGTGGCACTTGAATGTGTTGCATCAAAGATTCTAAGACCAAACCCAAATTCTCATGTGTCGTGGAATTCAACATATGCCTTGTTCACCTAAGAACTACATGTAACTCATATTAGACTACTCATGTCCAATCTCAGTTGATCCCAGTTAACAAGTTGCCAAGGCAAGGCTCGTCACATACAAATGTGGTCGTCAAATAGCTAAGAAACATAGTTTACATATTGACATGCCATAACACCTGACATGTCTTAAATACCTTGAAATTATGTCGCATGTGTTAGCATCCCCTACATTCCTTGACACAATTTTACACTCCTTAACACACCGTAGCACTTCCTGACACACCTTGGTAGTTTAACATACCTTAGCATTGCCTAGCATATAACCTTGTCACTCCCTCCTTAACACACCTATAACTCATTGACACTCCATATCACACACTCTTATTCGTTCATTTCCATGAATTTTGATCTAGTGCTTCCTTGTGTTTACCTGACACTCCCTAACACTCCCTAGCATGCATTGGCACACCCTAACACCTGACACATCTTGCCATGCCACCATAGCACTCTAGCATTCATTGGCACTACCTAGCATACCTTTTCACTCTCTCCTTATCACACCTAGAGCTCATTGAAAATCCCAGTCACAAACTCGTATTCATTCATTTTCATGCATTTTTACCAAATTCTCCCTTGTGTTTCCATATCATTCCTTAACACTCCTTGGCACGTGTTGGTACACCCTAACACCTAAGACATCTTGGCATGTTTCCCTGGCCTCTAGCAGCCTTAACACTGCCTAGCATACGTTTTCAATCCCTCCTTAGCACACATGGCAGTCGCTAACACTTCTAATCACAAACTCTTATTTGTTCATTTCCATGCATTTTGACGTATTGTTCCCTTGTGTTTCCCTGGCACTCCTAGTTAACACTTCCTTGCATGCATTGGAACATCTTAGCTGCATCCCACCCTAGCACTCTATCATTCCTTATTACTGCCAAGCATGCCTTGTCACTCCTTTTTATCACACATGGAACTCATTGAAACTCCTTGTCGCACACTATTATTCATTCATTTCCATGCATTATGACATAGTGCTACCTTGTGTTTCTCTAACACTCCTTGGCACACATTGGCACAACCTGGAACTTGGCACAAGTTTGCATGCTTTCCTAGCACTCTATCATGCCTTGGAATTGCCTAACATACCTTGTCACTTCCTCCTTAGCACACCTAGAACTTGCTAACACTCCCTCCTTAACACATGGCATGTCTTTTCATGACTGGCATGCCTTGGCACTATCTGGAACATATTAGCACACCCTGACACTTCTTGAAATGCAATAACATTCCCTAGTATTCCTTCACTCCCCCATTGCCACACCTGACACTCGCTGACACCCCCAACACACCCTCTTATTCATTCATTTCCATTCTTTTTCATTCTTATGTTTGATGGGGTGCATGTATAGAAAGAGTTCCTTTAAGATAATAAAAAAATGATCTCACCATTACTGACATAAGTAATTGAGAGATTCTACTTGAATGACATTAGGAAACTACACAATAGATTTTAAGAATGGCATTTTTATGGTTTTTTGTTATGGTGTGATAATGGTAAGAATTGAGTGGTTAATAAGGTATGTGAATGCTTAGAATACCTTCTCACTCCCTTCGTGGCATGACAAATATCACTCATTGCCACTCCCTGACACACCCTCATATTCATTCATTTCCATGTATTTTTACCTAGTGCTCCCTTGTGTTGTCCTAGTACTCCTTAACACTCCTCAACATGCATTGGCACTCTCTTACCATCAACATGCATTGGCACTCAATTATGCAATCCTTAATTTGGAGCCTTAAAATTGTATTTTAGAAGTTATATTCCAATGATAACAAGTGCAAACTCTGATGACGCCCTTCCAACTTGCATGTATTGTACCAATTAAACTATTGTGGCCGAAGTTAAGATACAATAATGAAGCTGGAACAATTCCTGTGAGGTAGTTAGCTAAGAGAGACAATACCGAAAGGTTTTTCATTAACCCAATCTCAGAAGGGATTTTTCCTCCCAATAAATTATCTGCAAAATGTACTATCAAATAATAAAGATGCTTGCTTTACTAGGTGACATGTAACCTATGGAGCCTCTCAACGTGGTTGAAAGTGTGCTGCCACAAAGCTATGGATCGATTAACTATGCAATTCCAAAGTCATTGATGTGTGCTTATGGTGATCAATTCCACACATGGAGTCTTTTGAGCTAGGCATTTCTTTTTCTAAAAAAATGTTTGGGGCGTCACTGAATTGGTGGAATTCTCAAATTCATGACATTGTAAATTATGTAGGAGCTTTGTTGCTTTTATTATAGAGGCTAAGGTTTGCAAGGAGAATATATGGTTTGTAGGGTCTTAGGGGAAAAGAAGCATCAATTTATAGTTCTTTGATATACTAGAGAGTATGTATTATATGAGTAGTTGATATGGATTATATGAAATTGAATCCACCTTGAGATGGAGGTTGTTATGACTCTTGAAGCCTCATCCTTCTTCCTATTGATGAATTTTTTTTATTAGTTATCCCTTGGATAAGAACCACCATTTTCATAAATTCCTATGACTCTTGACTCTTCAACAATGTTCCCATGTAGTTGTGCCCAAATTCCATAATTGTGCCCATTAAAATTTATAAGATCTATCCTGAAACTCATAATGTTGACCCATTTATTTGATCCTAGATTTAGTTTGCAATTAGAAACCTAGAACCAATCCACTAAATAAATATGACTTTTTAAGAGCATCTACAACTTGCATAAGACTTGTAGGCAACATGCTACATCTCAAATCATTATCTTTAATACCATGTTGGAGAATTGAGGGATTTTGTATATTAGAAAACTTGTATTCTAAAATAGAGGTGGTGTCTAAATACATTGTTACAACAACTAAGAACAACCAAACATAGTTCAACATACTAAGAAGTGTAAGAAACAAAATTATTTCCATACACAACACATATAATATGTTGCTCACCATATAATAAATACACCCATAAGACCATCTTTTTTAGCACCAAGATGTAACCAATACAATCCATACCTTGATTAACACAAAATGAATTCTTTGCATGCACTAGCTATTTTGGGTTGATTGATAAGTTAACTAGATGATCATTGAGTTAGACTGAAGTCGCACTACACAACTGATCTTCCACTAATTCCTCCAAAATTTAGAACTAGTTTAATTGAAACCAACTTGAAATAATTGACCTTGATTTCTACAAATTAGCAATCACGCATGCTTAACTGAACTCCAACTCCTCTAACTCGAATTTACTAAGCTAAATTAGTGACAAGATCCATGTCACCTTAGTTAACTACCTCCAAGTTGTTTGTTGACGTGGAAATTCAAATTTTCTCAATTTGACCAAGGCAAAGTCAAATTGAGATTTTTTTGCTGCATTTTTCAAAAGTAGGCATTTTCCTACTCTTTATAATGTTTTCCCTCAACCAAGTATGGTAACGAATGTGTTTTTTGTTGTTGTTGATCACTTCCTTTGGACGGGAATTTCAGCACCCTATAAGAAGACTGTTGAAACAAAATCCACTCATAAGCTCTTCTTCGAGCATATTTTGGTTCATTTTGGGTTGCCAAAGACCATATTTCTTGATAGGGGATAGTAGGTTCCTCAGTATTTTATGGTTTATCCTCTGATCCATGACAAACATCAAGCTTGACCAAATCCACTGCCTTCCATCCCTAGTTTGATAAATAAAAAGTACCCGATATGATTATTGTAGTTGTCCTTAGAGTATACAATAGTGAGGATCCACATACGCATGTTGAAAGCCTTCCATATTTTCAACATAAATTTGACATAACTCTTCATATTTCTATTGCCCACAAGCCTTTTCAGGTGTGCTAGGGTCCCAAAAAATTGACACAAATTGATGTAGCTATATTCATGGAATAACACATGAAGATACCTCCCAAAATTGGAACGAGGTAAGCAACGAAACCAATTTTGAGGAATGTATCTAACAAATTCAATAACGAGTTCATGATATTTTATAGAAAGTTGCGAACTCCAAGTACAAGTAGATACACAATCCATTCAGATCCACATAATTTTTAGGTTGACGAGGAGTTACGGTTTGACTTGCATAAAGAGCAATTGAAAAACTCCTAGAAGAAGCTCATACCATTTTGATACGAGCCTTACACCATCACCAAGGCTATGGGTGAGAATTCTTTCGAGGATAGTCATAGGATGATTTATATTACTTCAAATGTATATGTTAGGATGATTTATGCTTGATGGGGTGCATGTCTAGAAAGAGTTCCTTTAAGAGAAAGAAAAATATGATCGCATGATTACTTACATACGTAATTGTGATATCTACCCGAGTGACATGAGGTAACCACATAAGAGATTCTAAAAATGACATTTTTAAGGTTTTTTTTTAATATCAAGGTATGTGGATCATTATTTTTTTTTCCAAAGCATTTACATATGACTAAATTTTTTAAATAGTACACCACTCTAATATTATTTCTCTTACATGCTCCTAGGTTATAATTCAAAGCATCATAGGTACTAAAATTCATGAAACTCTTGTTTTTTTGCTCTAAATAACTAAAATTCCCAAGTGTGCTACTCTTAATATTCAAACTTGCACTATTGTTAAGAATACTTCCTCGAATTGTTATTGTTCCTCCATAAGTAAGTTGACTACGAGGTGGACTTGAACCATTATTAACACGCTAGTGTAGTGTCACCTATTTGTATTTAAGAAGCATAAGGGGCGGGGTTGGTATAAGGCCAACTTTTCTATTGTCTACTGCCATGCCCACTACTAGGTTCTCATCCTCTGTTGGCCTTAGGATATGGTTTCCCATTAGTTCATTTGATTCATTATCATTCGCAATCTCATCCTACATTGCATACAACCTGCTACTTTGTAATCACATATGTCTTGTAACCTCACTCCAGTGTGTTCATTAGACCTCATTGAGGTGCATTGACTACCACTCTTTATTGAGCTATATTTTATTATCAACCCTATGTTTCACAACCATCCGCTTACCGACTCATCTTTCCCATTGAAATTCTCCAACTCCCTCATCCTCACTTCACTACTCTCTTCCTAGTTAATCTACTTTTGCAAATCCTCATTGCCTTCTTCATTTACACACATCAAGTTCAACCACCACTCATTAATTATCTCTACTTCCTCAAAACTTATTCAACTTTCTTTTTAGCTTTTATGTCCTTCATAGCGATTTAGTCCTTTAAACTCTCATCTTTTCCAACCCCATTGTAACCCATTACTTAATTACTTAATGCATAAGTTTTACACCACCATAGCATAATAAAAAAGTTAGTAGGAAACAAATTTTCCTAATCCTTGTAGAGTTTGTGTTCAATAACCTCTCTCAAAACCCTTTTTCCTTAGCTTTTGAGTAAAACTAGTTCATGGGATTTTTGTTTTTCGAATATCAATTTTTTTTGTTTCCCTCCTTTATTTCCCTCGCATTGCAGGGTTTGTCCAACGAAGGAGGAGAAAGGGCACGTCCATGCTATCCCAACTCTGATTTGATACACTTGGTTGAACTCGAGAAATTGTTATCCCGGTGCCTCCAATCACGGTGATATCTATCCCGAGACTACCACAGAAAGCTCCATTGGCTCCATTACACTGAGGGGTTCAAGTAGGCTTATCAGAAGAGGCGTGGATGGCCACGATCATGATCACTTCCTGCGATATGAACTAGATGGTTTGTCGTTACCTCCATGAATCAGGTGAGAGTTTGTATTCAACCCATTTCAGTGAAACCGTTTTATTTTACATGAACATCGCATGTAAAATTGTTTTTTAGACAGTTGTTTGAAGCTTTCCACGTAAGTTCCAAAGCTCTCGAAATTTAGGGTAATGGCAGACTTAGTATGCTTCTTACTCTTCTCTGTAAGATTCGAAGCCTTGCCGCACTGGTGAAAGAGTTGTGTGTATCATGTAACCAGAAATTCTCTGTAGCTTAACGTGGAAGTGGAGGAATTGAGCGAATTTGAGGTGTAAATCACAGCAAAGACATAAATCTGTCTGAAACCCTAAGCTAAATTGAGCTGAATTGAAGGTATTATATCGTGGTTATAATCCTAGAAGGAAAAATTCACAGTTCCGCAACATTGATTGAAACCCTTGCGTGCTAAATATTTTGATTCGACCTTTTTTTTTCAAGACGAAAAAAACGCTATTATATATAATAGTTCATATTCATTGATCAAAGATCATTTTCCAGCACATTAGACATACCATTCTAGCATATGCCAGATAGTAGGAAATATATGAACCCCATGAAGAGGCAAATCAAATCCATCATAAGAACAGTACAAAGGCCATAAAGACACATCAAAACTCTGCATACCAACCACAGAAAACCCAGCCGATACGTAACTGAATAGAACATCACTGAGCCCAGATACATACCAAGGGCTAGTGGGAACATCATCTGATTGAAAACAACATAAAGGAGAATATGGAGAAAGGAAAACAATAGAAAAGGATCCAGTATTTACAATGAAGATATAGCCTATAAAAGCAGCATAAGAAAAAAGGATATCCCGCTCGCTTGCAAATGTATTCTAGCTCGCTTGAGAAGATTATGCTCGCTTGATGTAGATTATGGCAGAGGAAAATATTGAGAGTCCAACAAAGTGGAAGCCCTGTAATGCATGATCTGAATAGCACCATATGTGGACTCCAACCCTCTTTTGGAGAGAAGGTCAGCATGTGTATTTTCTCCCTATGTATGTGCTGAATAGTGTAGGCTTGAAAATTTCCTAATAGATAATTGATCTGCTGTATCCAACCAATGCTATTGCTGCATTGCATTCCACATCTGCCACTGATCCCATCAATGGTGTACTTCGAGTCTCCATATATGTGAATTGAAGGGAGATTTAGATGATAAGTAAACAGTATCCCACTCCATAACACCATAATTTCCGCCTTATTGTTTGAGCCAACACCTCCATTCCAAAACATTTGACATCAGTCCTTGTTTTCAAGCTTTATCCAGGCCCCACAACCACATAGGCCATCCTTATTTGCACCATCAAAATATAAAGCTGGGAGCTCAATATGGTGAGGCCAGATTCTCTTAGAAAGATCCTTAATAGCAGGTGGGATACAAGAACGATCATTAATCCATAAAGCAATATTCCCTGTAATCTTGGAGTGTTGTGGGGGAACCCCTTCAAAAATCCAACGATTCCGATCATTCCAGATTTCCCAAAACACATATAAGGGTAAATATTTGTAAGAGAAACTTACAACAACCCAAGATTTGATAACTTGAATACAGTCAGAAGGACGCCAAGAAGGGTCATCTATAAGCCCAGCAAAATGCTGCCAAATAGAAAGAGAGAAGGTACATGTGAAGAAAAGATGAGAAGGAGTCTCTTCATGCTGGAGACAAAATGGACATCTTCCAGGACCATAAAATCCCCGTTTTCATAATACCTCCCAAGTTAGTACTCTTTTTTTCCACAATAACCATGCAAATAATATTATCTTTGCAGGGATTTTAATATTCCATGCAATATAAAAAGGAGACAGTGTAGGGTCGGGAGTCATTTTAGCAATTTGATTTTCATACAAGTCCTTAACCAGTAATCCCGCACCCTTGAATTTTCCATTCCAAACCAGAATGTCACCTTCCCCTTTGAAAGATAATCCCATCGCCTGTAGAAGAGCTTTATGGAATTCCCAGCTGTGTGCTTCACTGCCCCGTAACCCCAGCATCTATGTAGATTTCCATATGGGAGCCCCAAGGTTCCAACAATATATAAGATCAAAGAGAGAGAGAGAATGCCACTGTGACGAAGTCTGTGAAGTAGGTGTGAATCAAAGAGAATTGCGTTTTTAGACCCAAGCATTCGGTTGACCCCAATTAGAATATTTTTTCCATTTCCGAACTCCCAAACCAGTCTTTGTCCCAAGATGTGCATCACTCTTTGGAAACTGCGCCAGATGGTTGAAGCCTTTTGTACAGACCTTACACATCCCAAGTATATATATCAAATAGAATCACCCTCAAAATATTTGTGTATAATTATTTTAGACCATACTACTTCGCCCTTCAGAGCACACCATAAATATTTTACCAGCAACGCATTTGAGAAAAGTCTGAGATTTAATAGACCCCAACCGCCAGATCTTTTCGGGATAGAGATTGCCTCCAATTTGCAGAGATGGATTTTAGTGTGATCTGAGGAACCTCCCCACAGAAAATTTGCAATAATAGAATTAATTTTGTTAATAGTGATTGCTGAGAGAAAGTACAAGTGAGACCAATAGACCACAAATTGAGATAAGACAGCTTGTATCAAGACATATCTACCACCTAGTGAAAGGAACCTACTTGTCCATTTGTGTATCTTGTTTTTAAATTTCTCAATCAGCCAAGTCCAATCACTGCTATTGTATGAACAAGGTTTGAGTCTAAATTTGAGATATGTTATGCCCAACATTATATGACTTCCGCTAGTCCCCATAAACTCAACAATAAACTTAATTTCCTCCACATCTCCCGAATCATACAGAAGGAGAGATTTACCTTTGTTAATGCATAAACCAGAAGTAGCTTCAAAGCGATTGAGAATGTAGTGCAGATAAAACCATTGGTTCCTAATAATTTTACCAAAGACAAGCAAATAATCAACAAATAATGAGTGTGTGACACATACTGTAGGGGAGAAAGCCAGTCCAACATAGTAACCCTTTTCCTTTTCCATCTTCATGAGGTTTCTGAAGCAATCCATAGTAAGGATGAATATGAGTGGGGATAAAGCACAACCCTGTCGAAGCCCTCATTCGGCCAAGAAAAGTCAGTCGGCAGTCCATTAATGAGAACAACATATCTTACTGAAGTTATGCACACCATTATCCATCTAATAGACTAAATAGATAGCCCAATATTTAGGAGAATTACCCTAATGAAAGACCAATTTGCAGAATCATATGCCTTATGGATGTCGATCTTCATAATTAGAGCCTCAGTTTTGTTTTCATGAATGGAGTGTAAAGCCTCCTATCCTATAGCAATGGAATCGTGTATAGACCTGCCACTTAAAAACCCGAATTGTTCCTTAGAAATGTATGTTGATATGATCCCCCGAATCCTATTTGCAATAATTTTAGAGGTGATTTTGTACACAACATTACATAGTGCAATAGGCCTAAAATCTGAGAATTGTTCAGGATCCGATGACTTAGGAATGATTGTCAAGAAGGTCAAATTCATATCGTGAGGAACAAAACCCAAAATTCTAATTTGTTCCACAACCATAAGCATAGAAGTGTAAATAAAATTCAGTCGGCCATCCATCCGACCCAGGACTTTTGTCACGTGCAAAAGATTTTAATGCAGCTTCTAACTCCTTCTTAGATATCTCTGCCTCCATAACATTGTTTGCATGTAGGTCGAACATGGAGGGCATATGTTGTAGTACCCAAGCTTGGCTTTGATGATCAATTTCATGGTCAACTTTATAAAAATCAGTAAAATCATTGAGTGCTTCAACCTGTATGTCCTTTGTTTTATGTTTCAAAGAGCCATCCACAATCTTTATTCTCTAAATTGAATTCTTGTTCCTGCAACCATTTGCACAGTTATGGAAAAACCTTGTATTCAGATCGCCTTCTTGCAACCATTGAACTTTGCTTTTTAATTTCCATGTAGTTTCCTGTATTTTTCAAATCTCAAGCTTGCGATCATCCAGCTTCTCAAGAGTGGCATAGTATAGAGAGTCAGGTGGGGCGATATTCATGTCCATATAAATCTGAGCAATCTTATTGTCGATGTCTCTCAGCTCCATCCTAAGACTCACTGTTTTCTCTTTTTGCCATTTTTTAACAATGGTTTTGAGGCTACGTAGTTTAGTAGCAAACTTAATCCAACCCATATGTTTTGGGTCATTTTCCTCCTTGCTCTAGCAGTCAATCACCATGTTATTAAAGGCAAGGTCATGTAACCATACACAGTTGAATTTGAAAGGAAATTCAGCCAATATGGGCTCCTGTCGCCATGTGAGAGAGACCCCCATATGGTCTGAGAGGCATGAAGAGTATACCGCAGCCCGGACGTTCCCTAGTAGATTGATAAGAGAAGCCTTAATCATGGCCTGATCAAGGCGTTTACTGATAAAGTTACTTCCAATGTGCCTATTCATCCAAGTAGGCACTAGAGGAGAGGGTTTGATATCAATCAATCCCGAGTCAATGAAAATTTGTCCAATTTTATCAGCCATAGGATCCTACCGTGCCCTGTCACCCCATGGTTCTTCCACAAATAAGGTGGCATTGAAATCACCCATTATCATAAGATTATCTATACCAAGGAGCCCAGATTGATCCAGCCTTTCCCAGAAAGACAACCTATTTTTGCAAGGTGCATATAGGTTTATAAAGAAGATTGGCTCTGAGACCCCTCTTATATTACCGTATAGAAAAATACCTCCAAAGAATTTATAGGCCTTTAGAATGTATAATAAAGGGTCCCAAGTGGCCAACATTCACTCGCTCGACCCACTGCATCCACTCCCATTGCATGCCAACTCGAGCATATACTTAAAATGGTCTCAATAGCAATAGTCCGATTACAAAGAGTTTCTTGGAGAAATACCATTGATGGGTTTATTTCTGAAAACATCTAGCAAAGGCAAAGATTTTTAGAGGGTCCACCCAACCCTCTTACATTCAGAGATACCATAGTCATCATTTAGGTACTTCATTGGGGCTGCCTGCTCTAAGGCCCCGAATATCACCAGTTGTAGTAATAGGAACATCATGCAAATCATACAGATCCCCTTGAAATAATGATTTTGTCCTGAGTCGACCACGAAAATGCCTTGATCCCTTTTTAGTAGTTTTCTTGATAGTGATGTTTGAAGCCGACTCAAGAGATATATGAGGAAAGGGTTTTGAAAGTCCTTTATCAAAGACAGTAAGTGCAGCCATATCTAGCATCGGGTTTCCTAGAAACACATCTAAATCACTACCCACAATATTCTGCTGGGAATCTGGGCGTTGTGGGTGATCAGGTTCATGAGAAGATAATGGAGAAGCCCATTCCAGGGGGGGCATCGATGGTGAAACCACTAGCGGTTCAGAGGGATGTGGACGTGGTGATAAGGTAGGATTTTCCGTATAGACAGTTCCTTGGGGGTCATCTATTGGTTTATTAGAGTGCGGCGAGGTTGACTCGTGGGAAATTGGAGAGAATTCTTGATTGTAGCGAGGGGAACCCGTGTTTTCAGGTAAAGATGGGGCTTTTGCAGTACGTATATTTAACAAAGGTAAATCCGAAGAGTAAGATCTGACACTATCATAAGACGGGGGAATTGGCTTACTCGAGTCGGACCCAGATGCATGAGCTGACTTCTTTCCATGTTGGCGACCAAAAGACATGTCTTTGTGGCATCCTCGCCTCCATTGTCTTATAAGACAGGTTCTTTGCAAGTGACCAGTGTGATGACATATGAGGCAGTGGAATGGCACACCCCAGTAGTCCAGTCTCTGTCGGTGTATTCACTGTCCCCAAATTAAATCAACATCACTCGATAACCCACCTTGCAATGAAACTTCAACTAAAATCCAAGCAATCCACTTGTCCGCAGTACCAATACATCTAGGATCCAAATATTTGGTCGTTCCAATGGAATTTCCAATAGCCTGAAGTGTTTTCAAGGTCCAAAAATCCAAGGGTAAGCCTGGTAATTTGACCCAAATCAATTTACTCTCTGGGGCATCAATTACAGGATTGAAACCCAAAAACCATGGGAGGAGCTGCATGAAACTCCTACCCCAGACCCAGGTTTGAGCCATAATCTTCCTACAATATTCCTCATGCGGAAAATGCATGCTGATCCAGTTCCCCATCATTTTTCTTACTTTAAGAATGCAACCCAGAATTGGACACCAGAAGGTTTTTACCCACTCCGGCATATCAACAATTAAATCCTCTGGGTACAACCATCTTCCTATCAGTGCTTGCTTTTGCAAGCTTGTAACTCTGTCCTAGAGGTCGTTATGTTCCAAAATTACTTGTTTGACATTAGATGCAGGTTTATAGCAACGTTCCTTGTAATGAATCTTCCTCCTGTATAAACCCAGTTGTGAATTAGAGTGTGCCTCATTCCTGTGCGAAGAAAAACCCTGCCTCTTCTCATTCTGGAGCTTGTTGGAAGTATGTTCCGGTACATGGTTCGGGTTATGATCAGAGTCCACCCTTTTTCCATCCTAGACAGTCTTTCGCAGCCGCTCCTTTTCAGAACGTAAGGTGGTGGCTATCAGAGCCTCATGGGTGGATGTGTCGGAAGAAAGGATGTAGTACAATTGTGGCGAGTGTAATATTGTCAAAATTGCTTTAAGCTTTTCATCAAACATTTCACCAAGGAAAGCCCTCTTTTAGATTGATCGAAACCCTATAAATAGTTTTATATATTTGAAAATATTGATCGAGACCACTATTGAAAACTTGTTTGGAGTAACCAGGTCAGAGTACTATCGGATTTGCAAAAAAAAAATTCAAAAACTTGGTCAATAAAACATTTATAGCGTACGTAAATTTCACCCAAAAGAATATCGTACTCTCCTACTTTGCAAGAAACTTGTGAAAACCTTGCACATTTTTGTTTTAAATGTACACAGAATTTCACCCAAATTTTTTTACTAGGTTTCTGTGGAGTCAATTTTTTTGAGTCTGAATGCCAACTTTGTGAGTTAGCATTGAGTTCTCAAAACCAAAAAACCGCTTGTCGAGTTTTTTCTGAGTCAAACTTTCTCTGAGTCCGGACTCGAAGTCAGACTCAGGTGTTGTTGTTGACTGTTTCTCAAGTTATTTTTCCAAGTTTTTGGCTTGGTCCCCCACGCCTGACAGTGAGTAGGGTATGATCACTGAGTCCAAGTGATACCTAGTGAGTTTTACCACTATGATTGGGGTCCTGGTAACAGTTTGCAGTGTGCACTCTGGAAACTCTTCTACGATTAGCACAAAAACAGGGCAATGTAAAATGCGATCAAGCCTTCTAACATTGTTCATTTAAAACTTTATTTCTTATCCATGAGTATGATTGTCTTTCGTCGGCTATGTAATTTTGCTCCAGAGTTGCCGGATATCATGATGTTACATAACTGTTTCAATCTTCTGTTGTAGTATTGATTGCACCAAGAGTAATGCTAAAAAAGGTATGACATAAAAAATTGCTGACATCACACAGTCACACAAGCATAGATCCATCTTAGCACAGGATTTATTGAGTGCTGAGAGATTTTTTGGTGGAGTTTTTCTCTCCCCTGGTGTGCAATAGATCTGGGGTTGAGATGGATCAATGCTAGTAAAATAAATATCTCTGATTGGATTGATTGAAATTATTCTTGAGAGATATTTACATCACTCAAAACATTTATTCAGTCTTGGTAATGGTTTATGCATTGTGAAAACTTCTCAAAGAGTAGCAGGGAAAAAGGGCAATATAGAATTGGTTCATATGTTGGGTGAATTTGGATCAAAGAAAATATGCATTACAAGTTTTCGGCATAAAGGGACGATATTTTGAAACAACAGACAAATCCCTTCAAACTTTCAACAAACGAGTGGATGGAGAAAGAAAATTACATAAAATTGAGCCCTCCTAGGTTGCTGATGGTAAGAAATCAGTAATCTGTGGTCAAAGATCAGTTCTCTGAAACTTTTCGTTTTCAATTTTTGTATGATTTTCCTTGACAGTTAGTTGGAAGGGTAAGACATTTTTCTTTCACATTTAGTGGGTTAGGTCAGTCAAATAAGGGTTGGAACTTTAGTTATGTTATTTTCTTGGTCCTAGGCAAAGAAGGGAGAAGGGAGAAAACAATGTGACACTAGGGATGCCTAGATGAGCTTGGCATGGCAAAGACATCCTTTGATCTTACTGGGACTTTAATTGGCACAGTGGGAAAATGGGGTCATCCTTGGTGCCAAATGGGGTTGTCCTTGGGCAACCACAATTTATTGTGATGCCTGTGAATGCAAGGGAAAATGTTGACAATGCTGAAAATAACATAAAGAAGGAAAGAAACAAGTGGTAGTGCTGCCACGACACGCATATAATAAAACACCGTGTCACGATAAGCCATAGAGATATATTTGAGCTGCTTTTAGTGTCCTTTATCTTTCAATATCAAATAGGTCAGCTTCAAGAATTGAATTCGTCTTTCTTTTATGTATGAGAAGGGTGCTATTTTCACAAACTTGTGTCACAGATTCCCTATACCCTCACATTCCTTATGAAGAGATATAATGCTGCTACATATTCTAGTGTCATAGAGATGGGCCTTATATCATCATAATAAATTCTGTCACGAAGTAGCATCCCTTAGGTTTTCGCACAGGATGCCACTAAACTCTGATTCTTGATGATTCAAAAAGTTTTGTATGTCTTTTTATAGTTCAGATCACAAATATACATGTTCTACTTGTCATAGAGATGCTCAGACTTTTTACAAATGTAAATTCTATCATTACACCAAAAGGCGTTCTCTTTGCTGGCTTGGGGTGAGCAAACACTATTCACCCCAGCCAATGAGAAGCCTTTCTTATCGCCCTTCCAGCCAGTAAAATTTAGACATGTGGCACCTCCTCCAACCAATGAAAATATTCCATTTGACCATGTTACCAACTGTTAGTTTGAGTTTGAAAAATACTTGTCCTCATAGTTCATAGCTTTCAACCACATTTCCGTCTCCTGAAGGGTTTTTCCCTATTTCGCATGAGCCACAAGCCATTTTTCCGGAGAATGTGACAGTTTTTCAGCGATGGCCTAGCTATGGGCTTCTCCAGTGTTGGGCTAGTAGTAACCTCCTCCTGCTCGGACTAGGACGAATGTGACAGTTTTTTAGCAAAGGCGTAACTACGGGCTTCTCTGGTGTTGGGCTAGTACTCACCTCCTCCTACTCGGAGTCAGACAAGGACTCAGAGGTAGAGGTAGAAAAGAGACGGGTTCATGGATGAGAATAGGGAAAGTTTATTGTTGAAGAAATTGGGGGTTTAATAGATTTGGATTGATTATATTTAGAATTCGGAGAACTCTGTGTGTGTGTCTTGTCAGGTCTCTGTCTGGTTGATTGATTTAGCAAAAATGTCAAGCATTTCTGCAGAGGAAACAACATATTCCATGGGGCCATTTCCCTGTTCATTTTTTAGTGATCATTCTTCTGGTAGCCATGGGGATGATTTGGTTTGTTTCAGATCCCCTAGTCTCATTACATGAGTTCTTCGCCTTCAAGATTCGCAGCAGGTCACAGGTTCGAAGACTGACAGAAGTGCTCTGAGTATTCCGGATTTTCCAGACATGAGCTGTGGCTATGAGAGCAATGGAGATGCCGTGGCTTTTTTGAAGAAAGATGCACTGGGCAAGATGACATGTGTTGTCTTAACAACAAATTTGTGGGCTCGCTTCGGCTGGAGGATGTGTTTTGTGCCCTGCAGAAGTATTTGCCTTCTAATAATGAAGATGAAGAATCTTTTCCTGCTGTGGATGCTTATTCCTGTGACAAATTCAGAATGTAGGAATTTAAGGTCCAACACTGTATGAGAGGACAAAGCCATGACTGGACTGAGTTCCCTTTCACTCAGCCCGGTGAGAAAGAAAAAAGACGCGATCCTCTACGCTTTCATTATTTTGGAACTACTTGCCCGGACTTCAGAAAGGGGACTTGCCACTGAGGGGACGCCTGCGAGTTTGCTCACGACGTTTTCAAATGTTAGCTTCATCCTGCTCGATATCGGACCCAGCCTTGTAAATATGGGTGAAGCTTCTGCGCAGAGTTTGTTTCTTTGCTCATACTCTGTAGCAACTTCGCTTGTTCTCACTTAGAAAATGTCGATGATGTGGGTGATTGGTTTGAAGAGCCTGTTCAGAGGGTTGAATCTGGGAAATACTTGAGCGCAAAGATATACGCAAGGCTTACCAGAGAAAATATCAAGACTCTTCTTCATCAACACAATCACCAGATGTCGGTTGGGTGAACGAACTTGTCAAGTATTGGATTCAGGGTTGTAGGTTTTTGTTCATTCATAGGTATTGATCCTTTGATGAATTTGTAATTTTATTTTTGATTGTTTTTCATATTTTTATAAGTTGGGGACTTCAGTGGTTTTTACTCGGAGCCCATACAAATACAATTTTGATTGTCATGATATACCACAATGGACTTCAACTCTGATAAGTCAACTCTGTTATTAACTTAAGAAGCCATATGAATACACAACTAGCAAATCTCGTTGTCATTAGTGCCTCTGATGAACTAAATGCAACTGTCGCTTTCTGCCTGCTAAACTAGGACATTACCTGACCCCACACTGAAACAAAATGTTGAATATCACTTCCTAACGCTTTCATATCTTACGTTAGGAAGAGATGTTGCGGCACATTTCCAGCCTGTAGCTGTATTGCATCTCAAGTATCATGCAATTTGTTTTGTTCCTTACTTAGATTAGGTTGTATAGGACTTGATCTTCAGCATCTGTGGATGCACACTACTCATACTATACAGACCTACAAGGCTTATGTTGTGTACACTGTAGATCCACTATTTTTATTAGTGTGGTCGGATGTATGGATGGAGATTCAAATATATGTATGTGCAATATATATGGATGGATACATACACATGTATATATACAATCATTTAGCTGATGAATGCATTCCTTTGGGTGGAATTTAAATGTTTATAACTATTGGTTCAGTTGATCCATTTTGGTCATCTGTAGGCTTTAATACTGTTTCATTTTTTCCAGACAAGTGCTAGCCTATGCTGCAACTTATATTTCATTGTTGAAGATGAAGGCATCCACTAATTCGCGTCTTCGAATAGCTTCTACAATTTTAAAATCTCCTATCTATGACACTTGATCACACAAATCCCTACAATATGTCTAGGATTTATTTAAGATATATATATTCCTGGGAGACCACACTATTACCCACATGAGTACATTTCTATGGCAAAATAATGTTCACAATAGAGGACTTCAAACAGTATTTCCTAGAAAACAATAGTATTTTTTTGGTCTAATTTCTATGTTACAGTGGGGTTCACATCCCTGTGCTAAATAATTCAGTTCCCATGGAGCTGATGACATGATTCAATTCTTTTGAGTTAGCACCATTATCACAGATCAAGGTTGTTTCTCTATTTTTTTTAGAGTTCCTTTATGAATTTCAGCAAATCACCATGTTGAGCTGCTAATAAACTGATTGCTCCTACTTGCTCCGTTTCCTCCTCTCTTGTTCTGTTTCACAGTAAATTCCTTTTATGGTGCACATCTAAGACAACATATAGGTTCTAACAGTATTATGTGACATGTTGGAATGCCCCTTGCAATCCCTTTTCTATTTGATGGCAAACCCATGCAATCCCCTTACAACACCTTTGTAAAAGGGAGTTAGTTTTATAATTGTGGATTTGGTTCCCTTATATAGTCGACATTTTCCTCTGCATAGATTGGGTGTAGGGCCTTTTATTCATGGGCACTTTCAAGTCATAATATATAATAACATAGGTTGTTTATCATTTCAAATGAGAACTGAATGTCCACTGAAGGCTTTCTGATATTATTCTGAAGTTCATTATCTAATCATTTGAAGTACAAGTATCCATATTTGTTGCAAAAACTAATATGAACAGCTTTCCATGATGTGAAATTACATTCTTCAAGGTGATCTGTTTTTTGATTAGTTTTTCCAAGTTGTGATACTCGTATTCATAAATAAGATTTGAATTGTAATTGTTGAAAGGAGGGAGTGAAACTGCCAGATGCCTTATCCTCTGCATGTACCCTATGAGCATTTCTCTCTATACAATAAAAGGAATAGTAGTGTGACAAATCATCCAGAAAAGTGGAGGAAATTCGTAGGCTCAAAAGTGTTGTAAGTATTGAGTATAAAAAATATCTTCACTGGGTGATGGTTATATATTTGTAATCTAGTTTCAACCTTATTCATAACCATCTGCGGATTTATTTGCAAACTTCTCTAGGCAAACTAAAAATTCATTACAAATTACAGTCCGTATTTTCCTAACTCTCGTTGCACATTTTATTTTGTGTATTTTTTTTCAATATTCTTTTATAATGCTTATTTTCTTTTTTATTAAATGGAGACCACATGGCCAATTATGCAGGGCCTTGGCTTCACTGATGTATACTCTTATTTTTTAGCAGGACTTCTAGAATATTAGATGGGATCAAGGTTACAGGAATTCATAGCTAAACTATTTTTTTTTTTTGAAAATTTGTCTTTTAATCTTTTTATATCTCACAGAACTTGTTACAACTCTTCTCTTCACTCTTGCAAAATGAAAAAGAATGCAAGTTTATTGAATTTGACAAAGAGAGGTTGAGATTAAGATCTTGGTTTGCTAGATAAAGTGAATTAATCTACACCATAAGCAATATTTTCTTCACATGCATGCGAAAGAATTGAATCCATGCTTTTTTAGTATAGAGAGTTCCTTTGTTCTTCCTTCTTGGATGTGATACTATAGTGCAGATATTGCTAGACAATTCTGCTATTCATTCTTGCAATTTTAAGATAAATGGAAGTCTTGTAAATTAGACATAGAGAGGTCAAGATGTAGATTAACAAGCTAGATAGTGAATTGATCTACTCCATGAGCAATACATTCTTGCACAAGCATTTAAAAGAATTGAAGCTATGCATCTTTGGTCTATCCAGAAAGCTGCCTTTGTTCTTTCTCTTTTGTCAAGTTACTAGCAGTGCAGAGATTGCTAGGACATTCTTGGTATTCCTTTGAGGTCTCTTTGCTTGAAGAATAGATCAAGGTTTGCTAGATAACTTGGAGTGAATCATATATACTTATATTATGATTGAATGAGCTATTTAGCAAACCTCCATATATTATTCAAGCCAAGAGACGATAAATATTTATCAAGAATGCCCTAGCAATATCTCCACTGGTGGTAAGAAGTCAAAAGCAACTGTCCAGGTAGACCAAAAAAACATAGCTTCAATTATTTTACTTGCTTGTGCAATAAATATTGCTTTTGCATTTCTGTCAATTAAAATATTTTACCTTATTCTTAAGACGTTAAAACTTTCTCATAGACTTAATTCATAGTTTCAGTTATGTGATATTTTATAAGAAAATATATCTTATTCATTCTCGTGACATCAAATTTCTTACAGTGTTCAATCTCAAAAAGCATGTAGCATTTTCCACAGCGTAGATTGTGTGAAGGAAAATCTAGGTTGCATTCTAAGTTTCCATACTTGTAGTTGCAAGTTTTCTTTCTCAGTTCTTCAAGTTTAGGAATGAACTATAGGTGTATGAATGCAAACAATGGTCATATGCATACATACAAGTATATCCATGAGATTTTCTGTATCAGTTCTTCAGATATGGGATTGAATTGTAGGTGCATGAATGCAAAGATGCCCATATGCATTGAAATAGGCACATGCATGAGCTTGAGTTTGAAAAGGTTTTAGGTATAGGAAAATTCTGAATTATGGGTTTTTACATACCAGGACTAATTAGTAACTTGCTGAAACAATGGAGAACTAGTTATGTGGGTTTATGCTCATATCCTGTCGATGAAGAAAGAAGATATTTGGGGAAATTCAAGACTAAAATGCAATAACCTACAAAGCTACGGTGTCTTGCAGACTATTGTATGGCTGGTGGGATATGAGTCAATAAAAACTTTGAAATTACTTTTGGTTTGCATTAATTTGAAATTGTAACACATTGAAGTATTAACTGCAGTGCCTACTGCTTAGTCATCACCTTATAGGGTCTGGTTAACTGTAATCTCAAATGTGCAAAAGCAATTGAAGATTGATGCTTAAAAGGATTTTAGCGAGTTTCCAAGGTTTTTAGGCAACTCATGTGCCCTTCCTCTCTTCCCTCCAAATCTATCCTGCACTCAAGGAAACCCATTCCAGAATAGGAGCTATGTTATTTGTTTGTTTGTTTGGATAGGAATCATTTTGCAGTAGAAGGAAATGGTTCCACATATATGCTGTAACTAGATCACATGGTTGTAATGGCCAAGATTCGGGTGCAGATCCATGTTTCTGGAATAAAACACAATCCCTTCACATGAAAGGGTTGAGTGCCGACCCCTGATTCTGGAGTCCAACCCAATCCCTTGACAGCAAATGGTTCTGATTTTGGAATCACCAAAATTCAAATAATTGGATGAGGATCCTTGTTTCATGAATCTGTGACCAGAAGAGGGAGCATAAGGGCCACCTCCTACAGGTGATTCTAGTAACTGTGGGTGGAACCATTTACCTAGAGGTTTTATTAGTATTTAAATATGCACCAGAATAGGAGTGGTGCTTTTTTGTTTTTCTGGTTTGTAAAAGATTCCATTTTCTAGCAAATGGAAATGATTCCACCTTTGATGGAAACAGATGCCTTGACAGGAAACAGTCAGGTGCAGATCCCCGATCATTTGACAGGAAACAATTCTGATATTGGAATCTCCAAAATTCAGATATTTGGGCATGGATCCCTGACTATTGAATCTGACCTGAACAAAGCATGAGAACCACCTCCCATAGGTGACTCTGGTGACTGTGAGTGGAACTGTTTACCTTACATTGCCTGGAAACCAATATCAATTCGATTTCGACAGGTCTGAGAGGGATTGACAACCATTTCTGTATCCTTCTACTCAAATAGGTCAATGAGCCTCACTAATGCGAGCTCAAGTAATGTTTGCTCAACAAACTATCAAGTCCATTTTTCTCTTATTGATAGCACAACATAATTCACGCCTCCTCCTTTCGGCATTCCCTTGCACCTCCTGGTGCAATTGCTAGTTAAGTGTAGCTTCAAACTTGGAATTGATCAGAATCTTGGCTTTTATTCATAGTGATGATTTTGGTCCCTTCTATAGACTATGTACCTTAGTCTTTTTGTCCTGTAGCATAGAGTAGATCACAGACTTTTGATTCATTTTGCACAACGGTATAGAGATGCTCAGTCGTTTATGTCACAGATAAGACTTGTTTTGCATGTCTTTAAGTTCATCATTTGTACATTTAAATGCCTCAGAGATGATCCACATGGTTTTGGTTTCTTTTAACTTCATATCACAATACACTTCTATCCTTCGTCTCACAGTGCCACAGATTTGCATTGATGACGAAGATGATGGTGATTTTAGATGTCAAAGATGGATAGTCTCCCAAATGAGTCAAGCTGCCTCATAAAGTCTTCTTCTCGGCCTACTTCCAACATCCTTTGGACATCTTTGAAACTCAAGACCGAGCCTTTCTTCATGCTGTTGTAGCCTTCCTCTTTACTGTGATTACCTTTGGCCTCCCTGAGCCCCAAACTATTCAACCATGTAGGTTCCACCCCTTCACCACCTTTCTCATTCAAGTTTCAAAATCGATTAGCTCCATCCAACTGTCTTCTGTCACATAATGACAGAAACCAACAACACTCAGGAGGAGGAAAGTCTTGGTCAACCAACTCTTTCTGAAAACCATGGGATATGGGGCACTCAAAACGTCCTCCATTTCCAACAATATTTCTAATTGAAATTGGGCCAAAATTTTGATGGAAATCACAGTTCCACCAAAGTTGGAGTTCTGTCCATAGAGAACTCTGCCCCTAAGTACTTTGGCACTCTCCAAATTTACCCAAATCCTTAAAAACCTAAAAAAAGTGGATCAATCACAACCATGCCTACGACATTTCACTGGATTCTGGCATAGGTTGCCATGAATGGTGCACTTTGAGTGCCCCTTGTCAAAGCTCCTGAAACCTTTCATGAAACAAGAGTTTCTTGACACTCGTCTATTGTATGATAACATATAGTGGTTGAAGTGACATGTTTATGAAATGGCAATTTTTGAGTATGGATGAAAGGAAATTCGGGTCATTAGAAATTATGAAAGATAGATAGAATTAGATATAGATATGGCAATGAGTCGAATCTCGAATCAGTAGGTCCTGCCCTCTTTTAAAGACAGGCAGATGTTCACCGAGATCTTTTACTGTTTATCCCCCTTCCTCCAGTGGTTCTCTAGAATCCTGTTGGGGAATGTGATTTGGAAAGTGCCCTGATTCACCAAGACCAGAATGATTGAAATTTTGAGTCTTAGTAGTTAGATTAAGGTGATAGAAAATTCATAAACAACCTGTGTGGACCTCCTAAGCCAACTATGAAAACATGGGTGACTATAAACATGGACCCTAAACCTCATCACATCAAAATCAATATTAAGAAGTAAACAATTCTATTTGAAAAGTCCAAATAATATGAGAGGATTTTTTTTTATTTTTTTTTTATTTTTTTTATTTTTTTTATTTTTTTTATTTTTTTTTATTTTATTTTTTTATTTTTATTTTTTTTTATTATTTTTTTTTTTTTATTTATTTATTTATTTATTTTTCCTGAAATAATCCCAGACTTTTATGGGGCTAATAATATGATTACACGTCCTGAACTATTTTGGATTGATTTTATGTATAGATAAACCTTTTCCCCTACATTTCCACAAAAAAATTGTTGCATCAGCCATTTTCACTATAAGGAAAAGGGAGGGCCATCATATAATCAAAGAAATCGTCTATTGCATAGCAGCGTACAGTGGGTGAAGTAACATGTTTATAAGACTGAAAATTTGTTAGAATGAAAGGAGATTTGGATCATTAGAAAACATGCTTTCTGAAAGAAAGATAGGATTAGTTATAGATATGGCAATGGGTTGAAGCCCAAATGAGTAGGGCCTGCCTTCTTTTACTGTTCATATGCCTATCATCCGGTGGCTTTCTTGAAGCCTTCTGGGGAAGGCGATTTGAAAGGTCCCTGATTCAGCATGGACATTATGAATGAAATTGTAAATCTAAGTAGCTAGACCATGGTGATATAAAATTCATAAAAAACCAATGTGGACCTCCTAGGCCAACTATGAAAATGTGGGTGCTTGTAAACATGAAATTAGCTTCGGAGAGTGCCCTGATTCACCAAAGCCACTGTGGGTGAAATTGAAGGCATACATTTACATCAATAAATTGTCTTTATAAGTGTAACACCAATTCATATACATGACTCTAAATTATATATTTTTATGACAAAATGACAAACCCCTAAAAGACATCAAGAAGAAGTCTTTGACCTATAATAAAAAAACTCCTTGCTCATGAAACCCATGATGCGCAAGTATTACAAAATACATTTTATTATCTTTTTCTTCTTCATTACATAAATTCATAGTTACAAGTCATTATGAAGACCAAACTTAGTTACATGTTCCAACATTCCCTGTTAACTTGGGAGGTATTCATAATGGTACATGGTCACTCTCAATCTGAAGAATCTCATAAGAAGAATTCGATTGGTAATCCATCTATTATAGCATCTTATTAACCAGCATTGTCACAGTGTAAGGCCTTGATTAACAACTCCATCTCTTCACGATACCATGAACTACAATGCTAGCGAGACCAATGATTATAGACATCTTCATCATTGTCTCCAAGGTACATACTCCACCCGCGTGTTCATTGAGTATGACCTCATAGGACTATTCTTTTGGGGATAGCTAATCCTCAAAGAATACTCGTCCTTTCACGACTACTCTTACCTTGGATACCCTAATACATCCCCAAAAGAGTATCAGATGCGAGATGATTATCCAATCCCACATTTTGTTTTCCAGGTGAAGACCAGAATGATACGTCTATCTCTCCCTCTTAATTAGGGAGGACATACCCATTCCTATCAAGGAATGTTCTGAAGCTCCCTTTTATCCGAGGACTTGTCAAGGCTCCCTCTTAGCCAAGGACTTGTCTAGGCTCCTAGGGACTTGCTTCCAAGTTTCTACTAGGTAAGAAACTTATTACCAACCCCCCTCTTAATGAGGGACCTGTAGCAGCAATGATGAAAACACCGAGCTACTCATGAAGAACTACTTTCTTTGATTTCATGAATTTATTCGTTGTTGAGGAGTCTTCATCTTTGGGATATCTTCATTAGGGCTCAAATCACCCATCACTTTTCATTTTTGTCTGAAAGTGATCCATCAATTTTTCATTTGGTCTACCTTCATATCATGTTGCTTTCCTTCGAACCATACTTCTTCCAAGGATCTTACATCCTGTAATATGGTTATCAACCTGTGGAAGACATATACTTCCCTTTGGCTGCTCTGAATAAGCTCATCAGATATTATTCAAATATAAATATGAATACTTAAATCAAAATTTACCTTAGTGATGATCTTTCACCATGACATCCTTCTTGTAGGCATCGACATCCTTTTTTATCTCCTAAAGATATGTATTGTCAAGGGTCTCTATATTTTCTAGACTTTTATTAGAGTCCACATATCTTCCCTAGAGATCTCCTAGTCAATTCTTCTTGGCTTCCTTGGATGTTGATTGCTTCTTTCCATGGTTGTACTTCCCATGATATCTTCCTTTTTCTTTCTCCACAATTTTATTTCATTCAAAGCGACTTCAATTGTGCAGTTCCTTGATAATGTACAACCACATCATATTCCATATGAGAACATATTAAGTCGATTTCATCTAGTGTAGATCATGCCCTTTTGGCAACCTGTGCATTAAAAGAGTTTCTGCTTTCTATTTTGATCATACTTCTAAAGATAGAAGTATACTACCTGCAACCACATGGCATGACTTCATAGCATCCAGTGTCAACATATATATACATGTACCTCATTCTTTTCCTTTTGAGTCATCTTGTAGCAGGTTTCCTTAGAATGAAAGAGTTTCATTTTCTTGATCTGATTCATCAATATGTCATCATATTCTAATCCCAAAATTCTGTAAGTTAGAATTCTTGATGAAACCTTTTGCTTTCTTCCTAACTAGTGAATCCAAAGAGGATTCCATTAGAAAATGTCAACACCTATTTCCATATTGACTATTTAATGATGACCCTTGATCTAGATGACTGCCTTACATACATATTGTTTTCAATGAGGTTCCCAGGAGCCACTTCTTTCATGGCACTCTTGTTGACTGGTATGGTCTTATTCCTTGGAAGGTTTTATCAACACGATTGCCATGCAAGCTATTATACATTGTCTTGAAACTTCCCTATTTTTGCAGAGAAGTTAGCGTCATGCTAGTGATTAATTTGAAACTGTATTTTAGTGGAAAAATTCACTATTTTTTGGTGGAATAGTTCATAATTTATTCTGATCTTTTTTTGCAAGTGTACTAGTCACGATGATAAATGTGTGGTTTACTTCAGAGGTTTCTTAGTTTTTTCTAGATATGCTTTTCATCATTTGCTTTGAATACTTCTCTAGTGCTTTACCTTCATATTTTACCCCCTGCACAATTTCTCCTGAGGTCCATGTTGTAATGTTTATTGGTTGTTTCTGTGGAAACTTTTTCCTGAGGTTCTGCAAGGTAAATCCAAAGGCAAAAAATACTATTTTACATATTGATATTTGTTCAAGACATTCTTGTGTGATACTTGAATTTCATAAATCTAGATTTCTATTTCATTATCTATATCAATATATAAGAACAAGCCCATGGATTGTTCATATTTCTCAAATTATGGAGTTGTTCCTTTCCTGTTGCATGTTATTTTATATTATTATGTTGTGATTCAAATTTCTAGTTGTGCTTTCCAATTATTCTCTTACGTAGTACATGCTTTGTTAGATTATATCAAAAGTTATTCTTTTTGTCTTTTTATTATGTATATTGAAGATATTATTTCTAACAACTTTTGATCTTCCTAGATTTTCTATTCCTTTAGTGTATCTTTGCATCTTTAGGGGCAATTGCTAGTTTAAAGTCTAATTATTTAAAGGGTGCTAGCTCAATGGAAGAGCACCTGCTTTACAAGCAGGAGGTTCATGGTTCGATTCCATCGTGCCCTGATATTCATAGGGAATGAGGATGATTAGTTTTTGGTGATGGATGATTTTTTGACCATCACAAATGAGCTTATGGTGACATTTTTCGACCCTCACCAAAATATGAAATGGTGACGGTCAACGAACGCCACCATATATACGCATCAATAGTGATGACCATTAAAGGTCCATCACCATAAATCCTTGTTGTTGATATGAAATGGTGAGGGTCACTGTTTGTCATTATAGTCATTATTTGTGACGGACCTTGATGTCACCAATGAGTTTATGGTGACGGTCAATGAACGTCATCATATATATGCACTAATAGTGACGGCCATGAAAATTCCATCAGAAAAAATCGTTGTTGTTCATATGAAATGGTGACGGTCACTATCTGTCATTATAATCAATATTCGTGACGGACCTTGAATGTCACCACAACACATACTTTTAGCGACGCCACCTTTGGTGACGTTCAGTTTTTTGGTGACAGATGCTATTGTCCGTCACCATTGCTCATATGAAATGGTGACAGTCACTATCCGTCGCTATAAATCATTATTAGTGATGGACCTTGAATGTCACCACAACACCTATACTTTCGGCGACGCCACCTTTGCTGACGTTCAATTTTTGGTGACGAAGGTTCTTTTGACCCTCACCAATGAGCTTATGGTGACCATTTTCGCCCCTCACCAATGTCATTTTCTCTTGTAGTGGAAGATAACTTGGAAGACACTCTTTCCAATTCACATCCTTTATCCTGGCTTTATCTTTGATACTTTTTACGTTGTTTTCTTACTCCATGACTACTGTAAAATGAGGAATAACCCGCAGTAAAAAAGTGTTTTGACTGATACTCTTTGACTCTAATTATTACCCTTTAGGCAACTGTAATATTTTTCTTTGCATGTAATTTTCTACTCTTGTTTACAAACCTTTATATCAAACCAGTGAATCCCTACCATTGCTCTGCACTGGGAATTTTAATGTTCTTCAATTTCTTGTAGCTCTCATCTGCCTCTGTGTACTTAGCAAAGTTGGGTTTGACAATGAAGATGTGTTTAATCTCATTTTGTAGAAAAAAAATATTCCAAAATAACTTTTCCAGTAGGGGAACCTTGTGGCAGAGGCTTATTTACCTATTCTTTGGCATATGCTCTTATCTTATTGTCATACTCTGTCTGAACCATTAGTTTTTCATTGAAGCAATGAATGTTTGGAAGGCCTGCATGTGTTAAAATAGTGTATTTGGCCATGAACTTTGTTATTGACAGGTTCATGTCTTTGCATCTTTCCTCTAAATTGTTCATCACATTTCTTTTGTTCAAGACTTTCTTAATTTGTAGTATGCTCTCAGTCCTATCCTGAATGTTTATCTCTTCAAGCTCTTCTCTGTTTTTGCTGTTCAAAAATGTAATTAGTTTCAAAGCTTGAGAAGGTTTTTCAGCCAGTTCTTCTTTTGTCTTCTGAATTTCTATTTGTGCTGCTTTGAGTAAATCCTTATGTTCATAATGATTTGGATTGAAGGCCACTGTAGATGTATGCCTTGAATTATGTTGTTCCAAAGATAATTCTTAATATATGATACCTGTTCACTGAGACTAACATGTTGCTGTAGAATCTTCACCTGCTCTTGAAGTCTGTTGGCTCTCTGCTCATGTCCCTTGGATGTAATCAATGCATCTCTATTTGATGTTTCAAGATTTTGGATGGTGCCTTTCAACTTGATTATCTCTTTATTCTTTAAGGACATGTCTTCCATAGCCTTTACTATGTCAACTGTTTCACCTGTTTGATTTACTTGTGATGTAGATGATGAAGTGGCAGAAATATCTTTAGATGTAATTGACACTGCAGTTGCCAATACTCCTTTTGGTGCTAAATGTTCTGCCAATGTAGAAGGAACAACAGTACTAACAGTTGGAATGACTGTAGGAATGGAGACTTGATGTGATTTTTTCAATGTTTCGTTTTCCTTCATTAGAATTTCTGTTTGATTCTCCATTTCTTTGATCTGAGGTGTCATCTTTAAAACTAGCTGCATTAATTCATCTTTTTTTGTTTTCTCCTGAGGAATTTCTTTAGCCTGTGGGTGCTCACTCTGTGGAAGTTTAAGTTGCTTTCTCAAGGCAGCAATATCTTCATTCTTTTGCCTTATGAGAGTTTTAGCAACTTCGATATTGGAGGGATCCACTCCAATTTCTATCACCAAGTCTTCTAAGGACTTGATCCTCAAATCCTTAGCATGTAGAGATGCTTTATCTAATTTCATTTGTGTTTGTAAATTAGATATTGTCTTTTGAAGCATGGTAGCATTCATGGTTTTGTTAACTACCTTTGAATACAACATTTCTGAAGCACTTCTATGAAACTCTATTTGGTCAAGTTCATGTATAGTATCTACATTTACTTCAAACTCTGTTTTCCTATAATCTGTAGTTGACCTTGGGTATGTAACTATTGGCTGGAGAAAAGACATAATCATTTTATTTGTTGAATAATCAAAAGCTGTCAGAAGTCTGTCTTTGTCTCCTGGTTTTTCCTTAAGGAGTTTAGAATAGACCTCATTCTTAATTTCCTCATTCTTTTCTCTGATTTTCTTGAACTTTTTATGGATGTCAGAAGCAGTTTCTTCTGCTGCTCTAGAAGAGGAGGGAGCTTCTGTATTTATCTATGTTTCAACCATTTCTTTGCCTTTTCCCTATGATAGTACCTGCTCATTCTGAATTTCTCTAAGTGTTTCATTGACAATTATTGTGGCCTCATCATCTGTTTGTTGATCATTGTTGTTTGTTTGATCTTCATTGTCATCTATCTCTATGGCCTTTTCTTCTTCTACAGTAATCATTCTGGCCTTCTTGCTGCAAATAGTCTTAAATTTATTTTCTATAATTGTTTATGCTAAATAGCCTTCTTCTTTTCTAGGTCTTTTATTAGACACTTCTGCTTGTTGGCCAACTGTAACCACCTGTGTACTATCCATCTGTTTTTCCTGTAGGTTATCTGTTTGCATCTCGTGAATATCATCAATCAATGTGTTTGCAACCCATTCAATTTGATTAGCATATTTTTCAATTTGTGGCTTTGAATCATGGAGGAATGGGGTTAACTTACACTTGACCCTGAGGTTACTTATAACACCTTGAGGATCATAATTCCAGTAAAATCTTTCTTGGAATTTAAATTGTGTTAATTTGTTGACTATGTCTCTCAAAGAATCTCTGCTATTGACTATGAAGGGGCCAATTTGACTTTTTAGCTTGAACTGTGCTTTCTTTTTGGAGTTTATGAAATTCACTGCATCTGCATTCAATATCTGTCTTAAATACTCCAAAGAAAAAATACTGGTAGTTAGAAACTTGGGTAATTGGTAAGGAACCAGGAGTGCACCATACACTCTGATTTCTATGTGATTTTCATACAAATACCAGTCTCCTGCCTTACATTTTCCAGACAACTGTAAAATTCTTTTGATTTCTTCATTAATTCTTGGTGGATCTACTTTGTTCAACAAAATCATGCCAGGTTTAATAAACAAATCATTGAAGTCCTTGTAGCTGTATTCACTGCTGTTTTTCCTGAGTAGAGAAGTCTAGCTGAATATCACTGAAAGAGGTTTACCTTCCACATCCATCTTCTGTAATGCAATTGGGAAATTTTCTGCTGAAAAAATAGGAAGAGATGTAACAGATAGGATGAATATCTGAATACTCCTTCCTCAGGTAATTTAATCAACTGATAATGCATATTATCAGTAATGAATTTGGCAAAGTTGAAAACTAGTTCTGGATGTTGTCCTGGAAACAAGGTAGAAAGGAAACCTAGAATGGAGGCATCTGTAAACTCATCATTAGCATAGCCTAGAATAAATGATAGCATGGAAATGATTTTTCTAGAGCCCTCAGGGAAATCAAAAGTATCATAAGGTGGATTTACCTTAGGAAGGTTAACATGATTAGGCATGAAGTTTTGAAGGATCATAAACTTCCTAGGGGAATCCAAGTCTAAATACATCTGAGTTAAATCTTCAATGGACAATGATACTGCTCGTGGATCGTGGCTCAGTTGGAGCATATCATTGATGGCTTCAACAGTAATGTAAAACATGACCTCATTATCTTTGTTCATCATGCATCTCTGGTCAGGGATATAGTGTAACTGACACAACCTAATGAAATCTTGAGCTTGATGGGCGATGGGAACCACGTATTTAGGCAAGTTGGAGTCCCATACAGGTATATTATTTTCCACTTTCTTCTCAAATTTCTCATGACACCAGCTATGTACTTCAAGTAGATCGAACTCTAAGGTAGCATAAACAATTCCATAGTCTAAATCAATCAAGGGACTGTTCTTTTCAGAGGTGACAGGTGGCTGCAAAGGTCTAACTACTTCAGTGGAATCAGCAGTTAGGGCAGGAGTAGGTTTGTTGATGTTTGAAGGTTTAGGGTTTGGAAGCTTGCAGGAGGCAGGCTTCTGAGGTTTGGGACCTCCAGTCCTAGGAGTGACCTGTTTTTTTGTCATTTTGAATAGAACTGAGCAAGATTAGATTGTTTTGCTTAGTTTCTTTTGGGAAATAGAAGGAAAATTGAGCTGCTTTAGAAAGAATTCAGAATCTAGGCAGGGGTTTTAACGGCTTTTTTCTGAAATTTAAATGGATTTTAACCGTAGAAATAGCTTTTGGATGTTCAAAAAACTCTTTAAAACTGAATTAGGCAGAAATGGAAAATTCTGAGAAGATTTTGACAGAGTTCCCCCTGTTTCTTCAGGGTTTGAATAATTTCAGATGAGTAATTTTGGTTTACCTATTCGAAGTGTTTTAATTTTTTTCTTCGAAATTAAGATTTTGCAGGTCAGATTACTGAAAAATACCTTGAAGAGGAATGGTTGCGGTCGAAGAGGGTTTCCAGGTTTATACCAGTCTTCAAACTGGTAGCATTTGCTTGGTAGAAGGCACTGAAAATATTCGGCGATGAATTTCAGAGGGAAATGTTTTAGAACGACAAAGTTGTTCGAAAATAGCTCTGCAATGGTGTCTCTAAGTGATTCTTAGAGGGCAAAGGTGCAAAGGTATGCAAATGATAAAAACTAAGGTTAAAATCTTAAGTTTTATCGATATGCGAAGTATTAATTACAGGGCAAGTTGAAATGGCAGGAGTGGTTTTCGCATTGAAGGTGAAACCATTAGTGGTTATCGCATTGCTCCTGGACAGTAAATGGTTTTTCGATTTTGGAATGCGATCTAGTAGTAATGAGACACGTAGTAGATGGTGGTTTCACGAAACAACTTTTATCGCATAATTTTTTACAAATTTTGCCCGATCACTTTTGTTATGCGATATTGAATACGCACCATCGGATTTAATCGCACGATGTGAACGGTCGAGATTTCTTGGGAAGCTGTGGGGTAAGGAAAGGTGGGACCCAGGTTAAATGTCAGTCGTTGATTTTGATAGGGATGATCGGACGGTTGAGGTTGAACCCGATGCTGCGAAAATGGAATGGATAATGGGTTTCAAATATATAAAATGAGTTTATATATAGAATGGGGCGGGTTTAATAAAGGTTTAACCAAGGTTTGATACTTATATGAAACATAAGGTTTCACATATTATGAAGGGGAAAAGGCTTAAGGCGAAAATAAGCTTAGGCTTTTTAACCTTGGGTTGAGGGTAATCGGGGAAGGGTACAATGATGTAAGTATTTTTTTGTGCGTTATTTTAAATACACAGAATGTAAATAAAATGTGCCTTTTTGTATTATTTAACTTTATTATATAGTTTTTAGACTGCGGAGGGGTCTGAAAACCATAGGGGAAAGGGGTATATTTTTATAGGTAGTTTTATGTCAAAGGGGTAATTTCGGGATATTATTTCAACATGTGATTAATATCTTTGACACAAAAGCATATAATAAGGGTTTTTTTTGGGATATTAAATAAAAAGAAGTTATATTAATAGGACTAGGATATTTAATAGGGAGCTAATAAAATAGGTTAAGTGTTAATATGAAAAGGGACAATGAATACTCAAAATTTCATAAATAAAACCAGGGAAAGTGAAAATTAGAATAAAGCTTCTTCATTTTCATAATTCATGCACTTTAACTTAGTATATCATGTTTTTTGAGGGTTTTGTACTTTGTAAAATAGGGGAAGTTATTTAAATGGACCTTCATGTAACGTTTAAGTAAGGAAAGAGTTCTTACTTATGAAGTAAAATGGTGATGAGTGCATGGAGGGGTAAATGATGAAAATTTCTGGGATTAATATAGAAACTTAACATTTTCAACTAGTCAGTCATTGAGCCTTGGGTCCGGTCCCAACAAAAGTCAAGGAAATGCCTTGAGCCTCATTGACTGATAGTTTAGAATATCAAATTGCTATGGGAAGGGGAAATTAGTTATTTATGGCTTGGTGAAATATATTTACAATGATGTTTCTCACCTTCCTCTACCTACCCAGTCATTATATTCTAACATTTTTTCTTCTATTTTAATCAGGTGCATTTGAGCTAGCAACCTTACAACATTTTATTCTTTTGAAAGCAGTAAAACTATCTAATTCTAACCTTATTGCATCTAAGAATCCAGATTAAACTGTTGGATTCTTTTATTCTCTACCTAACTACTGAACTGTCATGATTAAACTGTATGACAATTCTTTATTCTGTATCTACAACATTTGAAATTGAAAGATGATGAGTCAAGATTAAATTGTTCAACTCATCATAGATTATGGAATTTATTGACACTCTGCCATAATCAACTGCAAAATGTAAAAGTAGTGGCACTTAGACTTGCACACTTTCATGTTTTATTCATCTTTTTTCTTTTGGGGTATATTATTTTTTCTAAGTCCTTTGATTTTTCTTTTAGGACTTTTTACCCTTTTTTTGATTTTTTATTTTTTTTACAAAATATGGGAAAATAACTTGCAGAAAGAAAAGTTTGTACATATTTACAAGACTACCATCAGTCAAGTCAAAATTATGAATCCTAACAGCTCCCATTTATGGAAGATGGTTCAAATTTGAAATGGCGATCAGAATAATATCACTTCGGCCCTGAACTGGCTATGCGAGGTAGCTAGCTCATGTGGGGCGGCTCATGTGGCTACGTACGCAAGACTAGAAAACAGGGACGGAGCACCCAAACAAGGACAGCTCATTGCCCGCGTTAACAGATGTTAACGTCCCTTTGCGACAGAGGGGACGAGTTCGCTAGAAGGTTTTCACCAGTAGCCGGGGGCGTAAAACCCAAAGGGAATCTCGTCGAATGGTTAGCCCACTCCTTTTAATAAATTGGATTTGGAGTCTATCTTAATCTCACCTTAATCTTCTGAAAACATGTTTCTTTGTTCGTCACTTCTGACAACAAGTTCGTAAAAAATCTCGTTGACCTGATAACATCACTGCCATTTTAAAGGGATGAATTATAACGTGTTCGTAATTTATTACAACCTGCTAACGATTCCTTCATAGTACAGTACACGAGGGTTTAAAATACCTTTTTAAGGGAGGGTATGATTATTCTTCCTATCCTTCCATTCATGAGATCTTTTGTATTTCAATATCTCCATATTTTAAAGATTGTAACAATATTCGTGAGAACCAACAATATTGAAGGGAAAAGCAAGATGAAAATGAAAGAGGGGATATGGAAGAGATTAATACAAGACCTGTTAATGGAGATTCTGGCAAGACCACCTATGGCAAGCATTGTGAGGTTTCGCGCAGTTTGCAAAAGTTGGAAGAAAATGTTTCAATGCACAAAGTTCACAGAGTTAGCACCCACCTCAGTAGTTTTCTCTAGTGAGGCATTTCTCATTGTTTAGGGAAGGAAACAGTTAACATCCCTTGATTCATCTCAACCATTGTACGTTAAAAACCCATGGATTCGTATAAATAGTAGCTACAAATTTTGAAGTTTTTTCTTTATATTTTCTTCCAAGCCCTGTTGTTGTGTTGGTAGATTGCATGAGCATACTATTTTTTTGGAGTGGAAAAGATGAAATTTACACATGAAATCATGTCACCAAAACCTGGATAAAACTTCCAGAACGTTTGGAAGATACAACATGGGATTTCATTAGTCTAGCTTTTGATACATGCATGACACATTGCACTCTTATAATGGCAAGGAATTCTACAAAAGATGTCAGGGAGTTTGAGATGTGGAACGCCTTTGGGTAAGGAACTTTACCATAAAGGGACTCTACTTCACAAAATTTTATGGTCCTAGATATGTATGATTCCAAGACTAATATGTGGACTCAATTAGAAACCACCATGGAAAATCTAGTTCGACCTCAAGGGGAAGACATACATTCTAATGAGAGATATTATTGGTTAAATTAATTATATGACGTGGATTGTTTGAGCATAGTTGCATTCGATGGAGAACATAAGTAATGGAATGTAATCAAGGGGCCACAAAACATAAGTGTTGACATCCTCTCACGAATACTTGGTACCACATTTGTTACTGGATGTGAAGGGCATAAAGTCTTAGTTTTTACGGGTTACATTTATTTATTGGAACATAATATAGATGAAATAGGAGAGAAATGGTCTCTAATTAGAACATTGGGAATTGAGCAGTGATTGAGTAGCCTGATGTTTTGCATGGACATGGCAGTGAATCACGTTGGTTGTGTTTTGGTCTTTCTACCAATGACAATTTTTTGTTGTTGTTTGGAGTGAAGAATAAAAAATATTGCAGAAGATAGAGTTTGGACAACTGGCTAATTTTTCATATTATTTTTGTTCTCATATTTTAGTGTGTTTCTTCCAAGTAAACTATATTTTTTTGCCCTAGAAATACATGGTGCTTCTTATTTTAGTCCTATTACTATTTTTTTCTCTTACATTAGAAGCTCATCCAGATATTTTTATGGGTGTGGAGAATAGTGGTAGATTTTACTGTTTTTGTAAATGGTATGAACTTGTGTTTGGAGGGTGTCTAGAACTGCTATGAATGTGTGTTTTTGTTGAAACTTTAGTCGAGTTTTGATATCATATATCAATGTTGGTCATCAACACTCTCTTAAATCGCCACAACTGTGCCATTTTTATCAGAGAGATTAAAATCAGTTTTGCAGTGACTAATTTAATTGGGAGGTTCTTATTTCGTTTGTATCAATTATTTAATGTAAACTTATAATTTTAGGTGAAGAAATATGGTTTCCATGTTGATAACAGAATAACATTATTTAGGCATTTTGCTTTTGGGATGTGTATGTGGAAAAAATTTAAAATTAGGGAAGTAAAAAGTTGCATCCTTATAAATCTCGCTTAGAACACTAAGACACAATTAGATCATATCAATTGCTTGCTTGGAGGCTTGTCATATGTAACACACTCTTGTCCCTGAAAAATAACAATGTATCCTTTCTGCATTAACTAACCAACGCTAATCAATTTATGTTTGAGACCAGGGACACAATATACCTCTAAGATTGACTTCGGTTACCCCTGTTTGGTCAGAATGTTGACCACTCCTTTCCATCTACACCTAGAGTAGATTGTCAGCTCCCAACTTTTCCTCTGTCTTCACAGATTGATCCATATTTGTAACCAAATTCTTGTTGCCTATCATGTGGTTATTGCAACCACTGTCTAATAGGCACACATTATTAGAACGTTCATGCATGGTATGGAAAGCTAGGAACATGGAGTCAATATTATTTGTAGTGACATTAGCTCTCTGTTTTCCTTCATCAACTATCCTATTCCTGCAATGGCAGTCATAATGGCCAAATTGATTGCAATAATAACATCTCACCTTTGATTTGTCAAATCTTTGATTGTTATCAGAGCTTCTGCTATTTATTCCACTTTCATGTTCCTGCTCTTCTCAACCATATCTCTTACTACCATGTCTTCCTCCTCGTCCTATGCCTCTTGATTTACCTCTTCCCAAACCTTTGTCTCTTGAGATAAAAAAATTGACTTTTAAAAGTGGTTTCCAAGGTGGAATCCTTATTTCTGTCTATCCTTGTCTCATGAAATAGAAGAGATCCCATCAACTGTCAGTGTTGCAAAATCCATGGATTCTTCTATGGCTGCCACTACAACATCAAACTTGATAGACAAATATCTGAGGAATTTCTATTTGATATTCTATATGTCATCACCATAAATCCTTAATTGGTTTATGACAGTAAAGACTTAATTCATGAATGAATCAATTTCCTTTGTTTCCTTCATTTGTAGACTTTAAAAACCTCTCATAGTATTATGCAACTTAAAAATATTGACTATGGCCATATCTTTATAGCTTGTGGCTAAAGTCCCCCACACTATATTTTTTGATTGCGTGCTCATAATCTTCTAGAACATTGAAAGGTCCACTCCTTGCTCGATAAGTTGCAACGCTTACACATTCTTCTTTTTATCTTTCTTCCAGTGTTCCCTCTCTACATTATTGAGGGTTCATCGAGCTACTTCATCTTTACGTTATGGAAATCCGCTCGTGACATAATCCAAAACATCATAAGTATTTAATGTTTTCTTCATCTTAATTTCCCACACATTATAACCCTTCCCTCTAAATAACGAAAACTGTAGCTGAAAATGAGATGAAGCCATCTTTAAAAAATATCTCCTCTTTAAATAATAAAATTCCTTCCTTTTTATAAAAATCATTAGAAACCCTCTTTAAAAAATTTATTAAATCTATTTTAAAAAAAAACCTTTTAGGATTTGTAATTAAACTTTCAAAAACCCTTTTTCAAAGCCCTTATTTTAAAAACATTTAAAAAAAATCCTTTCAAAACACTTTATGAACCCTTTATTCCTTTTGCATATAAAAATTTCCCTTTTTAAAAGCAAGGTCACGTACCAAACTCTCATACAAGTAAAAAGAACAAACATGTGTGACCTTTTCAAAGGAGTAGTCTACCCAGGCAACGTTTTAGCCCAGACGGCAGTTTTTTGCCAGAATCCGGGCAACTTAAATTCAAGAAATCAGGTACTTGCAATGTTTGAAATCCATTTTTGAGGTTGGAAATGGATTCAGCACTACCAAAATCTCTTAGGGCACTCAAAATACTTAAGTTTAACAACTGCAAACATGATTCTGATGAAATCTTTGCCGGATTTTTTAAAAATCTTTGCCAGAGTCCGGGCTAAAACGTTGCCTGGAAACGACAGCCCCTTTTCAAACAACGGGTTTTAAACCTTTTATTTGCTGAAGGGTTTCACACCTTTTGACATAGGGATCCTACGAAAGCGACCAAAATTTCATGGTTTTGAAAGTGCGGGCCAAAATGTTGAACTTTTAACACTTATGACTTGTTGTTGCAACTTTTAAATTGTAAACATGTGACACTTCTTCAACACAATTTTCTTTATAAAAAAATGTCGGCTTTCTTTACTTGACTCTCTTTTTGTTGGCTCTACAGGTTTCACGAATCTTATATTCTTTCTTCGTATTTGATATCAATTTGTTATAAATGCAGAGGAGGAAGGGCACACAATAACATGAGTTGTGGCTCTTTAATTGATCACACAATATTAATGATTACAATGAACCCGGTGAGGGTATTTAAAATTGTCTACCAACGACTCATTCAAAATAACTTAACATGCACACACACTTTAAATTCGACTTTACCCAAAAAATGACAAAACTAGAATTACTCAACTTGACTAAGTTAGCTAACTCTCTAAATTTAGACAACTCTGCATGCATAATTAATTAGATATAACAATTTAGTTAGATGAATTAATTGTGAATAACTTATTTATATTTTCACTATTTCATGTCTTCGTTCTAATTATTATATTTTATTTAAGCCTCACAATCCTATTTGGATTCTTGTGTTGCATCTTTAAGGTGCGTCCTTAATCATTTAGGAATTAAGATAACACACAATCAAATGAATTGAATGCAAATATTTATGCTCTTTAAAGTCTCTAAACTATGGTGAAAGTCTTTTAGGTAGGAACAAGTATTGGAGAGCTTATAGTAATTGAAATGACTAAAAAATAATGAAAATATTTTATGTAGGAACAAGTATTGGAGAGCTTATAGTAATTGAAATGACTAAAAAAATAATGAAAGACGTCGGCTTCTTCTATAAGTTTTGGCTTTCTGACCATATGTTTTGCTATTTTTCTTGTGCAAATATTCTTGAGGGTACATACTAAGGTATTTTTACTCATGTGGAGTAATAAGTCACTGAAATATGCTTGCAAGAAGATATGGATGGTTGACTCCAAGGTATTTTAAAATTTAACACAAACTAATAAATGTGAATGAGATCACTGTATTGTTTTGTATATTGAGAGCACTTATAATAACTAATGTTTTAAGAAATATCTATCTTGTGTTGGAGGGACTCATAGTAATGTGAAGAATGGAATCTCTTCAACATTTCAAAAGGCCATGGGCACATGAGCATGAACCATGCAAATATCTCTTGGATGTTCTGAAGGTTTTATCTAAATTCTTAAAAGATACATTTTGAATAACTGTTAATTGAAATTTTTTTTCTTAATTTTCCACAGACATCCAATATGATGCAAAATGATTTTTATTGGTTTGAAGTTGCTATTTTATTATTTTTAGGAGCGAAAAATGAAAATAAATCTCGACATTTTATGGTTACACGTGATTTATGAAATCAAACAGACAACATAGATTGGATCATCAAGAGTTAGAAGAAATTTCACAAAGGAAGTAACTGAGGCTATTTCCTCTTACTGCTAGGTATTATGATGTTTCTGCCTGATTACCTTAACAGACAAAGCAAATGAGAAAATGTGTTGATATATTAATAATTTCCATACCATTTCTTCTCATTTGTACTCTATTTTCTTAGTTAAATATGTTAAAATCAAATTGTTGATTAATAAAAGTTCAACGTTCCTTATATTGAACTGGAGCATTGCAGAAACTTGTTATTATGCCTCTCTAGAAACTAGTTAGTGATAATGCACTATAGATGAGGCATATACTTGGAGTCAGGTATGCATGTATATATATTGATGACTGTAGTTGGGATTATATCAAGTTAGTTTTGCCATTTTAAATACATTACTTGATCAAGACTGAAGGACCTTATAATGGTCATTATTTTCCATTGATATAAAGTCTAATAAATGAGTGGCACCGGGACTTACATTGCAAAGGCGTGCAATTTTTGCTAATGGAAGTCCATTTGATCATGTTAGCCTTAATGGAAAGACCTTTACTCCTGGACAAGTCTCATGCATTTTCACATTAATTTTGTGAGATCAAAGCGTTGTTAGGGTTGATAATATTCATTTTATGTTGAATTTGAATGTTGTGATTTTGTTATTGGATGTTGGTTTTCCTTGATATTGAAATTCTGCATCTGACATATTTTTTCCTTTAGTAATGGTAGTTCCTTGGGCCTTTAGTAATGGTATTGCTTTGGTTTTTCTATAGTAATGGTATTTCCTTGGGTTGGACATTGTACTGTGGCACAACCTTTTCCATCTTTGAGTTATGTGATTAGGAGAAAATGAAGAGAAGTCAAAAGGATTCTTAGTCTTCACACTTTCGTTCTTTCTTTTGTATTTTGTAGTCCAAAAATGCATACATTTTCCCTGCCTTGGTTTAGGAGTCATATCTTGAACAAATCTTGTACACAACAATATGATATTGGTAGTTGGTAAGGATTTATCATTTCCTCCTTTTCCCTGTCTCCAAGAATTTAACTTTCCAGTGATAATCAAGAATGCATTAACATATTTAGAAGTCTTCATTTATAATACCAAAGGCATGTGAGCCAAAAATTTTATGATTCTTAGTCGTTTGACAATTTGAAGAAACATTCTATAAATCATTATTGTTTTAGCAAAACTTGTAATATTTAAAATTAACCCAAGGCATAACCAATACTCATTTTGGACATTTTTTTTTGTTGCAATTCAAATTAGTAAGAAGTATGGTACTTCTAGGGACTTCTAAATAAGTGATACTTATTTACAGATCAGATGCAAATGGATAGGATTTATTTTATACTGTGGAGAATCCCATCAGAAAATTGCAGTTCTTTTTGGGTAGGGACTTGTTGCTTAGTAACCCCTCTTGTTATAATATGAAATTCAAAGTAAATAAAAAAGTTTCAACTTTTATTCATTAATTTTTTTTAAATTAGTCCATTGATTTCTATTGATACCAAAAAAATATTACATAGGTAAAACTTCATTCCCATACTAGAAAATCATGAGAAGCTTTCAGGATGATTAACACACAAAAACTCATCAAAAAACTCTCTAGACAGCTATTGAACCAAGAAATACATATGTGAAAACCTTGGATTTACATCCTAAAGCTAGCAAACTATGACTACCATATTCAAATTTATCCTCAGGTCGATAGCCTAACTTTTGTCCATTAATATCCACGCCAAATTTTAATTTGCTCCTAACTTATGTCTCGGTACTCTGTATTTAGTTTCCGATGTTAGCGATTTTGAAATCATACTAACTTATTTCTAGGTAATTTGGATTTTGTTTCTGTTATTAGCAATTTTTAACTAATGCGGCGACATTGTGACAGTCTGCCAGCCAAGATTAAACTTAACCTTCAATAGCTTGAGATAAAATACCATTTTTTTTGGAAAAAATTACTCTCAAAAATGTATTTTTCTTTTTTTAAACTTCAAAGCACATGACAAGAGACAATTATATAAAAATTTTAAATATATTTCACTGGAAAAATGCCTTGTTTTGCCATTGAATTCCTACTTTGGTGCCGCCTATAACATAAATGAATCTTTGAAGGCATAGTTTAACCAGTTGGCTTTTTGTTTTGATGTTTTGCATTTTTTGATATGATGTTTTGATTTTTATTGTAATTTTGTAAATACTATTGGTTATTTTTTGGGTTTTTGGATTTTTAATGATAAGATAATTTTGTTTTTCAAATTTCATTTAATAATGATATGGAACCGTAAATAATCAAAATAATCCATATTTATAAATTTATTAATTTAAAAATAAAACATTCCATATTTATAAATTTAAAAATTTAAAAATAAAACATTCTCTTTTCAATCAAAATTTCAAAATATTGCGAGGATGTGGCATGTCCCACCAAGAGACTGTTTAATGATCTCATATGGAAATACGTATCCAAACAACTATTTACTAGCATTTTCCCCAAAGGGTGTAAAGGTACACCGAAGGAGTAGACTTTGTATTAACTCTTGTGCCTATCAAAGAGTTTATAAGTAATTTTATTTAAGCTTAAAAAAAATAATATATATATATATATATATATATATATATATATATATGAAATAAAAATATAAAACATATAAAATATAAATATAAATAAATAAATAAATAGATAAAAATAAAAATAAAAACGAATAAAATGAAAAATATAAAAATAAATGAATAAAAATAAAATCAAAATCAAAATCAAATATATAATCGATCCATATTCATGTTCGGGTTACTGTGTTTATAATATAGGAATGCAGTAAAATGGTCCTATTCGTTGACCAAATACCCGAGGAGAAGGCGGGTCCACTTGACTGAGTATGGAAGGAGAAGTGAGACTATAACTTGGGTGGAATCCCTGAGGTGCAGTATTGGTTTGAAACCGAATGAACCAACTGGGCTGAGGAAGCGGAGAGACAGTATGACTGTGTGAACTGCGGAGCCGTTAAGCGCTTGTTTAAAGTTGAAATATAAAATTATAAAGTGAGAGTAAAGAGCCGTGAGACATTTGCTATGGAAATGATGATGACACAGGAGCCTGACGTATCAAGTCAACATATATTTTTTATGCAATTATTTTTATGAAAAGCGTTAGGGAAGAATTATGAGATTTTAAAGTTTGGGAAAAAAAAGGTTAATGTAAAGTGTGGATATCCGTTATCATATTTAATATATAAATAATTAGTGTTTGTCTGGGAAGGTGCAAACATACATCGATAATGTTTTTGGTTTTTTAACCTCTAGAATATATAATAACATTTGAAACAGAGGAAAAACGATTTGTTGGCTACGATAATAAGGACGACGGAACGCGAAGTTAGGCTGAACCCTGAGCCAAAAGGGTAGAACGACGAAGTGAAAAGTGAACGTGGTTTAGAGCTAACCAGCAGTTTTGATCGCACCGGCTTTGCACGGTAAGTGATATTTAAGAATTCGGAGCAATCCCATACACTGGGTGACGCTTGTCCCTGAGCAAATTTGGAAAATCGCTTTCATCGCGCATTATCGTTCGTGCAAGTAACTCGTGCGATATCCGTTGGATCAAATGAAGCGATGCGACGTGATAACAACCGTTGGATGGGCGCGTGGATTTAACGAAGGTATGAATCGGGTTTGTGTAGATCCGTTCAGAAGTCCAGGCTGGGGCATAGCCATGCAATTTCTCATCAACAAAATCCGAGCCAGATAATGGAAGAAGCTTTTGAGTTGTTAAAGGGATGTGGTTTTACCCACCCCTAACCAGATTCGAGGGCTGGTCCTTTGCAACCCTCGTTTTTAAAAAAAAAATTGGCAGAGCAAAAGAACCCTAAAGGATAAACTCAGCTTCCTCTGGACTTCGATGAAGAAAGAGAAAATTGCCAGATTTCTTTGAACTGGTGTGGATACTTTCAATTCCAGTGAGCAAGGCATAAATCTGCAACTGCGTTTTTGCAAAATTTGGGAATTGAGTGCAAAGTATAGCTTGGTATTTAATTCTACTATTATTGCCTTGGCTATCGGCGTTGCCCTAGAGAAGTCGAACCTGCACGTCTACTCAAATTTCACCGCCTTCTCCTGTAATTTTGGTGTTTTTTCACAGTCTCAAACAATTTCTGGCATACAGAGACTCATTCATCGCAAAATCAAGATCCACTGAATTCCCCTGCAATTATCCTCTGTTCATAAGACGAGTCGAATTCCCTTCAGTCTATAGCTTAATTCCCCAATCCATCGGAATCACATTCCCGTCAGTGATAAAATAGTCCATGGTGAAAATCAGTAATCGACATAAGCTCAAGAATGTATGAATGATAACAAACCAAAGTAACATGATTCGATTCGGCTCATTCTGCTGTCGCACAGTCTCTCTGGCAAGTCCGTTATCCCATCAACGAGTTCAATCATCACGTCTTCCTTCTACGTTTACCCTATGGTTCATTTCACATTCGATTCTAAGCCCTTAGGTTGCCCTTCCTCTATTCATGCTTCAAAGGAACGATGCCAATGCAATTAACCACTTTAATAAATTCACAGAAATGGGAATTCGAATACAGGCAGACTCTTAACTGAATTTACAGAGCCTTACCCACTGATGGGGATTCAAGACATTTCCACCAGGGATTAAATGAACAAATGCTCATTGCCTTGAGTCATGAACTCGCACTCCCACAGAGAATTTAATCCGTCAATACAAACATAATTGAATCGAACAATGCACATGTCTATGCGATGTGCTGCCCTCGTCGTGTGCTGCAGTTGTGCATTATGGCGCAGTGTACATGGATCTTGCAGAACAGGTGTGCAATTTAACGTAAATGACAAATCGCATTGCAACCGTTGAGCGCACAGCCGAAGTCATGAACTCCTGCAATGATCTGCTTCTTGGCATCGGTAGTTACAGAGCGTACAACGAATCATGATGTAGCATGACACTGTTCAAATTTTGTCAGTAACGACGAATCTCTACAGTGTCGCTACGAAAATCCCCACAATAGATAACACCTTCGGTGTAATTACAGTGTGGTTGAAAACGTGATATGACATCGTGATTTTCTATATTCACCAAGATTTTGAAATGTAACCTTAAGCTTCTGACAACATGTTCGTAAAAACGTCGCCCTCACTTCTAACAATATTTTTGTACAAAATTCATGACCTAATAACAACGCCACAGTCGTTTTAAAGGAAGACTTACAACGTGTTCATATCTTAATAAAATCTTACCGGCTAACAATTCCTTCATAGTACAATACACTTTTTCAAACGGAGGGTTTGCACTATGTTTTTGTGTAGTTTAAAAAGTTGTCAATTTGCCATGGAAATGGAAATTATGTCTAGATTTGGGTAAAATTTAGCAAATTTTTGGATGGTGCAGAATCCATGTCCACCATAAAAACTAAGATTCAAACATTTTTATTAAAAAAAAACTCAAAATTTTAACATTTCTACTATCATATTTTTAAGGAAAAAAAATGGCCATATTCTAACAAGTTTGAACTCTCCCAGTAAATTGAGCAAATTTGTCCCCTATCTCTATCCTTGAAAGATTTCTCCAATATTAGGGAGAACCATAAATATCGAAGGGAAAATCAAAATGGAAAATGAAAGAGGAGATATGGAAGAGGTTAACACAAGACCCCTCTTAATGGAGATTTTGGAAAGGCTGCTTATGGAAAGCATTGTGAGGTTTCACGCAGTTAATTGCAAAACATGGAAGGAAATGTTTCAGTCCGCAGAGTTCATAAAGTTAGCAACCACCTTAGAGTGAGGCATTTCATTAAATAATTTATATTGTTGAAAATATTTTGATAAGACGAACATAATGGTAATGTAATCTATTTTAAGTTTTTAGAAGTTTGAAAAATGACAAAGATTTTATATCTCATTTCCATTACAAGATCTTGGAGATTGGGTAAATCATAATAACAACTCTTTCTACCCTTAGTATGGATTAATAGTGAATGGCCGTATTTTACAAAAATATACTCGGAGAAAAATTCAAAACATCTAATACATAGACTATGACGTTTAATTATCTCATGCAAAAGTCCCTATCCAAACAACTATAACATTATTGTGGTTAATGTGGTTTGGATTAAAACTGGGCTTGGGAAGTCCTTGAAATTTCTATCATTATTATTTATATTCACCAAGGTTTTGAGATCCACAGAACGAGCAATCTTATTGAATTTAAAAAAAATTATTTGGAATTTGTTACTTAATCTTAATTTAATTGTTTGTTTAATTATTAAATATATATATATATATATATATATATATATATATATTTTAAATTAAGTTTTTGATTGTTTAAATTAAATTTTTGATTGTATATATAGATTCAACATCTTGAAAATTTTCGAATCGTTGAATGTGTCTTAAAATAAAATAAACAATCAATTTCAAGTTAAATTTATTAAATTGATCAACATCGTTAGTATTATGCATTTCAAAATATTGGTGAATATAAGAAATAATAATCCTGACTTATCCACACATAGATTTTCTAGATGCACACAAAAATTGTATTAAATGATTTCCTCATAAGTCCAACGATAATACTATGCATTTCAAAATATTGGTGAATATAAGAAATAATAATCCTGACTTATCCACACATAGATTTTCTAGATGCACACAAAAATTGTATTGAATGATTTCCTCATAAGTCCAACGATAATATGATTGCCTGAAGTTGACTAAAATCATGCATAATCTACATATATTGAATGTGAGCATTGTCTCATTTAATAAGAATGTGAATATTATTCATATATTTCACAATGAACTATCAGATAAACTACAATCAACCTCATCACATTAAACTTCATGGATCCAATTGCAAGTGTTTATTTATACAGGTCAATTTCACGAGACATCAATATTTCTTAGATGTCTAATTAACACCCTGAAGGAAAGCCTGTTGCATGCTATTCTACATGAAAAAATCAATGTCATTGACTATTATACAAGAAGCTATGAACATGGTAAAGAGATGTGAGGATCGTGCAAATCTAAAGATGGCAAAATTTGGTAGCTGAAAATAAAATTTAACAAAGTTTGCAGCAATATTTGTTATGATCCGTCGAAATCTCCGTGTGTCACCAACATCCATATATGGAACCTGATTTGCGACAAATACTGCAAGCTTTTCTTCATCAAAGAAATTCATGTGCACATACATGTTCATTGTTCAATTGGTTAACATACATCAAAGGTACAAAATGAAAACTAGAATTGATGAGGAAATACACAAAATGTACCAGTTGATTAAAATAGAAAACAAGAGAAACACTGCAATTGGTGCATACCGCAATGCCTTTGTTTCTAGGCTTGCCAGAAAATAAAGAAAACACATCAATAAAAATGGATTTGAAATCAAAGGGAACTTCCTCAAGCTCTAGATTTCCTGACTCAACCTTGGTGTTGTCAAGCACTTGATTTGTTAGAGCTATGAGGGATTTTTTATAGGTTCAATTAGTTTGAGCATAGTGTTGTTGGGTTGCATCAAATTTTGTATCGTAAGTATCTGCAACTTTCCTTAACTGCTACTGTAGAAATACAATAACAATATCCCTTGATATTGTTAACAATTATTGGAGATATAAATTATATATCTAAGCCTTAGGGTGCTGCACAAACTAAACATGAAAGGAAGAATAGAAATGAAGCAATAGGCTTAAGTTAAGCAGCTAACAAAGTGTAAGAGATGCTGCCATTTACCTAGAACACCATTCATTGGAGTCTTAATCTTAAATGTACAAATAAATACCTGTAAGAAAAGTTTCCTTTCATAGCATTGGCTTTTTCCATATCGACATCAACATCATCAAGTACAATACAGGTATTTTTCCCAGTCCCACCTAATTCCATCTGAAGAGGAATCATGCCAAAATTTGGAAATTGCTACACCAGTGTTACGCCTAGTGAAACTGCAATATGCAGAGAAAATGAAAAGTGACAATGAAGCAGATGGTTAAGATTTTAAGTTATAAAATGCATTGATAAACATACAAATGTGTCGTCACTGCCTGACCCAACCTATACTTGGATGCATTGTGAGAAAATATGCAACTTCAGATCCCTTTCCCGTAACACAACAGATAAGGCCCTTCAGTAATGTCGCCAAATGGAAGCAGTGTACCATGTGCAAGGTTGCTTCTGCTCCCTGTCAATAAACTGTATTTTCCATTGTAATTTGACAATGAAATCGTTTTTGGTGTACAAAATAAGAAAAAATTAACAGAAAATTAGGTTCATGTAGCTACTGAAAAAGCAGTTAATATCCTTGATAGCTTGCAAGTACTTTATTTCCAGTAATGGCCCAATGGTTATACTAGTGTTTATCTCAACACAACAACCTAGTAAAGTAAAATCCTAGCAAACTAGTCACGTTCAGAGGGTTACCTAAGCTATCCACATCATGATGCAGGAAGTGAACTCCTGATTTTGTATGCAACCAACTCTTGAGGAATGATATTTCACGAACAAATTGACAATTTTAGTATGTGCTACAACATGGTGAGGAATCAGAACAACATTGCCGCTTAGCAACTCAAATGAAAGCATTGAGTATAGATTATGACCAAAGCTCCTATCAGTACCCTCAAGTTTTCAAATTTGGATCAAGAAAAGTAAAATACAACCATAAGTCGTTTTCCAGTTACTCCATAAACCTCACCTTAAATCTATCTTGATATTGCATGCAAAGCGACCAAAGAAATATGCAAACTCGGAAAACATCAGTGTGCCTGTGCAAAACAGTGACTTGAATTTACTCTTTGTTTTCTTAAATATATGATTATCAAATGAGCACTAAGGCTGTAGCTAAACAAGTAGCAGTGGAGACTTGAAAAATATTGGGAAAAGCATGAGAAAAAAATAGCAGAGATATGATAGAACATAACAGGTAACAACAGAGATTTATGTAATTGGGTCATAATGCTAGCACATGCTCACTTGTATGATGACGGAACTAAGCCTGACAGGAGAATCATTGAACAACAAGCAGAAGGAATTATTTCGAAGAAAGACAGTCAACATTCACAATTCATCACAAATACATCTAGGTAGGGAGTGTGGCTCTAAGGACATGCTCTCATAGACTAAAGAAATTCATCTCAGGTGGCACACTAGTGTGGATATCAAAAGTTAAGGGGTGAGAAGTGAAGGGTGAAAATAATAAGGATATGGAGGGCGGTGAGAAGACTGCAAAGGGAAATTAAAACCACGGGTGAGTTTTGGAATCAAGGCACAGACCATTGGTGAGGAGCAGGCTGGAAAAGTGAGCTGAGAATGGAAAGCAAGTAGAGAGAGTTGGAGAATAACAGTTGCAAAAGAAAAAATATTATTTTTCCCCAAGGCACTGGCTGGTAAGAAGTGGAAGGGGGTAATGGAATATGAGATGGGATTGGGGACAGAAGATGGAGGGGCATAACATCATGCTTGATCTGGTTGTGCATAGCTCGTGAAGGTGGAGCACCTAAGGTTCAACGAGAGAGTGAGGAAGTGGATGATCAAGCCTGCCAAAACCTTTGACAACTCCATGAGGTCTGACTAAGAATCCTTCAAATAATGCAGGTAATATTTGGGTAACATGAAAATAAATTCTTCCCATTTTGAATAAAATGACAACGTTTTAAATATGTTTTTGTAGGGCTAATTTACCAATGCCTACTTAAGCGGAAAAACTTCTAGTTTTCTTTTTTTAAGCAAAAGCAAATTAGCGGATGGAATATTGGTATCAAATCATACGAAAGAAGACAAGCCAGAGATGTATTTTGGCAATTCATATATATGTTGTTAATATGAAAATTTCACTTGCCCTACAAAAATTAATTATAAGCAAAGAAGATGAGTTGAGTTGGAGGCTTCAACACAATCAAAATTTCAGCATTTAGGGCAAACCCAATCTTAGACATAGTGAGATATACCGGACAGTTGAATGAAGGAAAAACTAGAAGGATAGCCAGAGGTAGAATCAAGGTCCAGATAAATAGACACTAAGTTATAACAGATATGATAAGAACATGTTAACAAGCTACTTAATATACATACAAATCCCCAGTGCTTTCAGGGTAGTTCTCACAACTTGTAATGCTTAGGAAAAATATTCACTATTATGGAAAGAAAATGTCGAATACCTTAAGAGTATATACAATTTGTTTCTATCATTGCTGGCACTACTACACAAAGGGTACTTTTAAGACATTTTTTAAGACAACACAAATCTTTTGTTTCAAAAAGTCACTTTCTATTTTAATTATTTTACATTAAAATTTAATATCAATTGAATTGTTTTAAATACAAAATTTAAGACAAAAATAGTATGAGACACAAATATTTTAAGAAAAAAAAAGTTTGAGACAAAACTTTATATTTAAGACAATAATATTTTAAGACAAAACTTTATATTTAAGACAAAAACAGTTTGAGACAAAAATATTTTAAGGCAAAACAATTTAAAACAAAAATATTTTAAGACAAAACTTATATTTAAGACAAAATTTTATATTTAAGACAAAAACAGTTTGAGACAAAAATGTTTTAAGACAAAACTTTATATTTAAGACAATGGCCACTTAAGACAATGGAAATTAACGAAACTCATTTAAGACAATTAACAATTAAGACAAAACCATATCATTTCAAGACAACATTATCTAACACCTGCAAAATTGACTCTGATAGGGCGCCCTAAGTCCGCCAACTTGCAAGCTACTACTACCTTGCGCCTATACCGAGGCTGTTATTTAACTTATCATTTACGTTATCTTATATAAAGACAAAAATTTGTTGGGCTCTTCGTTTTGGTGGGGTATCTGAATCTGAAGAATGTGACAACTTTTCCTAGAAATATTTCTTGGACATCAATTCCTCTTCTATCCCTTCGATTTATGTTGATACAAGTAGAGACAACTTGTTTATCGTTGCATTCGACACTACTACACGGAGGGGGATTTTAAGACAATTTTTTAAGACAAAAGAAATATTTTATCTTAAAATTTAGTTTCGTCTTAAAATTGTCAATACGGGGCGCTATTAAAAAAAGGTAAAAGTAAAGGATTAGGGGTTTGTCTTTATGTTGTTGATGGGTACTTCAAGAAGCAGAGTGATGGAGGCCGAAAACATAGGTGCTTGGTGAGAGGACCGATGGAGGCACTTTTATTGAACATGGATAGGCAGTAACATAGGTTGAGTACTTTTCGCGGTCTCCATCGATTGTGTTTTAATATGTGTTTTTTTACTATTTCATTTATTTTGAATGCTACTTCTATCTGCTGGTTACTGTTATTAGTACATTGTTGTGTTGAAACTTATGACTGTCATCGACAACATGGATTAGATTCACCTGAATGATGGTAGAGGCAAATTACAAAATATACTTTGTAGACAATATGCCTACTTCAAAATCTCTACAACAACTTTTGCAAGAAGCAAACGTTGAGGATAACAGATAAGATTGTGGAAGCATTAGTCACAAAATTCACAAGGGCGATAATTTTGGCTGCAAGTGTGGAGGTAGATGGATTAAATGTAGCCTTTGTTGGTGCAATTGTTGGTGTTGTTGGGTGAAATGCCTCTAAGCATAATTATCTGAGATAGATTCAATTTTTATCCTGATTCTGGATGATATCAGGGATCTCTATTGTTTTTTTTGTTTCAAGGTACACTAATAACAATTTATTTTCCACGCTAGTTGTTGGTCTACTTTGTAGTCTATATGAGGCGTACTAGTTGGTTGTTTACATGGTATTTCTTGTTAACCTTTGCTCTTATGGATCTTCTTGCTCCTTCTCTATTTGGGATCGGTCTTTCTTTTGAACTTTTGCTCCTATGAATCTTCCTGCTCCTCTCTGGTTTTGGATTGGTCAATAGGAGGATTTCCGAGGATCTTTACTTCTATGTAAGTGAATTCATTTTGGTTCGTGGAGTTGCTAACATATTTGAATTTTGAATTCGATCATAAAGGGGTCTCTTGGGGTCATTAATTGGTCTGGGGGGTATTTATTTTCCAAGTTGGCCATTGATTATATGAGAGACAATCCATTAATGGTTTGTGTCGTCATTGAAAATATTTTTCGATTGTGTGCTTGATGAGATTTTTCGAAGGACATTGGTCGACGATGATTGGCCAGTCTACTTTATTTGAAGGAGTGTCCTAGTGGATTGAGCTAGCGACAACCTATATTGAGTGGGGTCAATAATTGATAAGTGACATTAATTTACCTTGTCTACATATTTTATCGAGGCTTTTTTCAAACACTACTACATAAGGTATTTTTTAGTAATGCTCTCTACTTTGGTGCACATATAGGCGGGATTGCAGAGTGTTAGCAATGTCTTTTGTACAACTGGCCTTTACATCTATTGATAGGATGTCACTTGATATTGAAGGAAACTGGGGCAGTGATGTGCCATTACTCGATGTGTTTGTACATTCAACTATTGAGGTGGAGAGTCGTGGCTAACCCAAGTTGGGATTCTAGCCCTTTGGGACATATCGTGTACATGCAACTGTACACATGGTTTCGAATGTTTCAGTATACCCACTGGTTATTGAACCCAAATGTGGTAATCCACGAAAAAAATAAAATAAAAAAATAAAATAAAATAAAATTTTCCATAATTCGCAGAAAAAGAAGGAAGTTAAGGTTGAAACAGATTATCAAAAACTCGTTTTTGGTTCTGATGTTTTTTGGGTCTAGGTGGTTGGATTACAACAATGGGATTTGATGGGTAAGTTGTTTTATATGTGAATGGATGGCTCTTAGATGGCATGCCTAGTTAAAGAACATTGGTACCCTATTCTTAAGTACTCTCCTCTTTTCAACATTTTATACAATTAGTGGTTCTACTTCCACTTTATTAATGATGACGATGTTGCGAATATTTTGAGATCATATTGAGTTCATGGCCATGGTTTCCTCTCTTTACATCACTGACATGTGGGATTTAATCCATACCTGGAATTTCCACAAAAGAAATTGGTTTCGAGATAAACTCCCTGGTTTATCCCTTGTATTTCTGGTCATGTGTATCACTAATGATAATCGACAATTCCATTGGTAAATTTGCTTTCCTAGAGGAAGCAAGCCTCTTACAGAGAGATAAATATATCACATGGCTTTTGGTGGAGGAGGACTTTGTTGTTGGCCTTCGTGTAAAGGTGGATCTCAATTAGGGTGGCTTCTCTACTATGCAATGGATTAACTATTGGAAATTCCTTTTCGCTGCCTGGGTTGTCATAACGTTGGACATTCTATTGTTGAGTGCTCATGTAGATTTGGAAATCGACGACATGGAATATCAGAGAGTGTTTGCGATGGGGGTCATACATTGACATCTATACACTCTCTGACGACTCAGGAGATTGGTCAGCACTCTCTCTTGGGTAAGATTAAAATCACACCACCTATGACATGTCCTGAGCAACATATTCGTAATGATTTGGTATCGAGTTTTATTTCTCTTAGTAATTCTACTTTCTGTCCTTTACGTTTTGTTTCTCCACATATTCAATTGTCACATTTTGATTGTATTGAACATTCTTCATTGTTATATGTACCAGAAATTTCTCCCTGTTTGGAAAATTTGGAATCTACCCACACTCTATCTTTTGATGCGAATGGGATCACCTCCATTATTGATGACTCATTGATTGTTATCCCTGACCCTACTCACATTCAATTTGGGACTTTTTTTGGAGACCTTTCTCGTAATAATTCAGTGTGGAGTGATATTCTCCGCCTTCATCGTGATATCCATCTAGATACCCTATTGATTCATTCATCCTCCTCTCCTAAGATATTTATCAGTGCCATTTCTCATCATAATGTGACCATTAGGAAGGAATGATGTTCGAAAGCTTCAAATCATTCAAATGGGGTTGATACTGATCTTCACAATATTTCTGCAACATTGGATCTTGGTCCATCATATTTTGGTACATCACCTTATGTTTCTGCTTTCGCACCTATTCAGGCCCTTAGAGATCATTTGCCCAATTATGAGGGCTTACCATGATAATAATGTCCTTAAACATTAGGGGTTTGGGGAGTACCTAAAAAATCCTTGTACTCTGACATTTGATTGGGGTTAATCACCCCTCTATTATTCCTTTACAAGAGACAATGATGATTGGAGACAAAATTTGGCCTATTCTCCTCCACATTTGTCCTGAGTGGCGGGTATGTGTTGTGGATGCTTTGGGTTTATCTGGTGGTCTTGTGGATTTTGGGATCCTAAGGTCATGAATTTTCTTGTCTATAAATGCTTTACAGGTTTCCTTCTACCTGGTTTTATCAGGGGCTCGAAGGACATATTTAATATTATTAATACATATGTGCCATATTCTTCCAGGATAAATTGGAACCCTGTGGCCTGTTAAAGATGGGGCCCCTTATTTTGGCGGAGGATTTGAACCTCACCATTGAAGATAACGAGGGTTGGGGGGTTCATTGCAGAGTGGACCCATTGGCAGGGTAATGCAATGGTCGTTTTGGCAGGAACCACTTGGTGGATATTTTTTTGGCTCCCTTTATTCCGACATGGAGTAATGGTTGGGCTGGGTCCATAGGAATCACTAAGAGACTTGATTGTTTCATGCTTCACGAAAATTTGGTGGAGTGCTTAGGGCCTATGAAATATTGGGTTATCCCATCCCAAATTTCGTACCATTACCCTATCATACTCTAGTTACAAACAAATGGGGATTGGGGTGGTCTCCCATTCAAATTTAATCACCAATGCTTAAAATTTCTTGAATTGATTCATTAGTGCGTACTTTTTGGGAACTAGGATCAGACCCCTTGATTAAATATTCTTTGGAAATTATTGGGGTTAAGATGAGGTTAAAAATCCTCTAAGTAACTGGATTTAGACTAAAAGGAGGAAGCATATTAACAAAATTTTGGCTATTGATAAAAAACTTAGTACATTGGTTGATCCTTCACATGCATTTTATTTCTTGGTGGTGCATCAATTACTATATGCGAATATAGAAAAGAGGAAGAATGATATTTTTCAATTACAAGAGGAGGAGTGGAGACTGAAAATTCATGCTCTCTGAGTATCTGGAGGAGATAAGAATACAAAATTCTTTAATAATTATGCAACGAAGCACCGCAGGGAGAACTCCATCTAGGAAATTCAAGATATTAATGGTAATTTCTTATCTACTTTTCCTGATATCCAGGTTGAGGCATTGAGATATTTTTGCAATCAATATAGGGCTAGAATGGAGGTGGATATTGTGCAACAAATGGGGGTCGTTGATTCATATATGACTATGTTCGATGCCGACACAAATATTATGTTATTTCAACCCATTAAAATGGAATAATTACATGCTACGATGAAATCATTTACCTGTGATAAAATCCCTGGGCCTGATGGCTGGCCCATTGAATTATTTTTACACTTCCAAGATATTATGGGCACTAATATATTTGCGGTTGCAGAAGAATCTCGAAAGATTTTTTATATCCCTGGTGATATTAATTCCACTTTCATTACATTGATTCCTAAGGTTTCACATGCATCAACTTTTGTTTAGGATCATCTCTCTTTGCAACACCTTATACAAAATGATTTCCAAAATCATTGCTAATAGGTTGAAACCTACACCGTTGGATGGTATTGCCCATGAACAATCTGGGTTTCTTCATCAAAGAAAAATTCAAGATGTGGTTGTTATTGCACATGGGACTGTACATACTATCAAATATAAGAATCTTGAGGCAATTATTATGATGTTGGACCTGCAAAAATATTTTGATTGTGTAGATTGGACCTTTCTTCGGTTGGACCTACACAAAATTGGCATTTCATTTCAAGTTTCAAAATGTATCATGACAGGTGTATCTACTACAAAATTTGTCTTATTGGTTAAAGGACTTCCTGCAAAATTATTTTTTGTGTCTCGGGGTCTTCGACAAGGATGCACCTTATCACCTCTTCTTTTAATTATTGTTATTGAGGGACTTGGAATATTTCTCTTACAGACACATATGGACAGATCATTGACAAGTATCTTTATTACTAGACAAGTCAAGGTTACTCATCTTATTTTTATCAATGATGTGTTACTATTTGGTAGATTATTTGTTATGGAATGGAGACACATTTATGGTATTAATGACCTCTTTGGATTGGTATTTGGAATCCTTATGAATAATACTAAATCTCATTTGATTTATGCTTACCCAGATGATGCACTAGTATTGGAGATTTATCAAATTTGTGGTGTTATCTGCACTGTATTGGATGTGGGTTATCTGCACTGCATTGGATTTTTGGTGTTATCTTACACTAATACTCTCAACATATGTGGGGTTAAAAAATACGTTAAGAGGATAAAACATATGTTAAACTCAACCTCATTGTCAAACATATATAAAAATATAAATAGTGCAATGTAATTATTATGTTCTTGGATGGTTTTTTATTAACTTCGCCACAATATTTCCCCATCTCCATGGTAGCTATTCATTCCATTAATTCTTCAACAACTACTTTCAATTTTCCAAGTTCCTTGTCTTTTTCTTACAATTTCTCTTATGTATCATGCAATTGAAGTTGATTGGGGAAACCCTAATAGTTGTGATCAAGGGATTATGGGCTCCCTTATCACACCCATAAACCCTAATGCATTTAAGCCCTTAGCCAAGGGGGCCTAAGGGCATATTTTAAGGGCATTGGGACCAAATTGTGTGGTTCATAACATTAGGAGAAGTTGAAGGGTATGACCAGAAAGGTGGTAGGGTTATCTTGTTGTGTATTGAATGGGGAAAAGGGAGGTCCAAGGATGGTTTAGTAAGATATATAATCCTATCATTAGAGAATGAGAAGGATACTTAGGACCTAATGTCATATGGGTTAAGGCGCCTAGAGGAAAGGTAACAAGAAAAATTGACAGAGGAACCACTGATAGTGGTGATAAAAGGATTAGGGACCTCATTATCACAACCCATAAGTCTTTAACCCATATCCAGTAAATTCCCTATCCCCTTAACCCGAAGCTATAATCCCTTAATCTGTACACTCATAAATGAAATATTATCGTGTCTAAAATAACTACTTATATTTTATTATGTCCTTGTGGAGACTTTAAATATCACCTCTAAGATGTTAGAGGTAGTCGTACATGGAAAATTATTTCTCCAGCCTAAAGTTTGATAAAGGTTTAGGCTAGTGAATGCATGACATGATTGATATTAGAGGTTTTTCTCACCAAGTGTTTACCTGGAATGTTTCCCAACCTTTTTTTCATGTCTAATAGGGGACCTTCAATGTAAATAAATAATTTATAATATTTATTTTGATATACTATTATTGCAAGCTCTGAGCCAATCAACATAGTAAAAGGGATAGGCAAACCAACTTGTCAAGCATGATCTTGTGGCTGACAAACATTGAACCATATAATGTCATATGCACAACCATCATAATTTATCGAAAGGGTTTACTAGGGAATAAACTTGGGCACGATCAACTCCTAAAATCCAATCAACAATAACTAACATTTTATAGTTATTTCGTTTTGTTTGAGTAAGGAAATGCAATGGAGCTTTAATCACACCATTAATTTGTCACCAGGAACCATGAATTGACCATGAAGAATGGGGATATTTGGGTTTGTGACTTATTCTTTGTTTGATTCTAGCCCTTTGTTAAAACATTAAAATTACAAGTAAAAAAACCAAAGTTTGTGTGTGTGTGTGTAACCAAACATGGACACGGTGTGATATCCTAACATTCCTAAGTCTCCATAGACGGTAGGATTAAAGTATGGAAAAATCAAAGCTACCTTCTATCTCTTATCAATATTAATACTAAATTAACAAGTTACGTAAATTTGATTTTCTCCCGTGAAACCTTTTCTTTCTCTTGATTGAATTGATATTTACACTATGTCTGCACTTCCTTTGTTAGCAATATTAGCACAAGTGGTGTGTTCTTTGTCCAGGTCTTGAACACTGAGAAATTCAATCTCCAATCTATTTTTCAGGGTCGAGTTGTGCTGAATTTATTCTTTTTAGGGTTGGGTTGAGTCTCTAGCTAACACTCGACCAACGGGCCGCCATCGATTTCTCGCTCGACCAACCGGAGAGGGATGAATTAATGACTCAACCTGCACTTCCTTCCATTGATCAGTTCTATAAAATGGTTGTCTATTCAACCAATGTCCAATTGGGAGGGCCAAACATCATGAAAAGAGTACAAAAGTTAGGTGCCCAGTCCAGTCCCTTCGACTCTCAAACCTTAACGAGTGGTGGGATCAATCAACAACATTTGGAAGAGGGTTTCACATCAAAGGGGCGACGACTCATAACCCCATCAAAAATATCGAGAAATATAGATAGAAAGAAGGCAAGAAATCATAAGAATGAGGAGAGCCAGGGTCTTTAGTCGAGCTCGATTGCCCCTCCCCTTTATGGGTAAGGCAGGAGCCGAAGAGTTGGATATGGGCATGGGATCTCCTTTGATCACTCAAAGTAAGAGCCTAGTGGGTAGGGTGCAGCTTGAATGTGCCGATATGGGGCATTAGCATCTTCAATTAAGCCTTATATAATAAGCCCCCACCTGGCCTAAGAATTGAACCTACCTTATGGCCCACAACTAACTATTCAGACTGTGTCGGGAAGAAGAGGGAGAGCAATGTAAGGGAGCGAAGCCCTTCTTCGGATCAATCAATTCCACCTAAAAATTCTACTCCTATTGGTTAGGAAGGTGAAGAACTAAATATCTCACCTCTCCTTTCCCCGTGTGGGTGGGGATACTCTTTTAGATGCTCGAGAGAGAAAAGGTATCTTACAACCTATTTAGTTTGGGTTTGGTTGGGAAATATTCAACCGAGTAGGGTAGTGCCTTTTAGTTTTCTGTTAAGGAATAAGATGATGAACCAGGCCTAAGCTATCTATGATAAAGAAAAAAAAGGTATTTTTCTCCCTATTAACGTGTTCAAATAGAAGATAAATATGGGATACTTTACATGGTTCAAGCCCTAAGCTTATATATTTCCGATATAATAATGTTTGTTTCAAAATCTATTCCTATCCCCGCTTTCATCCCACATAAATAATGTTGTCTCCAAACTTAAACTCAATATATGTATGGGTATAAACTTTGTGTTTCGTTCGGTTTCATTTCTAAATCTCCCCTACGGGTTGGGTTGGATTTCTGAATTAAGCTCTGTCCCTGATTGCGTCTATTTGGTTCTATGAATCTCTGCTATCATGACTCTTCTCTATTCCCCTTTCTCTCTCGAGTTCGTTTTAGCCCTTGTGAAATACCCCCTACCTCTAGGTGCAAAAGAAAGGGTATTATTTTTCGTTTCTAAAGCTCCCCTACGGGTTGGGTTAGGTTGGGTTGGCTTTCTAAATTAATCTTTGTCCTCGATCGCGTCTATTTGGTTCTGGGAATCTGTGCTATCACTTCTCTTCTCTATTCCTATTTCTCTCTCTCTAGTTCACTTTAGCCCCTATGAAATTCCCCCTACCTCTCAGCGCAGAAGAAAAGGTATTTATAAACAACATGAAGAGGGAACAATGAAACAAAGGAGTTGGGTACCTTAAATAGGGAGAGGGGCTTCCCTTTCTTCTAGTTTTAGTAGAGGGGACCATTCAAGCCTTCTTTAATTCATGTTACCCAGTTCAAATCCACTCAATGGGGATGATCCACCCCGACGGTCTCTGTCATTCAGGTGTATTTGGTGGAGGATAACCTTATCAATACATTCATTCCAAAGGGGAAGTGAGGGAACGCAGGATTGATGGTAGTATCCGCATGCGATTCGATCTAGGATATGCAAAATCTAGGGAAGAGTGGATGTCGTTGTTCGGTGAGTCGCTCAGATTGGGAAGTGTCTTCGACCCTCACCTTCCTATCGTTAGGTGAGCACTCTACTCTATTTATTCCCTGATTCCCTCTCAGCATCCATAATATATAATGATTTGTGTGGTAGGATCTAGAGTCGTAGTAGTGACTATCCTATTTATAGTTTGTTTGCACAACAATATGCCATCATAAGAAATTCTTTGGAAAAGGGCGTCTGCGAGAAACCATGTTGGGATTATGGGAAGCAACATTAGCTACTCTCAGAGAGAAAGCTATGTCTATTCCCTACCAATTTTGAATCCTAATGTGAAAAATGGATAAGCTTGTCTAAGCGGTAAAGAGGGAGTTTCTCGAAATAATGCGATTCCATCAGATTGGAGGATAATGGGTGGAAATAGTACTGATTGGAAGCGTATTTTTATCCTATTGGTAGTGTTGGTGAGGATATATACTTTCTTATGTCGGTGGGTTTGTGGAGGTCAATGAGTCTCCATTTCATATTGTATTACGATCGAGATGTTCAGAAGCCTCCAACCAGGATCCATGAAATCAATCCGCTATTAAAGTGGATGTCCAAGTGGAAAGGTCAAGGCTCTCCTCATATTCCTAAAATGTGAAAGGGAAACCAAAAACAATAGACCATAAAAACCAAAGGCAAAGAGGGTTTAAGTTGGTATCACTCAAGGAATTATTGAACTGATAGGTTTCTGTTTAAGGAATCCTAATAAAAATGTATATGCCTAAATCATGTTGAATGCTCAACAACCCTTATAAATACATACATACATAGAGAGACTTGCATGAAGTACTTTGGCAACTTGTTCAACTTGAAACTGCTAAGATATATTATGTTTTCTTGTCATTCCTCTTCTTGTCTTTGGCATAAATTGAAGATTTTATCTGTAATAGGGACATCACTGGAATTATACAAAGATAGGCTTGCATGATGTCCTTCGGATATATTTTATGGCATGTAAGTACAATCACAAAGTATGTTTTATCTTTGTTCCTTTTACTTGCCTTTGGCATAAAATTTTTACCTTTTCTTTATAGGAACCTCACTAGAACACTCATGAATGTTGTAATACCCTAGTTTTTACACTTGGAATGTATTAGATCTGATTATGTATAAATTTTCAATGTGTGATTATAAAGATGGGATTCAAGCCATTTGAGCTTAAAGAAATGGCCCGTGTATCAATGATCTAAATATGCTTGTATGGATTCCTAGTGTGGAGCTCAAGGCCAAGGCCTGACTAGTGAATGGCTAGGTATATATATGTTTGAAATATACTTACTTGGGACCATATTATAGCCTTACCATAGTGCACTCAAAGCTATGCCAATATAAATTCAATAAAATGATAATATATGTCTCTATGTTCCAAGATGGAAGTGGAGAGCACGAGAGGCTATGATTCCACAAGAATTGAAGAGGAAAGGGGGCCTATGGAAAATTATTCCTCCATTACCAAGTGCCAACCTAGGAACCCATCTATTTTCCATCATGTGCCTTAAATGAAGCCATCCACCTCCTTTGACTTCAAAAGGCGATCATGAATGCATGTAGAGGTTGGTGAGGAGGTCTACGTCACGTAGTTATTAAATCATGGGCTAAGTACAATCAGCTTGGGAAAGTGTGAAGAGAACTTCATTATCCTACCTCATGGGAAATCATTCCACTCATTCCTCATTTTCACCATTATCTTATGCTCATTTTTGCAGCAAAATATTTATTATTCTACGCTCTCCCTTGGTGACTCATTATCCAAATCTAAAATTGACCAAAATTAAGCACTTTCAAGAGAAATTTGCAGATCTTTTAGGAGTTATAGAGAGGTTATATATCATCATAGAAGTTAGGCAAGTTAGTAAGCCTTCACCCATTGATCATTGCTACTTGAGAGCCAAGGTTTTTTCTATAAATCAAGTTATTCCCAAAAGACAATCAACAGATTGGGCTCTGTGTACATTGAAGAGAACTAGAACGGAAGAAGATCCCTACGGGAAAAATGAGCAGAGAAAGGGAAGATATTCTTTGTGTTGTGTGGGGTAGTGGAAGATAGTGCCATAGCTGATTGATGGTTGGATGAGATGCCTAGAGTGCTATATAGTGAACAAATTGGGTTGGGTTTAATAAGCTAGAATAATGTAGCTTGTTTCCTTTGACTTTATCTTAGTGGCCTCATAACCAAACTTGGGGGTGGCATCTACACTGAATGTCTACGGTTGGGTTGAAAATTACTTGTATGCAATCATTTTATTGAACCATTATTGGATAAAAGAGATGTGTGAAATCTATGTATAAATCTGCAATTCAATTCTCACTTTTTGTTATGGAAATGTGTGTTGTGTATTATGTTTCACTATGAAAGTGGGCATTCATTGCCATAAATTATTTTATGCCATGCTTACTCTTATAACAGATTTATTCGAGAGGCTTCAGAGGATTGAGTGAGGTTGGATCCCTTATTTGATGCCAACATGACTTACCATGGAAATAAAGATTCTTCTTATCAGGATGTAACCTGAACTTGGTCTTATGATTAGCACTTCCTTTCCCTTGTAGTTTCCTCTTTCACTGCTTTAGTAGGTATTAAAATTTTCATGAGTTATCTTCTAAAGTCTTCCTTTCAATGTGGATCATAAAGGTTCATGTTTCTAGATCACTATGTTCATGGATCATTGGAAATCCTTCTAAGATATGTACTTTGTTGTCTCTAAGGCCTGGGAAACCTTGGATGGACTTCAATTAATGCCAAATTTATGAGAACATAAGATTGACTAAGATTTTGGGAGGAATTTGATCTTTCATATCTTGTTCATTCATTTGCACTTGTTCTCTGGATTTGCATCCCTCATAGACTTCCGAAGTTGTTCTTCCAAAGGCTAGGGATATCCTTAGGATTGCTCCTTGTGACATTGTGAACCTCAAGAACCTGGACCATTCCTGGGAGTGTCTTCATCACCTCGTAGTTTTGTCTTCCTTTGAATGAAAACATAGTGAAACCATGAGATTCATGTAATTTACCATCATATTGCATTTTATCTTCAAAACCTATAGGCACCTATTCATGATGCATCTCCAAGTACTGAGTAGCTCTACTCCTTGAGCCTCGAAATGAAAAATTTTCCATCTGCTTTTTTCCACTCTTGAGCTCATTGAGATGTCCTGAAGCTCAAAAAATCATCAATTAGTGTCAATCGTAAGACATCCTTGCAAAAAAAAGATACAATTTGATAATATTCATATAAAATCATGATCTCAATTGATAAACGAGCTTCAAGAAAACACATTGAAAGGATAATGTTCACTCCTAGCATGTCTAAGCATGTAAGAGTTGACTGGGCATCTATGATTTAGCAAGTAAGGTGGAGATAACAAACTTGTCACCAAAGGTATTCTCAAACAATTGTTCTTACATTCAGGGGTATCCATTTTACATAAGAAATGGTCATCTCCCATACTTAAGAAAAAATTTCTCATTTTCTCATTCAGTCATTCCCCTTAGTAGAATCTCTTAGGTCTAGTAAGAACTTCTCCTCCACATTGCAAAAGGTATAAATGATCCTATGTAGTCAATCTCCATAAAGTGAAGGACACAGCTCTAACAACTCATTCAATCATCAAACTATAGCCATGATCTCCTTAAGTCAATGAAAGGCTTTGTACACCATCATTTAATTATGTGAACTCATCATAACCCAAAAGGCAAGCCTTCTTTTGCACTTCTGATGTGACCTTGGTAAAATCTATCTCATTCCCGAAGGTAAGATTAACTAGTTCCAAAAACCAAGTTGTAATGTGTCCCAATTTGAAACAAAGGTCTGATTTCCTTCTCTCGGATGTTTACTTCATGCTAGAAAAGTTTCAGGTTAGACCATGAAACTTCATCATGACAGATATAATAACAGATATTGAGGTTTTCAAGTTTGATCCTCAGGTTAGGCCACTGCAGAGCATAATTTCCAAGGGCATATGCTAAAATTATAAATAGGATCCTGGGGATTTGCTGATAACTGTAGAAATATGTATATGTTATTTTCACACAGAAATGGTTTCCCCTATGAAATCAAACCCAAATCAGCTACAACAGTAGGGAAGGTTTAGTCAACATCTCATCTGCAAGCTCTCTTCACGAAAACAATGACTGATAAATGAGGCAAGGGAGGCTTGTGAAGATGTAATATAAGGTTATATATATATATATATATATATATATATATATGTTTTGATTAAATTTAATATAATTCATTTGTTTTAAAATGGGTCTACATCAAGCACTAATTGTTAGAGCCTTATTTTCCATCCTGAGAGTTTACCTGAGACACCCTAACATCACCTTGCTGAAGCACCATTTTTTTTCCCTAAGAAAAAAATATTATCATGTTCATTGCTCCCTGTACACTGACAAGGAGAAATGCATCTCCCTTTGCCTTAATGTAAGGAGAAATGATTACTTAATGCCTTCATCAGCATTGACCTAGTCAAGCTTTTATATTTTCTCATTTTTTAGGAGATCAGTTTGAAAAGGTTTGAATTACCTCATGTAATGGCTTGGGAACTTATAGTAGATTTTAAATTCATTAAGACATAAGGGTTTGGATTCATCCTCTCCTCTCATCACCAAGTCTATGTAGTGAATTAATTGTTAAGGGAGAGAGATAGAGAGATACGTAACTACATGCTGCTTAAAGATATTAGAGAGAGCTTTCCTGTTGCCATGAGTTTTCCTATGGCAGAAAGAAAGCTATCTCTAAGAATTTTCAGCAGTATTTAGTTACATATATCTCTCTGGAGTGGCTTCATTATATAGATTTGGTGTGGAGAGGATGAATCTAAACCCCTAGGTATTGATAAGTTCAGAGTCCAGTATGTGTTACCAAGCCATTAGATGAGGCAATTCAAACCTTTTCAAAATGATCCCCTTAAAAATGAGAAAATATAGAAGCTTGATCAGGTCATCACTTTCTACTGAAGGGCATAAATTAATCATCGCTCCTTGCCAGTGTACATGGAATGATAAACCTACTAATCTTTGTTTCCAAGTGCAGAAAAAAGTTCCTTCATCAAGGTGTCTTTAAGGTAGACTCTTAGGATGGAAAATAAGATTATAATATTAAAATTGACTTGACAGAGTCATTATGTCACTGTATGGAATGATTCAACTCAGACCAGGCCAATTGTTGACATGTCTTCTGTGAAGTCATTAGACAAATTCAATTTTTTTTGTCACCAATTTGAGTCAAAATTAACTAATTCTGAGTGAACTGGTCGAGTTTGACCACACTACTCTATAGCAAGCAAAGTAATCTTCCATTTATGAGATGCAAATGTCACCATTCCAATTATATTTATGTTCTTCAAAATATAAATTCAACATGAAGTTCATAATATGGCCATGCTCACAGGAAGGGCCAGAAATATCTAATGAAAATTATCCTAGAGGCTGTGGCTATCATGAAAATCCGATAGTGACCCTAGCACATTTGGGGGGCGGGAGGGGGGCGCAGAGGGGAATGAAAATATAAAAGGAAAAACTTCGAGACTTCTAATATGTTTGTATGGGGTTCCATTTTCCAATAATGGTGGGAGAAAATAACTTCTCCGGTCATGTTTCCTAATATTTATCGGATAAAATTTGAAGAATTATAGTAAGTTGTAAAACATATAGGAAAACTTAAACTAAAATCCCAAAATTTAGAAATTGTTGAATGCTTTATGCTATTATATTCACTCTGAAAGCAAGTGCCATGCCAACTATACATTAGAGGCACACAGAAAAATCAGATCTGCTATGTTGAAAAAGTAATTTTCACATATCCTAACAATGTGTCACTTGGCAATAACTTCAATAAGATTATTTCCCCACCTTGCCCCATTAATTTCTTTCAATCCATTGCATTAAAGCATCTTCAACATTATCATTGGCCTTAAAATTTAGTAGAGTTACATCACTATACTTCATCACCTTTTAATATAGTAGAATTTTGCCTTGATATGCTTCTCTGAGAAAGGAATTTGGGATTATTTCTCAAAGAAATTGCATTTTGATGGTCACAACAAATAGGCATGGTCCCCTATAAAAACTAAATATCTCTACATAATTACTTCAATCAAACGACTTCCTTGGTTGTTTAAGAAACTACAATGTTCTCTACATCAATACTTGATTGGGAAACCACTCATTTCCTCTTACTCCAACTCAAAACTCCTTCAAAACAAGATAAATAGATAAGCACCCATAGCCTTTCCATTGTGCATATCATCTGCCCAGTCAGCATCAACAAACCCATGTAGCTGAAGGTTTTTACCTCCATCTTCCTCATAGAAAATAACATAGTCATTAGTGCCCCATATGTACCTAAAGATCCCCTTGATACCTATCCAATGATATCTAGTCCTGTACATGCTATTACATATATAAGGCTACCAACCACACTACGTATGAAATTCTTATTGTCTCCTCTTCTTCTTTTTGGTTATTAGGACTCATGTGAGTGGAAAAACACGATCCCAATTGAGGTATCTTTAAGGTGAATGTTTGGGGCTTCTGAGAATGATTGCTAAGGTTTCCAAACAATAGGAAGACTTGTCAAACAACCCCATGATCTCTTTGATACATGAACATGAATATTCAAACAAATGAAATTCCATTAAGAAAACAACTCCTACAAAGGTTGGCCCACAATTGAAACTGTTTTTAAATACCTTCCAAAGGTTGACCTACACAAACTTAAGTCATGATTCACCCAGAATAGAGATCATTGCATTCAAAACCTCATACATATATATATCCTTAGAAACCTCAAATTAAAGTGAAACACAAATATTCTGATTCTGTTATAGGTCCAATGAGTGAAAGGTTCACTGATGGCATGTGTGTGTGTGTGTGTGTGTGTGTGTGCTAATTCATTTATTTTTAAACCTACCTTTATGCTTCAACTCGGCGCGGTTTTTCTCAGACCATTTTCTTTACAGTCACACCAAAGTCTTGGGTAGTGTTATTTTCATTTTTTAACTCAACCTACTTCAGAGGTTGTTGAAATCATCCCTTTCTTATTACATATTTACTACAGGCTGGTATTTTTCAGTTACCTCCAAACAATGGTGTACCACGTAAACAACTTCAAGTAATGAGACAATTATACAGATGTATTTCTTATTCTCAGGACACAACACTATGATGGACTTAGATTAAGTTTCAATATTAAATTCTCCCTTGACTAGGATTTGATATGCATGCCCCACAATAATTGTACAGAACTAGTGGCTATCTAGTGCCTTATAAGTCATGGCAGATATACTTCAAATGTTGCCTAGTTTCTGCAACTACCAAATATCTCCATCATCCCTGTGGAAAACACTATTGTAGGGTGACATATTGGTTATACATTTCAAACAACACCCTAATGCTTCTAAATACAATATTCTGTCTACTCTTCACGCTAGGTTACACTTCGTTTTAGGATCATCACTTATACCAGGTAATGTTCCAGCCATGGGATTAATTATCTTAGTTATCTTCTTCTATACACTACAAGAAAAAAGGACATTGGTGAGGGTCATGCTTATGACGGACCTTTAAGGTCCGTCACCAATGTCACATATGGTGATGGTCCTTAAAAAAGCGTCATTGTAAGTGTATATAGTGATGGTCCTTTAAGGTTCGTCACCAAATCCATTTTCAATGACACTTTTGGTGAGGGTCGTTAAAGGCCCATCACTAATTCTCTCTTTGGTGACACTTCTAGTGACGAACTTTTAATGACCCTCACCAATGCTCTTTTTTTTACTTTTGGTGACAGTAAAAAAAATTTCGTCACCATTGATCATTCCAATGAGTTTTTGCTGACGTTATATGCCTGTTAATATTTTTTTTTTCAAAAGGTAATGATTTGAGGCCATTATTGTGGAGTATTTTTTATGATATTTCCAAGGCCACAATGGTTATAATCAGTCAAATTTTTAAGAATTAATTAGTGTGTATCATTTCCCTCAAGTAATCACTAGTCGAATAGAGTTTTCCTATGAGTCAACACATGATTCATATCTATTAAGTTTATTATTTATCAAATTCTCTTTAGATAAAGTTACACTAGTGTGTATAGAATTTTAAATTATTTAATACATGATCAAGCTCTGAAAATTCTATTAATGAGAAAGACCTAACACTCCTCAACAACTCGGGCACACCTTAAATTAATGCTTTGTCACACACTAACATTTCTTATCACCTCGTATGTCTTGGAACATATTTGTACCTAGAACATCTTGTCATGACACTGACGCCCAAGCACATGGTGGCATGCACTAGCATAACATGGAACTCTCCTAGCATGTGTTAGCATGCATGTAGTCCCTAGCATGCCCCAGAACACCTTGGTTGAATGCATTGACCTACATTAGCACTTGGCACACAATGCCAGTTGGCATGTATTGCGACCTATTATTAGTGTGACTAGCATGCCCCTTTTGAAAAAGATAAAGTCCTGACTTATTAACCCTCTTATGTGTTCATTTCCTTACATTTTAACTTGGTTCTTCCTTTTTTTGCCTTGACACTTCTTGACACATATTGACATACCCTGGCACCCTGCACATCCTTAGCACATGCATGTATTGGCATATCTTGGCACTATTTGGAACATATAATTAGCACACCCTGGAACTCCCTAGCACACTTTGGCACTTCTTTACATGCCTTGATATTCCCTAGAATGCCTTACCAATGCTTAGAATATCTTGTCACTCCCTCCTTGGCATGATAGCTAGCACTCATTAACACTAGTCCCTGGCACAAGTTCCTCATATTCATTAAATTCCATGAATTTTTACCTAGTTCTCCCTTAATTTTTTGTCCTATTACTCCTTAACACTCATAAACATGCATTAGCACTCTCTAGCACACCTTAGCAGTCTTCAACATGCCATTCCACTTCATAGCATCCATAACAGTCCCTGACACATATTGGCTCTTGGCACGTGTTGGTGCTTGGAAAGTCTTAGCATGTATGGAACACGTTGAGATTCCTTGGTATGATTTTGCATGGTTTAATATTAAATTTATTTTAGATCAATTTTTGGAAAGTAGATAAGAAGCAACAAAGGAAAACTTGGCACTTAGAATGCACTAAGACTTTTCACTTGGCACTTATTGGCGCCTATTGTTGGTGTGCCTAGCATGCCCCTCTTAGAAAAGGTAAATTGATGTCTAATTAACCCTCTTATGTGTTCATTTCCTTGTAGTTTAATTTTTTTCTCCCTTTTGTTGCATTGACAGTCCCTGAAACGCATTGACACACCCTTGCACATCTTGGCATGCCTTATCACTTGGCACATATTATCGTGTTTGACATGCCTTCACACTATCTGGCACATCTTAGCATTCCCTAGCATGCCTTGGCACTCATGTCCTCACAACTAGACTTTACATTTTTTCATGACTTTGGAACCCAATCAAGTCCTTGGCTACTGTAGTTCATGTGAAAACATTGGCCTGCTTCAACCCCAACAACTTGACCAATTGCACCTACTACACGTATATTGAGCCTTGTTCACCTAAGAACTTCCTATAACTCAGATTATGCCACTCATGTCCATTCTCAACTTGTCCCACTTAACTATTTACCAAGACAAGGATCACATGATCTAGCCATGGCCATAAAAAAACTAAGCAACATAGCTTACACAGGAAATATTTCACATGTATGTTCAGTTCATATACACAATAGAACATTAATTAAGAGTTTGCAAGAACCACAAGATTCACAAGGCACATAAGATATAAGGTGACACAAGTTGTGTGCCCCAAAAATTATACACAACTATGTACAATATGCAATATCTAGAATAGTTGAAAACATGAGCATGTAGCCAAAGTGTGCCACATCTCATATGAAAAAAAATAACTAATGGAAAAAAAATGTTGTGCCTAGCACAAAGTGATCTCCCTTGGTCTAAAACTGCTATGTCGAGCCACTTATAACAACCATAGGATTGCCTCATGTAAATCCTATTCTAAACTTCTCCTAACACACTTCGTTCTTAGCACATTTGAATTCACTAACAATCCCTTGCACACACTCTTATTTGTTCCTTTCCATCAATTTTGACCTTGTTATCCCTTGATATGCCCCAACACTCCCTAACACTCTAGTTCAACATGCATTGACATTGTCCGACACGTGTTAGTATGCCTTTTCATTCCTTTGCATGTCTTGACCCTCCCTAGCTATCATGCCCTCGTAACTACCCTTACTTAATTTTTGACTTGGGAACCCAACCAAGCCCTCGCTTGATTACAAGAGCTTGACCAAGTTATAGTTACTACAACTAGACTATATTGTTGAATTGTGTAGATTGGGAGGTACTCCACAACCCTAGTGAGATGCCTTTGTGTGAGTTTGGTCACAAAAGGCTTTCTAGGAATAGAAGCAAAGCAAAGGGATTTTGGAGCCAATACAGGGTTTAAAATCTAAAAGAAAACTAAAAAGGAAAATTAATATTTCCGAAGATCTAGGTGGATAAAACCTGTAAGTTCTAGAGGGTTCCTAAGAGGTCTATGAAAAACTATTTAAGGAGTCCTTAAGATGAAGGAAATAACATCAAGTGAGAAGGAGCTCATTTGATAAGGGGGCGAAGAGACATGTAGTCCTAAAGAGGCCATGATTATTATCATGTATAGCATTCATTATGATGCCTCAATATGCTTTGGCATGGTTTAATATTAAAGTTATTTGAGATCAGTTATTGGAAAGTAGAAGAGAAGTAACAGAGGATGATTTGGCACTTATAATGCACTAACACTTGGCACTTGACACTCATTTCCACCTAGTGTTGGTGTGCATAGCATGACCCTCTTGGAAAATGTAAATTGATGACTTATTAAACCTATGATGTGTTCATTTCCTTGTATTTTAACTTGTTTCTCCTTTTTGTTTCCTTGATAGTCCCTGGCATGTATTGTCACACCATTGCAGATATTGGCATGCCTTAGCACTTGACACATATTAACATATTTTACATGCCTTCGAACTATCTGGCACATGTTAGCATTCCCTAGCATGCCTTGGCACTCATGCCCTCACAAATATCCTTTCATTTTTCATGACTTGGGAACCCAATCAAGTCCTTAGCTACTCCAGTTCATGTGACATTGGTCTGCTTCAGCTGTAACAACTTGATCGATTGCACCTACTACAAGTAGATTGTGCCTTGTTCACCTAAGAACTTCCTATACCTCATCTTAGGCCAGTCATGTCCAAGCTGAAATTTTCCCACTTAAGAACTTACCAAGACAAGGATCACATCTAGCCATGGCCATAAAACAACTAAGAAACATAGCTTACATAGGCACTATTTCACATGTATGTCTAGTTCATATAAACAGTAGAGAATTAAATTAGAGTTTGCAAGAACCACAGGATACATAAGGCACACAAGATATATGTCAGCACATGTCAAGTTCCCCAAACTTATACATAACAATGTACAATATTGAATTGTCTAAAGTAGTTTAAAACATAAGCATTCAGCCAAAGTGTGCCACATTTCATATAAAAATAATAGATAAAGGCAAAATAGTGTTATGCCCAACACAAAGTCTCCTTTTGTTTAAAATTGCTTTGTTGAGCTTGTTTTCACTCTATAATTTAGAAGATTGGCAAAACTAAACTATAAAGCACAACATCAAACCACTTTGGAGTCCAGGACCTAGCCTTCCTAGACTCAGAGAGGGCTCTCTCTGTTTTATGATTTAAATCGATTTAACTTGCTGGTTATACTTGCTGATATTATGCTACTTATAGTGATGGGGGTTGTTTCACTAGTAAAAAATGATGAAATTAATGACTAGGTGACTAAAAATGTTAGTCACCGCAATTATTTCAAGTGAATTACTACTAAATTTGAGCAATTTTATGTGACCGAACTAAAAATGACTAACTTAAATGACTAATTTAGTCTTGGAATAAAATATACGACTAGATAATAAGTGAATAAACTAAAAGCGACTAACTTAAACAAATAATTTAGTCTTGGAATAAAATATACGACTGGATAATAAGTGACTAAAATAAAAGCGACTAACTTAAACAACTAATTTAGTCTAGGGATAAAATATATGACTAGCTAATAAGTGACTAAAGTAAAAGCGACTAACTTAAATGACTAATTTAGTCTAGGATTAAATATATGACTAGATAATAAGTGACAAAATTAATAATGATTAATGTAAATGAATATTATAGTCTAAGAATAAAAATATGGCCAAATAACAAGTACAACAAGTATATGAATTAGTCATTTATGTCAATAATTTTTAATTGTGTCACTCCATATATGGAAAATTGCAATTTTGGTACCGAAGTGTTACATTTCACTATAGGTGTCTCTGAATCCATTTGCAATGTTCAAATTTAAAGACAAAGGGGTCTCTGAATTTACAGTGTTAAAATTATGAATACCCTTTTTTCTCTAAAGTTTAATAGTGCAGATGGATTCATCTACAATTAACATAATTGCATGTATCATCTATCAACTTTACACTAATTCCTTCATTATAATTTTAGTAAAGGTTATAATTATATTAATTAGATAGCCAAATTAATATTTATATTTATATTTAATATTTGGCCATAAAGTTTAATTTTTAAACTTCATTGATTTATGTTAAAAGTGAGGGTTGTTTTAAATCTAAGGTTAAATCTTCATATTTACATTTAATAAATAGATAAATATAACATTTCTTATGTTAAACATGTGAGTTCATTTAAATCTAGTATTAAATCATCATATTTACATTTGATAAATACTAAATAGATAAACCTAAAATAAATATTTATAGACCTATTTAGTAAAAAGGTATGGAAATTTATTAATTTAAGTATGAAACTTAATTAATTATTTAATGATGTATGAACCTTTGTTTTTTTGTAAGCTGTCAATGTTATATTCATGTAGGAAAAAAGGAGTACATATAGCCAGTTACAAAACAAGTGGTCTCACCTCGACTCGGTTTGTTGACAAAAATTTGCACCAGATGAAAAAAAATACAAAAGAGGGACGAGGGACATTGCCCTAAACGATTTGCCCAAAGGCACCAAAACACATGTAAAACATAATTAAAGAACACCAAATACCATACTATTCCTCCAACGTGATGGATGCAGGGTTGTCCGGGGTTGTTCCTAGATACGGTGGAGGAAAAAAGTCACACTGACCGTGCCCTTCAAAGAGTGCTAACCAAGTCTCCAACTTTTCTACTTTCTCAGTGAGTTGATTTTGGCCTCGCCAAAACACTACTAGTGTCTCCTGGACTTGGAACTGTAAATAGTGCATTCGATCCAATGTTTCCATCTGTTCTGCATGCTCCTCACGACATAATCTCTCAATTGTGTCCACTCTTTCCATTAGGCTGTTGATAAGTGCACGATAGTTCTCTGGACAGAAATGTTGGATAACCTACCCCTCATTTAACTAAAATCAATCAAACCCACAATTTCCCTTGCCACCACGACCTCCTCTACCCTGACGACTCTGATTTTGAACCCTCAAACCCCCACCTCTACTATCCCTCCGCTTCCTCCTCCACAGCCTCCATGTGCACCCACACTAGCGAGTCGCGCACGCCCCGCAGTCTTTCCACCCTATCGTGGAGCCGTCATGATTATTTCTGAGTCTGCCACCCCCACAAGGCCATGGAAAACAGGGGAGGGAGAACACCCACACCACACCGGGGGCTTCATAATTCGCCAAGGTCAAGGAACCCCGACGTGTGCAGAGTCCAGAGACCAGACCCCCCATTATAGAAAAAAAACACCACCAACGAAGAAGCCAAATGTCGTCTCCCACCACCACAGGGAAGCACAAAGACACCTCCCACTGCCAAATAAATACTTCCATCACCAGCAAAACCAAATACAATCACCCACCAAACCAACACAGGAAATTGAACAAAAAACGATGACAAAGTAGCTGACGCTTGAGCGTAACATCCCCCAGGGCAGTGACCAGCCTCCAAATTATCCACATAGAGACCACACACCAATCCACCAAACACCGTCACACCCACGCTGGAGGGCACACAATTTGGAAAAGAAACTAGTTTTCCACTACCACCCTCGAGGTTTCCTAGACTGCAAATTCTAGCTTCCTCTCTTATCACGAAAAAACAGGCTCATAGAAAGACAAGAAAAATGGAAACCAGTGAGCTCACTTCCCTTCAACTTCCTATCCTTAACATAGACATAGTCAATGGCTAAGAAACTGAGCAAAGGGACTGGTTGAACACACTGCACCAGCAAATGCCCATGACAAGCACACACAAGCCACTCCCTCCATAAACCTTCCTGCGACATTTACGCTTCCTCTTTAGAGGCCACCATCAGGACCAACACCAAACCATATTTATGAGTCTAATGTTGGGCTCCCTCATCTTCCCTTGCCTTATCCTTTCACCACCTCCGAACTCCAATGTGCAGTTATTTTTCACGTGAATTGCCAACGTGAAGCCAGTAACTCTCCCGCTGCATGCGTTATGGTGAAGGGACGAGGAGTACCGTCCCTCACCCTCACTCCACTTATATTTACTCATGCGAGACGCCTTCCACGTGTTTCTCAGACCTCACCCCCATTGGCGAGTATTGTATGAACCTTTGTTAATTTAGTTATGAACCTTAATTAGTTTTTTAATGGTGTATGAACTTTTATTAATTGTTTGATATGAACCTTGGTTAATTTTTAATGGTATTATGAACTTTTGTTAATTGTTTAGGTATGAACTTTATTTAATTTTTTAATAATATATAAACCTTCATTAATGGTTATAAATATGTAATTCAAAATATTTAAGTATGGTTTATTGTGTAATAATGTATAAATGTGTTTAGTTTTATCAATTTCTATGAGAATTGTACCAATGAATATATTTATTTCATTTAATACATAATTTACATGATTATATCAACTTAATCTTTAAATAAAACAATATTATTGGCTTTATATTTGATTAATAATTAAAGTAGTAAATCTCTTTTTGCAAAATAGCTCCCCTCAAGTCATGCATAGTAGGGACTTTGAAGCCCTTTCCTGTAGCTATAATAGAGTCCCGCATAGATTTGTAATAAGGTGAGAGAGAAACATTAAATGGGATATCTGCATCATACCACCATCTAGAAATGTATTTAAAAGTGTTGGGTGTGGAGCTTGATTATCTTGTTTATTTTGTATCATAGTGTTGGACCCCTGTACCTTAATGGGGCGGCAACGCCGCCCGTAATTAAACATTGCCTAGGGGGTCTCGGGGGGGGGCCTGGCGGGGGGTTTCAGGGGTAGCGCCCCCGAAGCTAAATTGCGGTTGTGTATTATCAAAACGAGAAATAGATCGGGAGACTGTGAGAGAGAACAAAGGATATTACAGCGGATCTGCTGGAGGTTGTGTCTCTTCATTTTGTTGGATAATAGAAAGGAAGGACTGGCTGTTTGGGGTGGATGTAGCCCAAACTGGTTGAACCATGTATATCTGTTTCTCTCTGGTTTTATGTGTTTTGTGTGCTTGTGTTTTCCACATATTTTATGTGTTTCATTTCTCTGTAATATATAATTTTCTAACAACTGGTATTAGAGCTGAAGGTCTATTTGGCTGATAAATTTGCAGGAAAGAAGGGTTCCTGGTTCGAGTGGGAGCAATGGTGGAAGATGGTAAGTTTAGGGTCGAGAAATTTAACGGCCAAAACTTCCCGCTATGGAAGATGCAGATGGAAAGTTATCTGTATCAGAAAGATCTGTACCTACCATTGAGTGGAAAAAAAAAGAAGTCGACGACTATGACAAACGAAGAATGGGATATTCTCGATAGAAAGGCACTTAGAACAGTACAGTTGTGCCTCGTGGCATCGGTAGCCTTCAATATTTTGAAGGAAACAACAACAGAGGATTTGATTAATGCATTGGCGAAAATATACGAAAAAACCTCAGCCTCAAACAAGGTATTTCTTATGAAACATTTATTTAATATGGAGATGTCGGAAGGTGGATCTATTGCAGACCATTTAAATGATTTTAATACAGTTACTAGTCAGTTAAGTTCTGTAGGGATAAACTTTGATGATGAAGTTAGGGCTCTTTTATTTCTGTGCTCATTGCCAAAAAGCTGGAATGGTTTAGTTATGGCCATTAGTAACTCTGTCTCTGGATCCAGTAATTTAAAGTTCGATGATGTTGCCGGTGCTATCCTTAGCGAGGAAATGCGACGGAAAATCTCTGATGAGACATCGGGTAATGCTTTGAGTGAAGAGTCTAGGGGAGGAAAAATGGAAAGAGGAAAGAGCTTAGGATATCACAGTAAATCAAGGAAAGGCAGATCCAAGTCCAGATCAGGGATAGTGTGCTGGAAATGTGGAAAGAAAGGACACCTGACGAAAGACTTTAGATCTCAGAAGGGAAAAGAAGGAGACGCACAACAAGAAAACAATCACGAAGTAAATGTAATAGGTGATGTGTTACAAGATTATTTTATTCTTTCTTTCGAAAATGTTACTAATTCCTAGGTGGTAGATTCAGGGGCCTCATTCCATGCCACACCTAATAAGAAATATTTTCATGACTATGTTCAAGGAGATTTTGGACAGGTTCGTTTGGGTGATGATAAACCCTGTAAAATTGTTGAAATGAGTAAGGTTCTTGTAAAACAGCAGAATGGAAACCAATGGCTATTAAAGGAGGTAAGGCATGTTCCAGATCTGAAGAAAAATCTGATTTCAACAGGGCAGTCAGGCAGTGAAGGTTGTGTGACAACTTTCACAAATAAAACTTGGAAGGTCACCAAAGGAGCCCTGGCAATATCAAAAGGCGAAAAAGTTGGTACATTGTATTTATGCAATGGCATTTCTAACTCTGTTAATGCTTTAACTTCCAAAGAAGCAGATGCAGCATTATGGCATCATAGGTTCAGACACATGAGTGAGAAGGGGATGAATATTCTTCACTCAAGAAATTTATTGTTGGGTTTGAAGAATGTTGATTTGGATTTCTATGAGAATTGTATTTATGGAAAACAGAAGAGAGTCAAATTTCTCAGAGTTGGGAAAGAAAATAAGAGCGAAAAATTGGAGCTTGTGCATACAGATGTATGGGTACCTTATCAGGTATAATCTATTGGTGGCTCTTGTTATTATGTTACTTGTATTGATGATGCAACTAGAAAAACTTGGATAATTTTATTGTATTCAGAATAAATCTGATGTATTTGATACTTTCAAGAGATGGAAAGCTTTGGCTGATATTGAGATATGAAAGAAGTTGAAGTGTCTCAAATCAGAGAATGGAGGTGAATATTGCAACAAAGAGTTTGATAGGTATTGTTTAGAGCATGGAATTCGCAGAGAGAAGACAGTTCCAAGAACACTACAAGAGAATGGTGTGTCAGAAAGGATGAACAGAACAATCATGGAGCATGCAAGGTGCATGAGATTGCATGCATGATTGCCTTTGCAATTTTGGGCAGATACTGTAGATACTGTTGTTTATCTAATAAACATAGGGCCTTCAAGTTCCTTGGATGGTGGTATTCCAGAGGAAGCATGGACATGTAAAAAGGTAAACTAATCTTTTTTAAAGCATTTTGGCTATGAGGCCTTTGTCCATATTAATAAAGAAAATAGAACAAATCTTGAGGTAAAATCAAAGAAATGTACCTTTATTGGATATGGTGTTAATGATTTTGGTTATCGCTTATATGATTATGAAAATCTCAAAATCATTAGAAGAAGAGATGTAATATTCAATGAAAAGGTATTGTATAAGAATCAGTTGTAGGAAAAGGAACAGGAAAAAGAAAAAAAAGAATACACAGTTCTCGATGAGATCACAGAAAAAGTAAAGGTGCCTGAAAATAACAATAATCAACAACCACGACAACAACAACCACCACAACAACAACATGCATATCTAACACCTGAAAGTGGTGTCAGAAGATCTACCAGGATAAGTAGACCCCCTGAACGATACTCTCCTTCATTATATTATTTATTGTTGACTGATTTTGGTGAACTCGAATGTTATGAAGAAGCAATGCAGGTTGAAACTAGGAAGAAGTGGGAGCTAGCCATGAATGAAGAGATGGAATCCTTAATGCATAACAAGATTTTGGACTTAGTCAGGTTGCCTGCAGGTAAAACTACATTGTAGAATAAATGGGTTTACAGGCTATAGGAAGAAGATGGAGGAAAACAAAGGTACAAAGATATACTTGTGGTGAAGGGGTTCGCACAAAAGAAATGTATTGATTTTGATGAAATATTTTCTCCTATTGTTAAGATGACTTCAATCAGAATATTTTAAGTCTTGTAGCAGTGGAAGATTTACATCTTGAATAGTTATATGTAAAGACAAAATTTCTCCATGGAGATTTGGAGGAAGAGATCTATATGGAGCAACCAGAAGGATATGAGGTCAAAGGGAAAGAAAAATTAGTGTGCAGGTTAAAGAAGAGCTTGTATGGCTTAAAACGGGCTCCAAGGCAATGGTATCTAAAATTTGACAGGTTTATGTTTGAACAAGGTTATACTAGATGTCACTCTGATCATTGTGTTTATATGAAAAAGAAAAATGATGGCAACTATATTATATTGTTATTGTATGTAGATGACATGCTTGTTTCAGGGTTTAACATGCAGGAAATAATGTGCTTAAAAGAAAATTGGAAAATTCCTTTGCAATGAAGGATTTGGAAGCTGCAAAACAAATCCTTGGTATGAGAATAACTAGAGACAGGAAAAATCACAAATTAACATTGTCTCATAATGAGTACATACAAAAGGTGTTGAAAAGTTTTAATATGCAGAATGCAAAACCAGTTAGTACACCTTTTGTTATCCATTTCAAACTTAGTAAGGAGATGTGCCCCAAGACCCAAGAAGAAATGGACTATATGTCTAAAGTTCCATATGCATCGGCATTTGGAATCTTAATGTATGTAATGGTCTACACAAGGCCTGATATTTCATATGCAATGGGAGTTGTAAGCAGGTACATGAATAATCCAGGAAAAGAGCATTGGATGGAAGTGAGATGGATTCTCAGATATTTGAGAGGTACCACAAATCAAGCATTATGCTTTGGTGGTTCAAACATTGCTCTACAGGGATACGTTGATGCAGATATGGCAGGTGATAGAGACATCAGGAGGAGCACTACAGGATATGCATTTAGTATAGGTGGAACAACTGTCAGTTGGGTTTCAAAAATTCAAAGTGTTGTTGCACTTTAAACAAGAGAAGCAGAGTATGTTGTTGCTACAGAGGCTAGTAAAGAAATGATTTGGTTGCAAAGGTTTATGGATGAATTAGGTAAGAAGCATGATATGGGAACGTTATACACTGATAGGAAAAGTGCCATTTATCTTGCAAAGAAATCACCATTTCATTCTAGGACTAAACACATACAGCTCAAGTACCATTTTATATGGTCAGTATTGAAATATGGACAGTTGAAGCTGGAAAAGATACACACTAGCCAGAATCTTGCAGATATGCTAACAAAAGTTGTAACCAGGGAGAAACTGAGAATATGTTCAGTTTCAATTGGTCTTCAGGTATGATGATGAAGGTGAGAAACAACCAGGTCCAAAGTGGAGTCACTGTCCAGCAAATGAAGCAGTAGTGGAGTTGCTACAATCAGTCTCCAAGTGGGAGATTGTTGGGTGTGGAGCCTGATTATCTTGTTTATTTTGTATCACAGCATTGGACCCCTGTACCTTAATGGGGCGGAAACACCGCCCTAAATTAAACACTGCCTGGGAGATCCATGGAGGGGCGGTTGCGACTTTATGGAACCCCCCCCCTGGCGGGGGGTTTCAGGGGTAGCGCCCCCGAAGCTAAAAACATATGTAAAATTTCCTTGTAAAAGTATAGTAATTTCTAGTCAATCTGGTCCATTCATTAGGTGAATGATCTGACAGTAGAAGTTATGTTTAGTTTTGGGTTTTTTTCCCTAGAAGGCAACTCCTCGCTTGTATGAGGGCATTGTATTGTGGCTGTGTATTGTATGTGTATTCTTAGAGCAAGAAACAGATAGGGAGATTGTGAGAGAGAGCAGAGGATATTATAGCGGATCTACTGGAGGTTGTGTCTCTTCATTTTGCTAGATAATAGAAAGGAAGGACTGGCTGTTCGGGGTGGACGTAGCCCAAACTGGGTGAACCATGTATATCTGTGTCTCTCTGGTTTTATATGTTTTGTGTGCTTGTGTTTTCTGCATATTTTATGTGTTGCATTGCTCTGTAATATATAATTTTCTAACAAAAAGAAGATTTTTTGCACAGTTACAAGACATGCCATATAACCCTCGATGATGGAGAGCTTGACCTTCACATTTTTGTTTGACAGGTCAGATTTCCTGATGGGGGAGATGGAGAAGAGGGTTTATTAGCATATATGGCAGCAGTAATGAACCCTGATTTTGGAGGAAATAATGGGAAGAAGGCTCCTTTTGGAGGACCGACAACTTTGGTACATTGACAGAGGAAACCAATTATGTATTACCAATGTCCCCATAATTCCATTTCTATATCGAGATTTATTCGTCAAATACTCATAATGTCCCTTCACCCGACATGGTGCTAGGTTTATGTACCCAAGTGCACAGAGTGGACCAGAGACAGGATAAAAACCCCTACACTGTCACCATTTTAGAGCTCGAAGGTGTGACTGTGGATTGGAGACAAGATCAAAAACCCTGCAACATCACAATCTCGGAGCTCGAAGGCATGACTTGCAATAATGAGAGGGTTTTCAAGCTTAGCATCGTGGGATTTGGCCTCGACAGAACAATCTTGCCTTTCATTTTCAACTACACCAATTTAGACTCCCTCGACTTGTTGGAAAAATGTTTGACTGGTGACATACTAATGAAGCTCCAATATATGGTCAATGCAATCTAATTCCCTTGTCATGAATCCTATGCGCTTATCTAAATGTCAAAGATCTCCACGATAACAGGATCACGGGAAAAGGTGGTGGAATTTGGACATTCAAAGACTGGATCCAAAGGTAGTATTGGCCCTTGGGTAACTTGATCTTGAATACTTCAGAAGGCAGCAACTGACATATAAATATGATGTGTATTATTTTGGAGTAGTGTTACTAGAGTTCTTGTGTGCATGGGAAAATCTTAATCTTGTTTTTCCCAGAGAAAAATTCAATATAGAAGAGTGGGAAATGCACTGGCAAAAAAAGGACAAGATTGAAAAAATCATTGACCCTCACCTTGTTGGGACCATCAACTCTGGTTCTCTGAAAATGTTTAGGGAGACTACCGAAAAGTTATTGGAAGAGATGGGCCTCGACATGCCTTCCATGGGAGATGTTCTATGGAACCTGGAATATGCATTTCAACTCCAGGAGATATCCATGCAAAATGATCTAGATGAGAATAGTACAAATCATATTGCAGATGTTCCTTTGTGCTACCCAGATCCTGAGCCTTTTGGTCCAAGTTCAGTATGAATTCAAGTCTTCTACAAAATTTCTCAATTTATAGATTTCATTAATGAGCATGTGGCATTTTGGAGTTCTCAACATCCCACCGAGGGATAGTTGTGAGAATTTACCTATTTTTTGGAACATGTTCTCCTTCAATGGATATGCCACATAGTGGATCCATACTTTGGTGCAAGAGTTCCTTACCTCGGGATGTTTGCACAAGATTCAGGGCAAAGTGAACACACAACACTAGTGACTTTGGTCTGGGAGGAGAGCTACAAGTATGTAGAAGAGATTGAGGGCGCATAAATTATGTTCCTTTTCGCTGCGGAGAGCCTGAGACTTTTTATACTAGTGTTATTGGATGAGGTGTTGGTGGAAGTGATGATGATTTAGAAGATGCAACCACAATCGTTGTGTTCTCACAATTGGTGAATCCTCGTGGGAGGTGATCACAAAACAAGACTCCTTTTCCATGTTCCAAATTTACTAAATTAGCACATGCAGAGAGAAAATTGGTGAATGTGAAATGGTTAGGTTTGGTACTTGTTTTTTGCATATCACATTAAAAATCTAGTGCCTCCTCATAAAATCCTCTCCTCATATAATCGACCACCATTACAGACGATTACACCATTCTTTGTTTAGACATTTAGTTAGGTAGGTAGGGTGCCCCTATCTCCCATCTCCCTATAGAGTAATTTGGTCACATATTCTTTCTTCTATGATATTTGTTCCTCTCTCTTAAGTCTTATCTGTCGTCCTTCTTCTCTCTCCCTTTCACTCCTACCTCCCTCTCTCTTCCTAAATATCAGGTGAAGCAAGAGTATAAGAGCCAACTTTCTCATGACTGTGGGATGCTCAAAATTAAGCTTTTTTGTAGCAATCATGAGGTTCACTGTGGTTATTGAGACTTCATCACATGGCCATTATCTGGACTTAAATTGTGTGACAACACTGTGGCTGAGTTTGAAACTGGAGATTGAACATACATCTGGTTTAATTGCAATAGTCATTTTCATCAATAAATGTAAAGCAATGGTTAACAAATACTAGAAATTAATAAATAGAGAAGACACGGAAACAAGCAATAGTACCTACAAATTTTTTACATTGAGACACAAAGAATAAGCAACTATTGTGCACAAATAAAGACCAATGAAACTATCATCTTAACCCCTAACCGATTAAACACTAATTCCCAACCCTAACCCATTTAACCCCCTAAACCTCTAAACTCCTAACCCATTTAAACCCTAAAACCTAAACCTCTAAACCCTTAACCCCTAAACCCTTAACCATTAACTCATTTAACCCCCTAAACCCCTAAAACCCTAACCCATTTAACCCCATAAACCCTAAACCTCTAAACCCTTAACCCCTAACCCCTTAAACCCTAATTCCCAACCCCTAACCAATTTAACTCCCTAAACCCTTAAAACATTAACCCATTTAACCCCCTAAACCTCTAAACCCCTAAAACCTAAACATCTAAACCCTTAACCCCTAAACCCTTAGCTACTAACCATTTAACCCCCTAAACCCCTAAAACCCTAACCCATTTTACCCCATAAACCCTAAACCTCTAAACCCTTAACCTCTAATCCCGTAAACCCTAATTCTCGACCCCTAACCCACTTAACCCCCTAAACCCTTAAAACCTTAACCCATTTAACCCCATAAACCCTAACCCCATTAATCCCTAACCCCTAACCCCTAAAATCCTTAATTGCTAAATCCCCTAACCCCCTAACCCCCTAAACCTCTAAACCCCTAACCCATTTAACCCCCTAAACCCTAAACCTCTAACCCCTTAACCCATAACACCTTAAAACCTAATTCCAAACCCCTAACCCATTTAACCCCCTATACCCCTAAACCCCTAACCCATTTAACCCCCTAAATCGTAAACCTCTAAACCCCTAACACATTTAACCCATAAACCTCTAAACCCTTAACCATTAACCCCTAACCCATTTAACCCCCTAAACCCCTAACCCATTTAACCCCCTAAACCTTAAAAATATAAACCCTTAACCCTTAAACCCTAATTCCTGACCCCTAAAACCCTAACCCATTTAACCCCCTAACCTAACCCCATTAACCCCTAACCCCTAACCCCTAAAATCCTTAACTGCTAAATCCACTAACCCCCTAAACCTCTAAACCCCTAACCCATTTAACCCCCTAAACCCTAAACCTATAACCCCTTAAAATCTAACCCCTTAACCCCTAAAATACTTAACTGCTAAATCCCCTGACCCCCTAAACCTCTAAACCCCTAACCCATTTAACCCCCTAAACCCTAACCCTATTAACCCCTAATGACCCCTAACTCCTAAAATCCTAATTCCCAACCCCTAACCCATTTAACCCCCTAAACTCCTAACCCTATTAACCCCTAATGACCCCTAACTCAAAATCCTTAACTCAAATCCCCTAAGCCCCTAACCTCTAAAACCCCTAACCCATTTAACCCCCTAAACCATAAACGTCTAACCCTTAACCCTTAACCCTAATTCCCAACCCTTAACCCCTTAAACCCTAACTCCCAACCCCTAACCCATTTAACCCCCTAAACCCCTAAAACCCTAACCCATTTAAGCCCCTAAACCCCTAAAACCCTAACCCATTTAACCCCCTAAACCCTAAACCTCTAAACCCTTAAACCCTAAACCACTAACAACTAAACCCCGAACCCCTTAACTCGTAAACCCCTAAATCATTAACGCTTAACCCATAACCCATTAAACCCTTGCCCTAACCCCTAAAATCCTTAACTGCTAAATCCCCTAACCCTTAAGCCCCTAATCCCTAATCCCTTAACAACCAAATCATTATTCACCTAACCCCTAATTGCGCCTCAATCCCCTATCCCCTAAGCCCCCAATCCCTAATCCCTTAACCACTAACTCATTATTCCCTAACCCCAAAATGTGCCTAAATCCCCTAACCCCCCAATCCATAACCCCTTAACCACTAACTCATTATTCCCCTAACCCCAATCCCTAATCCCTTAACCACTAACTCATTTGTAGAAATTTGAATAACTGATATTTTATCCACCGAGATTCTCCTGATCACACACTATTTTAACTTCATGCACAATACAGAATCTCTTCTACCATTGATCATTAATTGCGGAAATAAAAACAATCACATGCGCACATTAAAACCATAAACAATCACACATATGAACATAGTATTTTATGGGAAAGCTTAAAGCTGAAAACCCCCAACTATATGTATATTATATGTCATATATATCATGTAACAATCATTATACAAAGCCCCTCACAAAGCTCTCAGTATAATCTCCAATTTCTACACACTAATCAAGCTCGATCTAGCAAATCACATGCTCCAATCTTCGCCCTCGATAGCCGCCCCTCAATTGCATAATCACGCTCGTAGGATGGCTCATTAAAATAACTCAACCAATTCGATTGTACCGGCGCAATCCTCATGGGCATCTCCAATCCTTGGTTGTTGCAAATCATGCAAGCGTATAGTCTGGCCCAGTAGTCACACTCCTCTTTCACTAGTCTACTCCATTATTTGTCCATGCACTGAAGTTAACTGATGCATTATTTAGTTGATTAATGAGTTTATAATTAGTGAATTAATTAATAATTAATTCACGCCACTCTCATTAATTGTATCAATTAGTTAAACTGAATACAAATAGCTCAACTATGTTTAGATTAGTTAACCTGAATACAACTCCACTAACTTCCTCAATCAACTCCACCAAACTCTTTCACATGAGTTCTAACTGAAGTATCAATGAAATAGCTCCACTTAACCCTCGGGAATAGCGTAATTCCTTCTATCAACTCCTGTTCCACATATGTGCACTTAAATGAAGTGCTCCAAGAGAATAAGATAATGTTTAGAGTCTAAATATTATTAAGAGCTAATAATATTCGACATATCTATTTTTAGGTAACTTCAATCTAAAAATAGATTCCATGTCACTGTCTAAAAATAGAAGTCCATCTATTTTTCCAACTTGACCAACCCTCCACAAATAGCATCCTGCAACTCATAGAACATGATCCATATGTCTAACAATAAGACTTTGCGCCAAAAATACCACTGCGGGCCCATGATGAGGCGACTCTTTTCACCTAAGCTCATCATCTTTTTATGATCTCAACACTCCCTCTCAACAAGATGAGTTATTTCCACCCGATCCTGCCTGTGGTATTCAAATTTTCTCCTGGTGAGCGCCTTCGTCAAGATATCGGCATCCTGATCCTCCGTAGGAATGTATGAAAGTAACATGATCTTCCGCTGCACACAATCTCTGATATGATGATACCGAATGTCAATGTGTTTATATCTATCATGAAATACTGGATTAACCGAGAGTTTGATGCAACTCTGATTATCACAATAAATCACAGTAGGCTCTAAGTGTGAACCGAACAACCCGACCAGGATATTCCTCATCCATATAACCTCACATCAAGCCAAACTCGTTGCCATATAATTAGCCTCTGCTGAACTAAGTGCCATGGATCTCTGCTTCCTGTTGTACCAACAAACTGTTGTCGACCCGATATTGAAAATCCCTCCAGATGTGCACTTTCTGTCCGTTGGGCTCTTTGCCAATGTTGCATCCAGCAAGCCCTGACTTCTGTTAATCACATTTGTCTGTGCCAAAGTCCATATCTGATGTGCCTCAAGGATATCTCAATACATGTTTCCCTGCCTTCCAAAGAGCTTGGTAGGCTTAACCATAGCTTGTGAAAGTTGGTTAACAGCATAACATATGTCGGGTCGTGTATTGAACAGATACATACGCGACCCCACCAACTGTCAGTAAATAGTGGCATCCACTACCTCTGCCGATGTAGCATCCTCTTTCCTCCATCCACCAGGAAGAGGAGTGTCGATAGGCTTGCAGCCATGCATGTTGAACTTCTCCAGTATCTCCTAGGCATACTTGCCTTGAGACATAAACAGTCCATCACTGTCGTGCCAAATTTCCAATCCCAGGAAATAATGAAGGAGGCCCAAGTCCTTCATCTCAAACTCTTTTGCAAGATCAGCCTTGCATGAGAGTATCAATTGTTCATCACCGGTCAATATCAAATCATCTACATAAAGTACAATGATAAGCAACTTACCCTCCACCACAATCTGGTATAGGTTCGGATCCGCCTCACTCTTGGAGAATCCAAGTCCGGTAAAATAACTGTCTATCTGTGTGTACGAAGCACGAGGTGCTTGTTTCAACCCATACAGCGCTCTCTTGAGCCTGCACACATGCAACTTGCTGCTGAAGATCTCGAAACCTTCGAGATACTCTATGTACACCTCCTCCTTAATCACTCCGTTGAGGAACGCAGTCTTCACATCCATCTGATGAATGTGCCACCCCATCTGGCGGCGAGAGAGCCTAGGATGCTACGCTGTGGAAGAATACCTTGTGACGGGTGCAAGGTTTCCTCATAGTCGATCCCCTCAATACGCGAAAGCCTCGGGCAACAAATCTTGCAGCAATACTTCTCACCTCTGTCATTGCTTGCTTCACTTTGTAGAAAAATCTCAAGACCCTGCTTGATTTCCCTTCCGGCCTTGGGACAATCTCCCATGCTGCTTGTTTCTAACAATCGAATCATACTCTTCCACCATGGCATCTGTTAGCGCTCAAATCTACCTTAGGCTGAAATAAGGTAAAATTCAAGGCTACATCAAACCACGCTCAGCCTCGTAGCTAGCCCTACGAGGACAGGAGAGGGCTCTCTCCGGGTCTATCTCGGCAAAGGATCTTCAAAGCGGCTGAGATGACTTATAATGAACAAGGAATACTGATTTTAGGCTAGTAAAGAGATAGGAATGTTTGATTTTGATTTTTTGGGTTTTTGTTGAAAAAATGGGAAAAACAATTTTGGGTCCGGGGATAAGGCCAAATTTTTGCAGAATTCGAGTTGGGGCGAGGTAGGTAGTAGTCTTGATGCTTTTGATCAGGTGTATGGATGGATCAGAATGACAAGGAGTTGAAGAGGGCAAGGGAGAACAATCCTCTCCAAACAGGCGAAAACATGTAAAACTAAACAAATTTAAAGGCAGAGCACTGGAAACGATGGATTCAACCTCATTTACTCATTCATTTAGTTTTAGAAGCATAAGAAGGGAATGGAATACATTAAACATGAAAGAAATTACAATAAGCTGAGAGAAAACACCATCAAGAAACTAAAAGCCACAAGAATCCCAACAAATGCTGAAAAACCTCTGATCTTTCCTTAGCCAAAATATGAAAAATATGTACAATAGTGTGCCAAAAGCTTCCCAAGAGTCCAACCTATCCAACCCCTGAAAATGATTGAGAAATTACATCATATAGAACATCCTAACCCCTTTCCATGCCTATAGGGGTCGAATTCCTCCTTCTAGTAGCAGTTTCAACTAATTCTAAACAAGGAGCTAGAATATAGGCATCCAAACAACTTGCCTCTAAAAGGAAGGAAACTGATTCATTTACTTGATTTTCACTTTTTTGAGAGTGAATCTTCTAGAATAGATAAAAGTGAGTCCAAGTTACATTAAAAACACAAAATTACATCAAGACAACTCAAAAATTACATTCACAAGGAAAACTGGTCCAACTGGCCGAAATTCTGAGCTGGAAGGTGAAAAATTGACCAAAAATCTATATGAGTAGCGCGCCTGAGCTATATGAGTAGCGTGCCTTTCAGCCTATTTTTGGGGCACGTCCCTGCATCCAAATTGAGCTCATGATAGCACGTTGGAAAGCCCTGGATGTTGGCTATCCAACCCAAGTGGAATTTCCCAATTTGGAGCTGATTTGCCCCTCCAAAAATTCATTCTCCCAGAAGTACTTCCTGCTGGTGCAAAAGGTGGCAGCAAGGTGGTTTTCATGGTGTTTTTGGGCCTTTTGGTCATCCAGAACTTGATGAAATGCTTCTGAAATACTTTAGCATGCATAAATTACCATGAAAAACCTAGAAATATAATTTTTTCCTTCAGCAAGTGTCCCAAATAAAAGCGAGCACGTCGAGGCGCTACTCGTATAGCTGAAAAACCTGTTTTGAGGCATAAAAAATCACAATTGACAAAATTTTCTCCAAATTTGCTCAAATTCGGAGCAAAGACCCTCCATCAAGTATCATACCCAGCCAACGAAGCCTCGGCCAAAATCTGAAGTAGATCAGGCCTCTTTCTCCGTTTCAATATCCTCCTGGTGCATGCAGTTTCAGTAGTGAAAACACTGTCTCTGTTATGATGTGTCGGTCTCTGTCATGGTGTCACAATGGGTATGAAAAGTATGCTGATATGGTTATGATGAAAACAAGAGTTTGGTGTATGCTCCAATTTCAGATGTGTCACATATATGTCAAGGTGCTATAGGAAATATCACAATGGGAAAAGGACTGTCACAAGGAGTTTGAATGGAACCACTCCTTGACTACATGGGGATTTGACACATGAATAGGAATGAGTGTAGTGTAGTGTAGGTCAATAGAAATATCCCTTGAAGTGTTTGACAATGTCAATGGAGGATGTGGACAAGTGAAAATGGGACTATGTCATAACATGAATGATGAATAGTGTGAAAATGACAATGGCAATAACAATGAGAGCAATGATGTAATGGCAAAGAGAGAGCGCGAGGCTGAGGTAAATGATGAGCAAAGACACCACTGACAGTAGATGCATGAGCATATATATCAACCACACAAGCTTGGAAATCCTTCACAAGAATATCAACATGTCTTTCAAAACCCTAAGAAATGAAATTGCAATGAACATAGGGTTCACTTTTCTCCACATCAAACATTTGTTTCTCCACTTTCAAAACACCATAATCATGTCCAAAATTCACTGAGAAAATGTAAAGAACCTACTTGCAAGCAGTTGGAGGAAATTTGGCATGAATCTAGACAAAGGAGCGAAAATTTCTGGCTCTGAAATTATATGAGTAGCACGTCACCCAACGAGTAGTGCCAGTGTAATTTTACACTGAAAAATTTCGCTATACGAGTAGCGCATCACCCAACGAGTAGCGCGCCAGCCCAACACACAATTTGGCTTCAAAACTCATTTTTTCACTTCCTTGATGTGTCTTTGCCTTTGCTGATGTTCAAACTTGGAAAAACCAAGCAAATTTGATGTTGGAGAGAAATGGCAAAAATTTCTTGTGTTCTGGCCCAATGAGTAGCGCGCACTTTTATATGAGTAGCGTGCTACATAGTGCATTTTACAGGAGGCTTTTGGAGGCCTTCCTGATGTCCAAATTAGGCGTGTGATAGCTAGTTGGAAAGCTCCTAGAGTCTAATTTCCAACCCATGTAGAATTTTTCAATTTGGAGTTCATTTACCCTGTCAGAAATCAAATCTCCCAACACTACTCCTAGCAGGTGCATCAATTCCCCTGAGGCAACGGTATTCTTGACATTTCTCTAAAACCATTATACCTGTGTAAAAACTGAAGGAGGTTTTTATTCCTTGGCATGTTTTGTACAAAATATATTTTATTTTTCCAAAATTCATCCTTTATTGCTCTGAAACATCATTTGAGTGAAACTTACCGATGTGTGAAACAAGGGATTTTGTCGAAATGAAGCGAAATGAAGGGGATAAGGGGCTTATAAATTCTTGGGGGAATTTTGGGAAGTAGGGAGGGATGTTAGGAAGCTGGGGAAAGTGGAATTTCAGAGATTGAGTGAGGGGAAGGGGTCCAAAAGGGCAAAACACAGGCCTAGCCTAGAAAATTGCCAAGTTGTAGCAAGAAACTAGGGTTTGTTCGAAAATGAGGAATTTGGGGAATCGCAGTGATGGGAAGTGTTTAATAAGGTACATTAAGGATAGGGGAAGGTGTATGAACATCGGATACAAGTTTTTCTAATGATTTGACCATCAAAGAGAAATTACCTCCAAAACCCTAGGAGAGGGAAATGGACCTTACCTAGGCACAACTGAAGCATGAACCAGCTGTAAAATGACCCAATGGAACTTGACATGATGATGAAAACCCTCTGAATGATGGTACACTCAGCTGAATGGTGACATGGACTGACATTTGGACAACTTTGACAGGAGTAAAAGCAACCCCTAGACCTAATGCCTAGTGACCAAATTTTGCTTGAAAACTCTTTCAAATGACAAAATTTGACCTTGACACCTTAAAATCACTTTGTAAGAGCATTTTTGATCATTGAAGGAAGGCTGCAAAGGCTGACACTAACAGGTTTGAAGAAGGCATTGGCAAAACAAAGAGAACAAGAATCAACCTTAGTAGAGCAGCTCCCTCTAGATGAGTTGTTGGCCATGGAGATAGCACATGATCGGGAGCATTGGTTAGAAAGATCAAACATACACTTGGAGGATAAATTGAAGAAAGAAAATTAGGATCTTGATCTCCAAAGGAAGATGACCAAGAATTATGCCCGAAGGAACCAAGTTGCAAGGGCTAAACTCAAAAAGGCCCAAACCAAGATCCAAGAACTCAAAAGGAAAAAGGCCAAGATAACCTTGGAATCTTGGCACAAGCTTCTCTACAGGTCTCTCAAACTCCATGAGGAACACATCCACCAAATTTTGGATACTTTTGACAAATTTTGGTTTTTTACAAATTTTGAGGCCTCTAAGCACAGCACCCCTGGCGCTATGCTTTCATCTCAAGCATCCTGAGGAGGAAAAATCAAAATTTTTAGAATTCTTGGCGCAATTACAGTATGCTCACCAAATTTCAGAGCATTTGGAGTATTTTTACCCCTCAAAAGGCCAAAAAAACACCTCATTTTTCACCTTTCTGCCTCATTTACAGACCTGGCACTGCACCAAGAGCAGTTTTGGGAAATTTTCTTTTTGGACAGGTTAGTGGAGTTCAATTAGAAAACCAAGGGTATATTTGGAAAGTAGACTCAACAGGCTTTCCAATGGGCCATCACAGAGCCAATTCCAACATTGGGAAGGTCATCGAAACTTGGCTGCAAGTGGACCCAGTTTTTCCCATGCATGGCGCTACGCTTTTAGACCTCACTGTGCATTTTTGGGTCAACAAAAGACACTCATTGATGGAAAAACAATTTTTTAATGTTTTCTAAGGAAAATCACTCCAAATTTAGGTGTTAGGAGTTATTTTTGCATTTATTTTATGAGATATTTTGTGCCTTGGGCCTTGCATGGTCTCTTAGGCATAAATGGCATTTATGATTAGTTTTGACATTTTCAAACCCTAGTTAGGGTTTTTTCCCTCCTTTTCTAGATAAATAGAGCATGAGGGCTTGATTGTAAAATTTTTACATTTGATGACTCTTTCGAGCAATACATAGTTTTTTTTGGAGGTTCAAGAATAAATCGGTGTTGTAGAGTTTGTGAATGGCTTGTCTTGATTGATGATGGAGAAGGCTACTTGCAAGATCCTTGAACTTGGTCAATGGTGATGTGCTTCTATTTAGTTACTATTTTCTTGTGTTTCATGTTGTTTCATCCTTCTATATTGCAGTAGGACAAAGGTTTTACACTAAGAAATATTTTTCAAAGGCACCTTAGTTCTATTTGTTCTTCATTGCCTCTATGCTTTCCTCTGCTATGTCATTTTAGAGAATTCTTAATTTCTCTCTGGACCACCTAAGCTTGTTTATTTCATGAATGGTTTAATAAAGTAGGTATCAAAGATGTTTTATGGTTAGCCCTGCTTGTTTGATGTCACTAAAACAATGTTCTTGATATCTCTCTCAAAATCTCTCTAATTAGGTTTGCCAAAGAGGCTATGTTTCGATCATACACTCTGTCCATGCTTGAATAGTTGTTTTGGAGATCTTTATGGCTATGATAAATGATGTTTAGGCATTCCCTCTTCTTTGATTAAAGTTATCTATTTATCTTAAATGTTTTCTAACCTTGAAGGTAAAATCACTAGAAGTTAAATGAGTTTCTCGCCTTCTTTATTTCATTGGATTGTTTGTCTGAAATGCTTATTTGCTTGAGTTGAATCAAAGAGTTATTGGTGTGCCCTATATATTTTTGGCTCAAGGGGTCCTGACCTAGGTTTGGAGTTCCAGGTTTTCCAACAAACCCCTATACTACACAATCTTCTGACTCGTCCCGAGTCACTATGGTGGTGCAGTCTCTATCTGCACATGCAAGGCATTGAAAGCAACGATGAGCGGAGGTAACACTTCCTGAATTTGGGCTGTAGTGCTTTGTGCCAAGTCTACCAGCTTCTGGGAGGTCGGTCCTTCAGTTGCCGCAGTGACACTCTCAAGGGTCTGAGTAAATCGCTTGGTCGCGCTATCAATATCCTGCGAAATTTGGAGGGCAGTGGCAACCCAAAGCTTCAGACGTTCCGCCATGATGTGCTGTTTATGCTGGAGCTTCTCAATTTCATCTTGGAGATCATTGTTTGTATTTAACCATGCCAAGCGCTACGCTAGTACCAAAGTGGGCAGCATGGCGTTGACCTGCTCGAAAGCTTCTTCCTTCTGCTATAAGTCCTGATTGATTGCATGAAGGACCAGATCGTGCTAGACCTTAGTCCAGAGTTGCATGGTTGACTCCATCAGTTGGGCACCTTGGGAAATATACCCTGAAATAACATTTGTCGCATCGGTGATTAGCGCCGTGCACTAGGCGCAAACTTCTGGAGGCATTTCGGGCTACAGTTTTTCCTGTAAGTCAGTGATTTTTTGTTCCAGTTGTGTCTTGACGGTATGTATTTCCATTTGAGATGATTTGAGTGCTGCAACCAATTTTTCCACTTTAGCCTAAGGCGTGTCCACGGCCAGAATTTCGTCTATAACCTCTGTACAGAGCTGGTGGATCACTGTTTTGAGCTCCGCCTGCTATAACACGGCAAGGAGCAAATCAGCCGCCTATTGCGTGATGGTGTGCTCGGCCGTACCAAGATGTTGGTGTATGCACTGGTCATGATGGAAAATATCCTGGAAGAAAACATGGTGGAGACCCTGTAAGGCTTCATGGGACATCTTGGCCAAGTCCAGCTGGATTTCTAGGTCTGCTAGGAGCTGAGTTCCTGCCAGGGCAGCACTAGGGATAGTCCAGAGACGACCATCCTCCATGAATGGCACCGAACTGTTATCGACCGAAGGGGTCCGTGCCTGGCTGACACTGGTCGGCAGTGTATAAATTTTTATCTGGAGAGCATGGAGCTCAGCCTGGAGAGTGTCAACTGTAGCCTTCTGCTCTGCCTCGATGGATGCCCACTTGTCCTCAGTAGCCATGGTGACTGCATCTGCAATTTTATCAAGGTCACCGTCAGTCAGTGTGACCGTTTCATCATATTGTGTATGGTGGGCACATTGTTTCTTTTGGGATCTTGGTGCTGGCTCCCCTGACCGCTTCGTACCGGGGGGAGGTGTGGTATCTTGATCAGACCCTACCTGGGCTTTAGCCGCGGAGGTCTATGGTGGCTATGTATCCCTATTCTTGGCTCTATCCGGGACCATCTGGTGGGGTTCTGCGGTCTCCCCATGGGTATTTGTGAGGCCTTTCTTCGAGGCAGGGGGCCATAGCATGATCATCAGGTCAATTCTTCATCGACTACCATATAAGGGAGTGTCGTCCATGTCTTATTGTTGAGGCTATGGATCTGAATATGGTGCATGGTAACTTGGAACACGGCAACATTCTTGTATTTTTCATATATCGTCGGGGACAACCGAGGTCGAGAGTTTATGGCGGCTGCCACACTGCTCTGGAAGAGGATCCAAATTTTTTTTTTATCCTCAATGCATTGCGTATCCTTGGAGTCCCATAAGTGAGCATATCGAGTCCCTTCACACATTCCAGGAGGAAGTTCAGAGAGGACTGACTCCTCGGGGGTGTCCCAGGTGACCAACGCTATTAGGAATAATAACCATGAATAAAAGAAATATGTCCCCTGCTCCTGGGATTCGCGAACAATGGCCAGAAATTAATCGCACAAGTATTGAGCCCAATTGAAAGAAATTCCCTTCGCACACCAGCCAACCAACTGGATCATATAGGCAGGGACAGTCGCAACCTGGCACTTCCTCATAAGCTTGCAGGCTAAGAGCTTAGTAGCCATCTGTGTAGCCGGGTCATTAATAGTCTGGATCAAAAACCCTCACTGATTTCGGTGCACTACGTAGGTCGTCCGTACATATGTAGCGGTAGATACTTCATACGTTTTTCCTACCCGTTATAATGGGTGTGACCCTTGCATAGGAAGGCCTGTAATATTGTGGATTAACGTAGCATCAATAGGGACCCTGTCTCGAATCCATAAGAAACCATCGTGAATGAGGGCGAGCAACTAGAGAGCCAACTGATCTATGACATTGTAATGGACGAAGTGATGCATTCGGAGCAGATTCAAAAGTCCCGATCCGGCCAAGCCGCAGACCCAGCGCTGGGGCACCACCATGACTCCATCATTTCCATGGATTGTATCAAAGTATAATTCGGGAGCTAATTTAGGGAGGGTTTCAAATTCCTCCAAGTCGTGATCATCAAACTTGACCTCATGGAGTCGTCCGCAAGGATCACTGCCGACAGGGACTTCTCCTGGGGTTAGGGGGGTTTGCAGATAGGTGACCAAGCCATCCAAATTTTTGGGCATTCGAGTAGAAGGCCTACGTGGGCGAATGAAGGGAGGTAACCAATTGATCGGGTTAGCAGGCAGAGCACCCTCCTATGCGTCCTGATCTAGAGGTGATGTTGGCGGAGACTTGGCATGTCTTGGGGAAGTCCGAGGCTTTCCGGTAGCCCACCTCGCTGCTTTTGGAGCTTTTCCTGAACCTTGTGCCTTTTCCTCGCCCTTCCTGGTGACCAGCGTAGGGGGAACTTCCTCCAGCTTAGACTCAACCTCCATGATTTCTTCGATAGCAGGCCCCGTCGGGGCCGAGGGTTCGGCAGGGTTAGTGGCTAGCATCCGTGCGCGAAAAATGAAGCCTAGCCTTGGGTGACTACTATCAGATGGAGTGGGTCATCCTGACATGAGAGGGACAGTGTGGACATGACAAATTCGTGCTTAGGTGTTTCCAAGGAATGAATGAGGAGAGAAAGTTGTGTAAGTCAAGAGATGCCTCTAACTGAACTACCCTGCCCTCTTTATAGTACCCCCAACCGTGCAATGGTGAGGTAAACTTTATCTGAGGCGGGTCCCCTAGGAAATGGTAAAAAATATTCATAATTTGTCCCATTAAATGCCTAGGGGTTGCTCCTTCCAATGGTAACTTTTTCTTTTTACCAATGGGTACTATTCCAACCGCTAGTTTTCGTATCACCAGTAGGCTTGACCTATCTGTCACGCTAGGGTCACCCACCTGCATCAGCTGCATGTCCTCCCCCAACACAAGATTTGTTTCAGACGTGACCGGATGTATGAGATCTCTACTTCCTGCCCCTATAATTGGTGTCGAGTGCAGTTGAATACTACTTGTTCGCGGGTCAGCCTAACCCTTTCCCTGGGTTGGCCTACAGTAACCACCACTTCCTAGTCCCATTAGGGTCCTTACCTATAAGGAAACGCAGCAGAAGTTTTTTGTGATTCGAAGACAACGTAGTGTAGAGACGTCACCTAACCGGTTCTTCCAAGTCTCTATTTCCTCATCGGGATCAGATAAGCCTTCTGTATCCCCCCCCCACACAACATTTTATCCCTTGCTGGGTGGTCCACGTCTTGTGTAGTTAGCTTATAGATATAGTCGAAATCCTCCTCCTTGGTTATTGGCTCCGTGTAACGTTTACCTTCCATAGGATCTAATGGTACGATTACCCTAGTGCCATTATGTTCAAACACCATGCTTATTTTTTTCAAGTTAATGATACCACCCATGTCGATGGCCCAATCCAATCCTAGTGGCACAGAGTAAGGGTCTGCATCCTCAACGATTTGAATGACTTCAAAGTCATCCCAGATCTTTACTCCTGCGATATCTACCATGAATCCTGATAGCCTTCCCAATGGTACAATATTTTGATGATTAGCCATGTGTAGCTGGATAGAGGACCATTCCAACTTAGGTTCACCCATCTGTTGCCAGGTCTATTTAGGTAATGCATTGGCGTCTGATTCGAGGTCTAATATAACCTAATCCAGCTCGTACATGTCGAACTGGGTTGTTAACTGCATCTCCCTCCTAGTGCATTTCTGATACTTGTACAATTTTTGTATGTCCTTAATATTGGGGGCCATGGCGGAGCACCTTGCGCAGCTATCTATTAAAGCCTGCATACTTTGCACTGCCCTTGGGTTTCGCAGTAATTTCATACATGCCTGTAGGAAAGGTCTTACCTCCTCAGCTACCTTAAGATCCTCAGGGAGTAGGGATGTAGGAACCTTGGTCCCGAAGAAGTACCTTCGAGCTTCCATAAACGTTTCCTTTCCTTTGTCCAGGTCCAGGCCTTCTTGTTTACTAACTGCCTTGCGGATCGACATTCCAGATTCGACCTTCTCCTCAATCCCTCTAGTAGCCACCCTGCTGCGCGTGAAAACATTTATGCTTGGGTTATGCTCAGCCTTAACCCTTTACACTGTCTGTGTAGGTGGGAGCTGCTTCTCCTGTATTTTCGCTTTCAAGACTAGACAATCTTTAAGCATATGGCCCAATTGTCTGCAATACCTACATGAATATTTTGTAGGGTTCGGGCAATCGTTCGCAAAATGCCCTGTGTCTCCACAGTTATAGCAGATTGATTGGCCCGGGCTCCGACCTGCGCCCCCATTTCGGCCTCCCTCCCTGCTTCCGAGGGTGAGACATGCCTGTCTACAGGGGATTTTGGTAAGGCGGGGTCTGACTATACCTTATACATGTTTCCTCGATCCATTACTAGATTATAGGTTCGACATCTCTGCTCATCATTCCCTACTGACCGACAGAACCAGCACCAGTGCTGCTTTTGTGCACTTGGGCCCCGTCTTCCTGGGCTGGGTCCCTCGCTTGACCCCAGGTGCCTTGGGCATAGGTCCTTTGTATGCCCTAATACGTGACATTGTAGGCACCATAGTTCTGCATCGGCCCCCCTTCCGCGTTCCTGTCATAGGTCCTGAATTTCCATGTGCATTGCCTCGATCTGCACCTTGATCTGTTGTACTCCTAACGAAGCATCTATCCTGGGCGTAGCCTCTAGTTTCATAGTGGTTTCCAAGGCTTTGTCTTGAGAGTCAAAATTCTGGTTGGTCATAGGTACGCATAGGTGAGGTAGCATGTAATGTTCCAAAATTTGCACATAGCAATTTGGAACTTTAGATTTTGCTACTTTCACCTAGGAGAGGAATAAATGGGTAAGGAGGCCCATGAAAAATAAAATTATGAATAAATTCCACCTTAGTAAGGAAGGAGATCACCTCAGGAGCTATTTTTACACTTCCAAGTGTGAACAAGGACAAATTAGATGGGGACATAGTCAAGTTTGACTAAGTCAACATGCATTCTTGAGGAGGAAGGAAACACTCAAGTAAACTAGCTCAATGTGAACAAGGAGCAACCTAGGCACACATATGAGAACCAGATTGAAGATCCCTTTGTGTGAAAAGAGGCATTGTAGGTGGATTGGTTCCAGTTGACCAAGTCAACAACGTTGTCACAAAGAGGAGGAAAGCTAGCTAAGGCAGCGAAATTTTGAAGGAGGAAGCTTCATGAAGAAGTCACCTCAACATTGTGTGGGGTCTGAGGTGAGGAGGCTCACCAAAGATAAAAGGAAGGAATAGCATCAAAGGATATTCATTCATGTATTCAGCTATTTTGGTCTTGAGACCAATTTCATGCTTCAGCTATTTAGCCGAAGTTGTTGCACTGCTTAGTGCAAGGAATTTCTGTGCGGGAATTCCATCCTCTCTCTAGATAAGCTTGCTTAAGGGATCAAAGGGGAGTGATTTGAGCTTAATTTCTTTTTGAAGCCATTCATCTAAATTCAGCCACAGTGCATTCTACTTTAGTGAACTGCATCTTTTATGCAGGAGCAACAACAGTAGAGCTGCATCCTTTGATTGTATGCTAATCTCTTAGGAGGAGGTGCTTATTTCCCTCTGGGAGCTCTAATAAGAAGGCTTAAGGCCATTATTTGTATTATTCAGCATTTATATGTCATATTCAGTCATGTTTAATACAGTGTTGCAGTAAACTGCATTTTTTTCTGTAGTGCTGCTTTGTACATGCATTTTGCCGGAAACCTTTGGCAAGAGTCTTGTCTCTACTGTATAAGTATTAAACCTCCATTTATTTGTTTTATGATTAATGTAAACTCTATATCAGACTTATTTCTTCATTTTCTGTAGAAACCCTCATTAGAATCACGCAGTCTTTGCTTCATTAGTTGCTGCATGAGTTAGGCTATGGGGCTTTGGCTTATTTTAGCTGCATAGACTTGGGGAGATTTTTTTATATGAGCTAGAGTTATTTATTTCACCTATAATTATGCATGTGAGTCAAATATCATGTCTTCTAAGGGATCCAAGTCCCATTTCTCACTTTTATAGCGTTATTTTATGAAGACAACAGTTTTATGCCTTGTATTGCTACATTTCCCCACCCAGGAAGGAGAATATAGGAAAATATCTTGCTGAGGTTCTTTCATCTGCTAGTATGATGTTCTTTAACATATAATGAGCTGCTCTAAATTTCCATGCTCATGGTTTTTTGAAGCTCCACATTGGTAATAACTCAAATTATTCCTAATAGTGTAGCTGTTCCAAATTTGGAACATTACAGTGGTATCAGAGCTACCATCTTGGCTCAGCCTGTGGATTTCAGATCTAATCAGAATATAAGAAGAAGAGGAGAACAAAATTATGGAGAGGATGAGCTTACTCTCATCCATTTTCAAATCCAAGAAGAAAGAAGAAGAGAAATGCAGTGAAACTCCAAGAGGGTTTCAAGAAGGAGAGAGTTGCAGTGAGACCTCCAAAAGGTTTCAAGAAGTAGAAGCAGATGCATGCACTTCCTATTCTTGTAGATGAAGTGAAGAGCAAGGATACCACTTAGAGCATGAAATTATGAGTGGGTATTTGGCAGAATACAAGTGCCAATCTAGGGCTTTCAAAGAGACCCTAGATTTTCCTCAGTTTATTCAACTGAGAGAAGAAAGAAGACCTTGCAGAAAAGAAGAAATAAAAGGCAATAGATTCCTATTGTCTACATTTTATGTGTCAACTACAACAAGAGATTGGGCAAGGAAGATTGACAAATTCTTCCTACTTCATCCAGTGGAAGGGAGGGAGGCAGCAGAAGTTGCAGCACTGCACCTGGAGGGTGAAGCCAATGCTTGGTGGTGCAGTCACTTATGCCACACAAGTGTGTCTTATTTTTCTGATTTCACTCAAGAGATGATCAGAACCTTTGATGGAGAAATATCAGAGGAAAGAAGGCCCACACCACCATGCGAGGAGTCATGTCCCAGCGCTGCCACAACCTTGGGAAAGCAACCTCCTACGTCAGCAGTTGGATCAGCCAACACATTAAAGAAAGGGACTCTTGCAGCCATACAAGATGTTCCAAAGGCTCACAAGGTATGCATAAATTCCCATGTCCTAACATTTCAAAAAAAATTATTGAAGGCTTTGGAGATTTTTTTTCATATGGCCCAGGATCAAACATTGTTGCTAAGGTAGAGCAGCAATCTTGCACTGTGCTGTGCAAACTTGAATGGTTCAAGGAACAAATGAACTATCATCCCTTTGGATCCTTGTTGAGTTGCACTCAATCCTTGGAGGATGGAGTGAAATTTTTTCCAAACAAGTTCATGCAGAATCAAATGTTCATTCTGGAGTTGAGACATGAGATAGCCAAAACACCCTGGAAGAGGGTTACAGCGCTGTCAAGAAGTAGCAGTAAGGGGGCTTTTCCTTCATCCCACTTGGATCATTATGGGTTCAAGATGATCATTGGTGAGAGATATTTTCTGGGAGATCTCCAAGGAGTTGTATTTCAGCATCCGATGAAGTGCAAGGAGAAAAATCTGACATGGGAGGATGGTAGCCTCTTTTGGAGGAGTGCGAAGATGGAGAATGCTCGGAGGCATTCATCAATGGATAGGTGGATGTGGATAGAGAGCAAGAAGCTAGAAATTTACTTGCAACTCTATGATACCAGGCAGAAAGAGGCAAGACTACGTTGGCTACTCTTGAGAGAGTTTAGCCATCATGTGGCATATCCTTCTTCTAAGGGTATGAGGGAGGAGGATACTTGGCAGAGTACTTGCATCATGGGGCAGCAAGGAGTGTGGATGCATTGTGATGATTTGGTCATTTTGCTTTCACTGCATTAGTTGTATGATGGAGTTATGATGAGGCAGCAAAGACATTTTTTTCTTTGGTGGATTGAGAGAGGGTAAGGACAGAGTTGCTCTCACATTTTGCATGATGTTGCAATGGGAGGAGATGGAAAAATTATGGGAGGATTCTTTGACATAGAACATGTCAGAGAATGTATTTATGAGTTGGAAGGGGCCTATTTGCATAGGCCAACAATGCTGTCACTTTGGGGCATGAGCTTGTTGATGGAGTGTTCCCAAGATCACTTCATATTTGATGCACTTGGTGGGCAGAGAGGAGGTGAGATTGATAGAATGGTGGATAGACTCATTGGTTGTTGTGGTATGTTCTCCTTGAATCGGATGCCCAAGCATAAGAAGGAGGATTTTCATGGAGCATGTGATTCATTCCTCTTTAGATTGGTATGCCATACCACTATGGAGGATTCATCGATGGATCTTGTCACCATCTTGCTTCCATCACATGGTAAGAATGCTATTTATGCATTTATTGATCGTTCCATACAATATTTGGATGCTTTTACCTTTTCATTGCAGTGCAGTGCCCTACAAAGGGGCAAGCTTTTCTTTAGGCTCCATGGTCTATTTTTGGCCAGCTATCATGATGGAGATAGCCATCTACCATATTATTTGGGGAAAATGTTTGGTTACTCCTTGCATGATCAGTTGATGAACTCAGCCATTTACTACTTGCTGATAGATGAGGTGACTTACACAACTAGCCATTTTTCAAGAGACAACTTGCCATATCACTATCTGAAGCTGCAGTGGGGAAAACTGTGCTGTGACCGCTTGGGAGACTGTTGGTACTCTCCAGCACCACATAGAACCTTCAGCCTTTCTATCATTATGATGCTTATCATGATCCTATGTGTTGATGTTATTCTTGCTTATGTGGGGAGCATGATTGGAGGAGGAACACATGGAGTGGGTGTGTTCTTGGGGGAGGAGCAACCCCACACATTCTGCATTACATGCTTTAAGGGGAGCATGGGAAGAGACATGGCATCTACAGAAAAACATTTGTCTCTTCATGAGGAGGACCATGGTATGGATGGAGTGCCATATGGTAGTAATTTCTTGTCCATCATGAATGAGATGGTTTGGGCTAGCTTGATGCATAGTGCTGGGAGAGGGACCTTTGGAGGTCTAGCTTCCTTCTTGCCATTTGAGGGCAACATGATGGCAGCCCAAGATCAGAAAATCATTTACACTTGTCTTAAGTGGAGAGGAAAGCAGCGTGGGGTAGACTACTATGTCCACCATGACCAAAATTTCAGCCCACCTACTTTGCCGGAGCTTCAGGTGGAGGATGATTTGCATGAGTTACCATTTTGGAGGGTAGCTCATTTTGGTTGGTTGATAGCTTGGGCAGGAGAGATTCAAATGGGGATGATGAATCCCAATCTATATCAGCCCTCATACCCCAAGAGAACCTTCAAACAGCCCATTGTTGCCTCCATGGATGAACCACTGTCACATAATGCCATCTATTTAGATAGCTTACACACTTGGGAGAGGCAACTTGGAGATACATTGATGATGCAGCACCTTGAACCTTGGGAGACTTCATTTTATGAGGGTGCTACAAGGGAGAAGGGGATTCTCTTCAGTCCTATGCTTGTAGTTTCTCGAGGACAAGCAACATTTGGGAGGGGAGGACTGTAATGTTCCAAAATTTGCACATAGCAATTTGGAACATTAGATTTTGCTACTTTCACCTAGGAGAGGAATAAATGGGTAAGGAGGCCCATGAAAAATAAAATTATGAATAAATTCCACCTTAGTAAGGAAGGATATCACCTTAGGAGCTGGTTTTACATTTCCAAGTGTGAACAAGGACAAATTAGATAGGGACATAGTCAAGTTTGACTAAGTCAACATGCATTCTTGAGGAGGAAGGAAACACTCAAGTAAACTAGCTCAATGTGAACAAGGAGTAGCCTAGGCACACATATGAGAACCGGATTGAATATCCCTTAGTGTGAAAAGAGGCATTGCAGGTGGATTGGTTCCATTTGACCAAGTCAACAACACTGTCACAAAGAGGAGGGAAGCTAGCTAGGGCAACACAGTTTTGAAGGAGGAAGCATCATGAAGAAGTCACCTCAACATTGTGTGGGGTCTGGGGTGAGGAGGCTCAAAAAATATTACAGGAAGGCATAGCATCAAAGAAGATTCATTCATGTATTCAGCTATTTTGGCCTTGAGACCAATTGCATGCTTCAACTATTTAGTCAGAGTTGTTGCACTGCTTAGTGCAAGGAATTTCTGTGTGGGAATTCCATCCTGTCTCTAGATCAGCTTGCTTAAGGGATCAAAGGGGAGTCATTTGAGCTTCATTTATGTATTTAGCTTGAGGTCATTCATCTACATTCAGCCATGGTGTAGTCTCCTTCAGTGAACTGTGTCCTTTATGTAGGAGCAGCAATAGTAGAGCTGCAACCTTTGATTGTATGCTAATCTTTTAGGAGGAGGTGCTTATTTCCCTCTGGGAGCTAAAATAATAAGGCTTAAGGCCATTTTCTATATTATTCAACATTTAAATGTCATATTCAATCATTTTTAATACAGTGTTGCAGTAAACTGCATTTTTTTCTGCAGTGCTGCTTTGTACATGCATTTTTCCAGAAACCTTATCTCTACTGTATAAGTGATTAAACCTCCATTTTTTTGCTTTATGATTAATGTAAAATTTACATCAAACTTATTTCTTCATTTTCTGTAGAAAACCTCATTAGAATCATGCATTATTTGCTTCAGTAGTTGCTGCATGAGTTAGGCTATGGGGTTTTGGCTTATTTTAGCTGCACAGACTTGGGGAGATCTATTTATATGAGCTAGAGTTATTTATTTCACCTTTAATTATGCATGTGAATGAAATATCATGTATTCTAAGGGATCCAAGTCCCATTTCTCACTTGTATAGCATTATTTTCTGAAGACAACAGTTTTATGCCCTGTATTGCTAAATTTCCCCACCCAGGAAGGAGAATATAGGCCAATATCTTGATGAGGTTCTTTCATCTGCTGGTATGATGTTATTTGAAACCTAATGAGATGATCTACATTTCCATGCTCATGGTTTTCTGAAGCTCCACACTGGTAATAACCCAAATTATTCCCAATAGTGTAGTTGTTCCAAATTTGGAACATTACATAGTAGCATAGCGATGAACCATTCGGTATGCTTCCTGTCATCATACTTAAATCCTCCCTCTTCTATTGCTTTCTTCAGTCGCTGATCAGCCTCCCATACCTACTTAGATGCACCATGCTTAAATTTCTTTACTTTTGTTACCACCTGAGAGTAAGATTTTGGCTTTCAGAATTTGTGCTTCAAAGCGTCCTTAATATCTTGAAAAAATGTACTCCCATTCTGAGAGACGTATTGCATGAACCAGTCCAATTCTCTTTCTTCAAACGCCAAGGACAATTGCACCCTTTTCACAGTATCGCTCACCATCCCTTGCGCAGTCCATACTGAGTCTGAAACGAACCAAAATCGGTCCATGTCCTCATTGGCTGCACCTTTAAAGGTAGGTAATTTCACGTGCACTCCCATTTCCTCCTCTAGATTGGTTTGATAGTACCTACCACTCCGCGTTGTATTTTCACCCCGAATGGAGCTCATTCACTCACACATGCTCTTCTTCATTGTCAGTGTTCTCTTGTGATTACTCGATCCCTTCCTCAAAATGCTCCAGGTCCCGGCAATGAAACCATTTGTTGGCTTAAGGGGTCCTAGCCCAGGTTCGGAGTTCAAGGTTTGCCAACAAACCCCTATACTACTGGCCCTTTCGGTAGTGACCTACTTGTGCAAGTCAAAGTCTCAATCGAAGTAGTATGGGTGGTTGCTGGAACCAGGTTTCTGCACCCTGAGAAAGGATAGGTAAGGCAAGAAAAACTGTGTTCTTCCTTGATATGTCCAGATCTCCCCAAGCAGGACCTATGGGACTCTTTCCGCATCCATGTGAGAAAGTTTAATTGTGCTATGGGGCTCAATAATCATATACTTCAACATAGTAGCTCAACATTTCATAAATAGAACAAAACAGATCTAGATGCAGTAAAATACTTACACAGAAATTTCGCAGAAAAATACAGAATACACATAAGACAGTAATTACCAATGATTCACATAAACAGTACACATAGATTCAGTTCCCAAACAGTCTTTCGCATTCATTAATTCATAAACTTCCTCTTACAATACCCATCCCAGCCTGTGCACACAGCAGCAGGGTCTGCACATAGTAGGACTCTAGATCTCCGCACACACAGCTAGCAGGAGTCCTTCCCCAAAAACCCAAATAGACTTACTAAACCACAATTTGCATCAATAGCTCTTCATTGCCTCCTTACAATTCAAAATGTTCCTCTATTTATAACAATCTAGCCTAATATTTCCTACGATTTGTAAACCATGGTTTTCGAACCCCAGGTTTACCCCTTTGACCCATTACAATGCTTTCGAGGCTTTGACCCACCCCAAAACCCCTGCGCTAGACTAAATATAATAAAAAAAATATACAAAATTGGACCAGTTTCGCAGCTCGTAGGAGACCCTGTTCCAACAATATTGATTACTTCTTTATGCCAAATAGTGTTGAAGTACCTTCTTGTTTTAAGTATATGACAAAGGATTCTTAATTTCCCTTTGCCCTAATTTTTTCACAAACTTGATATTCATTTCATTTCACAAAAACCTTGAAAATCAATCTGACCATGCTAGATTTTCCCTGTGATCCACCCTAATTTATTGTTGAAACTTTCCATGACTTTTATTGACTCCATAGCCCAATGAATTGAATATTCCTCACTCTATCTATTCTACTTTATCATCTACCCAACCAAAACAAACAAACAAACCCTACACTTAACAACTTGCCTAAAATAAAAACCTAAAAGAAAACAAGTTCACATCCTTTGGACAAAATAGAGAGAGCCCTCTCTGAGTCTAGGAAGGCTAGGTCCTAGGACTCCAAAGACTGGTCTGATGTTACCTTGTGCATTTGATCTCACCAATCTAACAAATCACTAGAACCTAACATAATGGCAATCACGGTGGGACCTCCTGAGTAAGTAACAAGCTTATACATCATCAGAGAATTCAGAAGCCCTTATCACACAGTATCTATTGATTTATCACCAAATCACCACCTAACATAAATGGAAATCAAGGTGAAATATTTCTGAGTTAATGACAATCTTATTACTCCTTAGAACTTTAGAAACCCTTATCAAATCATAGAGAACTAAAACTGTTAGCCAAAGAGTAGAATCTGATTATTTCACCATCCTAGAAAAATGATGATTCAAATGTAGGACACTCATAGAAACCTTAGGGCTACATAAAGGAACTCAGAAAACCCCAAAACATCCCTAGATTGGTTTTTGTTTTTTTTTTTTTGTTTTTTTTTTGTTTGTTTTTTTGTTTTTTTGTTTTTTTTTGTTTTTTTGTTTTTTTGTTTTTTTTTGTTTTTTTGTTTTTTGTTTTTTTGTTTTTTTGTTTTTTGTTTTTTTTTTTGTTTTTTTGTTTTGTTTTTTTTTTTTTTTTTTTTTTTTGTTTTTTTTTTGTTTTTCAGTTATTTATGGTGGACCATAAACACATATCCTTAAAACAGAAAAAAAAAACATCCACCTGGCGACTCCACTAGCCTCCAGTAGGCCTTCTAACTTTACTAGTGTTCATATAATTCCTTAGGATTGTGTCAAATCATCCTTGAGAAGTTTATAGGCCTAGTCACACACTGTGTGAGTTTAGAAAACATTAAGAGGTCAGCCTTCCCAAAAAAGGTCATAAACTTTCAGCCTCTCTATACCTTGGGTTTGAAATCTGGTTTCACAAAGGATAAGTACCAGATCTCACCCAGACCCAAACCCTCCCACCATAGTTGATGACCCAGAAAATATTTTGTGGCAAACTTCTAAAACTGAGAACTCAACTACTGTTGGGACCATTCATAGATCAAGATCTATCCCTGAACATCCTACAACCTTGCAAGACCCCCAGTTTGACTTACACCATACAAGAAACCTTTTCAGAACCAATTCACAAAGTGGGATTGACCAGACTAACCTTAAGCCCATAGATTTGCAGTAGAGTTTTAGTAGAGAAGCCTGTCCTTCCACTCTCACCAAATTTCAGCTTCTCCACCACTTTGGCTCTTTTTATCCCAAGTCTGCTCAAAATCAGTTTGTCGGTCCAAGTACCTCTACCATCCCCATCCACACATCCACTGTTCAAAACACTCCATTTCATCCTCCACCTCCTCTCACAAACCCTCCCCTTGTAAATCCTCCTTGGATCCCATTCACTCCCATCATGGCAGCATGGTATGTCCCCCTGGCACGGCCACAAACTTTGTTACCTTTGCCAAATGACTACCAATCCAAAATCCCTCACTTTACTGGAGCTGAATCTACTACTGCCCAACAACATGTAGATAGGATAAATGATGCTTTTGATTACATGGAACTAGAGAAAGAAACCATAAAAATGAGGATTTTTGCACAAATCTTAGGAGGAGAAGCCAAAAAATGGTTCAAAGGCTTGACTCCTAACAGCATACATGATCTCCCTTCCCTTTACCAGAAATTTATAAACAAGTGGTAAATCAAGAAAAACCCTCTCCAAATCCTCTCAGAATATAACAACCTTAAGAGGAATGTAGGGGAAAGTTTCCAAGACTATTGTACTAGGTTCAACAGTGTTCATAATGCCCTTCCACCATACATGAAACCCCCACAAGGCTTAGCTTTAGCAAAATTTCCAGAAGGTTTAGATCCAGACATGGCCTATCAATTAAGAGAGAGAGATCCCCTAACTTTAGAAGACATGAAAAAGGAAGCTATAAGTGTAGAGGCCAACCTGATTGAAAAGAGGGCTAGGATGAGATCATAAAAGAGAGTCACCTACAAAGATGAAACTATGGCCTCAACCTCCTCATATGATGCCAAGATTGAAAATTTAGTGAGGGTAATGGAAAGAATGTGTAATGTTCCTAAATTAGCTTCAGCTAATAGGAACATTAATTTTTCCTTGTTTATTTTTGCATTTCATAATTGATGAATAAATTGTAAAGGAGGAAATGTAAAACTCCTGAAAACCAAGAATAAATCAATGCCTATGTGAACAAAGAAATATCTGGGCTATCCAAATAAACTCCTGCAGGTGTGAATGGGTTAAATCACAAGAATGGGTCATCTTTGACCAAGTCAGACAGTGCAGTCTAGATGCATTGAACCTCTTTGAGGGACAACGCAGTTCTAGAAGGAGGTTGTAATGTGAAAAGGGTTAAGTGATTCAAGGTGGTTTAGGGTTTGGCGAGACTCCTATCTTATAAAAGGAAGAGAAGGGTAGAAAGGAAAGGTTGTTGAAGATTATCATTTCACAAGGAATTGTCTAGTAGACATCCCTTGTCGGGCATTCCTGTTCAGGAATCCCACCTCCTTCCTTGAGCAGCTCTTGGAGGATAATTGTGCTAAAATTTTCCACTATCAGGCTTGGGCCAAGCTTCACCTTACATTAAAGCACTGCTCATGTTGAGGGTTGAGCTGTCTTGTGAGCTGCAGCAAGTGGAAGACTAGATCTATTCAGATCTAGATGATAGGAGTGGCTCTTTTTAGTGAGTGTGTCATTTAACCTCCTGAAAGATTTCATTTGTTGATTGTGCTTCAGATCTACACCTTGGAATTAGGCCATTTTATTCTCAGAGGCTATAGCATTTTTTCCTTCCCTGGACAATTTTATTTTCAGATCTACAGCTGCAGGGTGTTTTGCTTGCATTTTGGAGGAGAGATCTCCGATGTTGGGATTCTTCCTTCCACTGTGGTGATCCATGGATTGGCCATCCAATCCATGTTTGTTTCAAATATGTTCTATTGTACCATTGTAATATTTAGAAATTTATGAATCATTCTACAAATCTTCATTCTTAGATCTCAGATCTACTTCCGGTGCTTCATGTTTTGAGAAAATCCCCAAGGGGAATGTATAGATCAACCTTTCTTGTACATGGATTTGTATTGGATCTATATTTTTTATGTACATATATGATCTAGATCTGAAGAATCAATAAACTTCTGCTTCATCCCCAAAAATAACGCTGTCATGGTTATGCAATCTTTTATCATGGTTGTAGCACCTCATTTATGAGGATTTCTTCTGTATTGTCTCATTATTTATTCTGTAAAATGTATGAGATATGATTTATAAATTTTCAGACCCTATTGCAGCTAAAACCTTCAGAAAATTACGCTCCTGTGCTTCAATAAATTTCTACATACTTCTAGTCATGGGAAATCAAGGTTTTCTAGCCTAGTTAGGAAAGGAGGAACTGTTTAATATAGAAAAATGCCTTTGTTTTTACTGAAATTATACATCAGAGTCCCTCATGACCCTATATATCATATCTAACCACTTTCCCACCTTATTTTTACACATATCTCTGAATACATCCGTTTTAGGGCCTAAATCATCACTTTTCCCCACCTTTTGGTCTATAAAACGTTGTATAAGGCTTCTGTTGCATATTATATTGAATTTTAAGTGATTTATCATCTGTATAAGACATATTTCTATAGCTCCACATTGGTAATAACTCATATTATTCCCAATAGTGTAGTTGTTCCTTATTTGGAACATTACAATGGTATCAGAGCAAGATCTTTGGCTCAGCCTGTGGCTTCAAGCCAAAGGGATGTAAAGTGAGGAGAAAGGTCATAATGATGAACAACATTATTTTACTCTCATCAGCTTTCATATCTAAGAAGAACCTCTCCAAGGAGGTTGAACAAGAAGAAGAAAGAAGAAGCAGTGAAACTCCTAGAAAGTTTCAAGAGCAGAAAAATCTTCCGATCAGATCTACAAGATATATACATGAGGAAAATTCTGAATCCTCATCTCATGGATATGTGCACTCATCCATATCACCAAATCTTCAGTGTTCTGTCTATGATTTCTTCATGAAGAGGAAGAAAGGAGGCGTGCCTAAAAAGGAGACTCTTAGAGAGTATTTGGAGGAGTATGAAGCTCAGTCCAAGGAGTTCAAAGATAACTTGAACTTCCAAGGATTATGCAATATCAAGGAGGGAAAATTCACAAAGGAAGAGCAGCATGGTAAGAGTAGATTATATCTATCTATCTTTGATGGATCACCTAAATGTTCAGTCAGGGTTTGGGTGGAGGAGTTGGATAACTTTGTGCAACAACATCAAGTTTCAGAGATTGAAGCCATCAAAGTAGTAGCGCTGAATTTTGAAGGTAAATCATATGCTTGGTGGTTGTTTGAGTCTTTTTCCTTGAAGAATGCCAATACACCTACTTATGCAAGGTTTATTGAAATATTGATAGAAAGGTTTGATGAATCTCCATGTGTATCATCTTCTGTTGATATTGTCAAACCACCTCAGATGAATATTTTGCATGAGTTGGAAGGGTCTATGAATCCAACTCCCTTTTTAAAGACCATGGAAGAAGGTGTAATTTTGTTTGATGCCTTTCCAAGGGCAAGATCTCCATTGAGTGAGGGATCCTCTTCTCAAGAGGAAAGCATGAAGGTTTCTCCTTCAATAGTTGACCAAGATCTAAGGTTTCTTATTGATGATGAGACAATTTCAGTTATTGAAGAGGAGGAGGAGAAGACAGGAGATAATAACGCAATCACAAAAAAGGCACCTCAAGCACTTCATGGAGAGGAGGATGGAGCACTTGCTCCAAGGGAAGAAACTCTTGCACTCTTGCAAGGGGATCGTCAAGGTCTCACACATAGAGCTCTTGGCATAACACATGGGCAGCATGTACCATCATTTTCAAATGATGATATATTGAAGATAGAAGGAGGAGAAGAGGAGGAAGGGCCTCACAAGATGGAGAGCATATACCCTTCTCTTTTTCAAGGATTGGAAGAACAAATAATGCAAGAGGATCCATGCAGCAATGGTAGGGGAAAATCTATCCACCTACATCCATATTCTTCTCTATGCCTTGATGCCTCTTTGCAAGGAGGCATTCCACTAGGAAGGCCTCCTGATTGGAGGAAAACTAAAGTGTTTTCTCAACTATGGGCAGCAATTGCATACTTGGCTAAGGAAGGTGCCTTTGGAGAAGCAAGCACAGTGCATAGGGCCTCTCATGAATTCATAAAAGAGGTAAGCAATTTTCTGAGTAGGACATTTTTATCCTCCATTCATATATCTGCGCTGAGAGATGAAAGATCAGAAATCTATGATGGGGTGGATTTGAGGACACATGGAAAAACCATATCTTTGGGGTAGCCCATGGTATTCTCATTTACAAAATATATTTATGAACATGACAAGAGGATCTTAATACTCTTGCATGCATGGGCCAAATTGAGGAAGTATTGGAAGACAAGAACTTTCCAAGGGGAAGTTTATTTCCACATGCTTCAATCTTGTCTTGAGCAAGATCAGCTGCAAGGGAGGTAGCAAAAGAAAGTTTATGGGACTCCAACATGTGACCTTGGCATCAAGTATGTCAAAGAGGAGAGTCATGATATGATAGGGGCTGCATTTCAGACCTCTACAGCACTGTCATTTTTGGGAAGTCTACATCCTTATTGGGACTCCCAACTTATGATGGAATACTACAAGGACCCTTTCACATGTGAGGTTCTCGATGGGAAGGTAATGGATGGGAGGTATAAGGTAGTTGGAGGGGTCATCTAATTCCATGATCAGATTTATTTGGTTAAAGGCTCCAAGCTCAAGGAGAAACTACTGAATGCAACCTATGAGATCCTGCTTTCCAAACCCACTGGTTTCATTGGAGCATATCATACTATCTTGGATGGATTCATGTGGGATAATTTCAAAGAGGAGGTGCCCTCTCATATGAAGAAGTGCATGAACCATTTGTTAGATGAGGAGGAACATAGCTCTTGGGAAGAATTATCATCCACATCTCCTTATTTATTGAGTGTGAGAGGAGGCTCATCCATGAGCTACCTTGCTGATTTTAAACAAGTGTATGACAAATATTATATTGTTGAATCTCATGATGTATACTTGTATTTTTATAACACTCATTTGCAGGGCTTTGCTCCAAGAGGGAGCACTATTTATGATGGGCTTCATGGGCCACTTGAGGCCATGAAATTTATTGATGTTGATCATACTTTGGAGGATCTTAAAGGGGAGATACAATTTCCATGGTGTGACTCCTTTACACCAATCACAAAACACATTCTCCAAGCATGCAAGAAGGATGGGGCAGCAAGCAAGTGTTGGAGGAAACACTTGTCATATTCTATTCCATGGCAGTTGAGGGTAAAACTGCACTAGTTACACATGAGGAGGCATCTTCCTTCTCCCTTATCATATATGGCAGCTAGCATGATCTTAATCATGATTCCACATGCTTAAGATGTTCTTATGCTTGGGAACATGGTTGTAGTAGAGACACATTTGTGGAATGTCTCCTTGGGGAAAGGAGTTTCCCACATTCTTTGCACTACATGTTCTAGGGGGAGCATGGGAGACCATATGTCCATTATAGCACATTACTTGTCTCTTTATCATGTGGACCATATGATTTTATGTAGCACTTGGAGCATGCCTCTCATGGGAATTTGGGAGGAGCTTCACTATGAGTTACCACGTTGGAAGGTAATTCATTTTATTTGGATGATAGCATGGAGGTGGAAGATCTTCATTGATGGTGAAATTCCCCATTATGAACATCACTTCTATCATGATGAGGCCATGGATCAGCAAGAAGGTTTCCATATAGACCTTCCTTCACTTCATAATGAGAGCTAATTGGTTTATCTACCAAAGGCCACTTTTCACACTTGGGAGGAACCATTGGGAGATGGAATTACTGCAGAAAATTTGAAGCAATGGTGGAGACTCTTGAAGGAGGAGGCCATAAGAAAAAGGGGGGATATTTTGCAGCACCCTTGCAATTTCTTGAGGACAAGAAACATTTGGGAGGGGGAGACTGTAATGTTCCAAAATTAGCTTCAACGAATAGGAACATTAATTTTTCCTTGTTTATTTTTGCATTTCATAATTGATGAATAAATTGTAAAGGAGGACATGTAAAACTCCTGAAAACCAAGAATAAATCAATGCCTATGTGAAAAAAGACATATTTGGGCTATCCAAATAAACTCCTGTAGGTGTGAATGGGTTAAATCACAAGAATGGGTCATCTTTGACTAAGTCAAATAGCGCAGTCTAGATGCATTGAACCTCTTTGAGGGACAACGCAGTTCTAGAAGGAGGTTGTAATGTGAAAAGGGTTGAGTGATTCAAGGTGGTTTAGGGTTTGGCGAGAATCATATCTTATAAAAGGAAGAGGAGGGTAGCAAGGAAAGGTTGTTGAAGATTATCATTTCACAAGGAATTGTCTGCTAGACATCCCTTGTTGGGTATTCTTGTTTAGGAATCCCACCTCCTTCCTTGAGTAGCTCTTGGAGGAGAATTGTGCTAAAATTGTCCACTATCAGGCTTGGGCCAAGCTTCACCTTACATTATAGTGCTGCTCATGTTGAGGGTTGAGCTATCTTGTGAGCTGCAGCAAGTGGAATACTAGATCTGTTCAGATCTAGATGATAGCAGTGGCTCTTCTCAGTGAGTGTGTCATTTAACCTCCTGGAAGAGCTCATTTTATGATTGTGATTTATATATACACCTTGGAATCATGCCATTTCATTCTCATAGGCTACAACACTGTTTCCTTCCCTAGACAATGTTATTTGCAGATCTACAGCTGCAGGGTGTTTTGCTTGCATTTTGGAGGAGAGATCTCCGGTGTTGGGATTCTTCCTTCCACTGTGGTGATCCATGGAGTGGCCATCCAATCCATGTTTGTTTCAGATATGATCTACTGCACCATTATAATATTCAGAAATTTCTGAATCATTCTCGAGATCTGCATTCTTAGATCTCAGATCTACTTCCGGTGCTTCATGTTTTGAGAAAATCCCCAAGGGGAATGTATAGATCAGCCTTTCTTGTACATGGATCTGTATTGGTTCTATATTTTTTATGTAAAAATCTGATCTAGATCTGAAGAATCAATAAACTGCTGCTTCAACCCCAAAAATAACGCTATCATGGTTATGCAGTCTTTTATCATGGTTGTAGCACCTCATTTCTGAGGATTTCTTCTGTAAAATGTATGAGATCTGATTTATAAATTTTCAGACCCTATTTCAGCTAAAACCTTCAGAAAATTATGCTCCTGTGCTTCAGTAAATTTTTGCATACTTCTAGTCATGGGAAATCAAGGTTTTCTAGCCTAGTTAGGAAAGGAGGAACTTTTTAATATAGAAAAATGCCTTTTTTTTTGCTGAAATTCGACATGGGAGCCCCTCATAACCCTAGATATCATATCCAACCACTTTCCCACCTTATTTTAATGCATATCTCTGAATACATCCGTTTTAGGGCCTAAATCATCACTTTTCCCCACCTTTTGGTCTATAAAACGCTGTATAAGGCTGCTACTGCATATTATATTGAAGGTTAAGTGATTTATCATCTGTATAAGACATATTTATATAGCTCCACATTGGTAATAACTTAGATTATTCTGAATAGTGTAGCCGTTCCTAATTTAGAACATTACAGAATGATGGAAAGGATAAACTTGAGTGAAATAACACCTCCTAGGGAAAACCAATCAAATCCCAAAAAAATAAATAGGAATTAAAATTTCAGAAGAGACCCTCCCCAAAACAGACCAAGAGACAATGACCAACAAATCAGGCCCCCTTTCCAAGAAAATTATGTAGATGAAGAGGGAAGAGAGTCTGAATAACCTGAATAAAACCATGTAAAATTGATAGGTTCTGTTATTTCCTAAATCTACCTCAAGCTAAAGGAAGGCAGAGTTCAGGGTAACATCAAACCATGCTTAATCCAGTAGCTAGCCCTACCAGATCAGGAGAGGGCTCTCTCCTTGTCAATCTCAGCAAAAATAATCAATAAGGCTTGAGATGACTTGAAATAAAAGCTGATTTTAGGCTAGGTATATATGTGAAAGAGCTTGATTTGATTTTGGGGGTTTTTTGTTGGAATCAAAGGGAAAGGTAGATTTTGGGTCCGGGAAATGATCAGTTTTGCAGAGGGCTGAATGGGGAAAGGAAAGGAAATTGTTTTGATGCTTTCGAATTGAATGAAATGGATGGATCAGACCGGTGAGGAGTTGAATAAGGAAAGAGGCATTCAAGAATCCCCTTCAGACAGTTGAAAACATAGAAAATTAAACAAAACTTCAAGGCAGAGCACTGCTAATCTAATGGATTCCACCTTTATTACTTATTTGTTTAATTTGAGAAGAAAAGAGAGGAAAAATGATACACATGAAACATCAGTAAACTTACAATCATAGAGAGAAACACACACCATCAAAACATATAGCCACATGGATCCCAAAGAGTATTGCAAACCCTGGTCTATTCATTTGCCAAAATGCAGAGATGAAATGTACAATGAAGCTCTAAGCAATCGCAAGTGTCCAACCCTGAAAATGACTGAGAAAATACAAGATATAGACAAGCCTAACTCATCCCCATGCCTCTAGGGGTCGAGCTCACTATTTTAGGAGCTGTTTCAACAAGATCTAAACTAAGAATTGGAAAATAGGCAGTGGAACAGCTTGCCTCTATAAGATAGGAAGTTGATTCATTCAGTTACAATTCACTTTTTGGTGAATGAATCTACTTGCATGAGTAAAAATGTGCCAAAATGACATCAAAGTCATGAAATTACATCAATTTACATCAAGAGATTTACATATGAAGATAAAAAATTCAAACTAGCCAAAACTAGGCGAAAAACTGAGTTACTGAGTGAAAACTAGGCCAAATTTCTCAATGCGACGCGCCTGAAATCTCTATGCGTCGCGCCAATTTGAGGCTGATTTTGAGGGCCTTCTCAAAGTCCAAATTGAGTTTAGGATAGCTCGTTGGAAATATATACCTATCTACTTTCCAACCCAAGTGGAATTTCTAAATTTGGTTGCCATTTTCCCCTCCAAAAATCAAATCTCCCAACACTGCTTCCTGTGTGTCCAAAAGGTGGCAGAAAGGCCATTTTTAAGGTGTTTTTGACCCTTCAGGCAACCCAAAACTTGTCAAAATCCTTAGGTAATGGGTAGGCATGCATAAATTTTGATGAAATTTTTTGAAATGCAAAGTCTTCCTCAATAGGAGCTTCCAATTATAAGCGCGCGCCAAGTGGCGCAACGCGTCGGGCAGGAAAATCTGTTTTAAGGCCAAAAATTTCAAAATTGACAAAAAGTTTCCCAAATTTCTTGAAATTTGTGTTGAATGTCCACCATCAAGTGCTATTCTGGGCCAAAGAATCTTCGGCCAAAATTTGGAGTCTATCATGCCTTTTGCGACGCTTTAATGCTCTCTTTAACTTTGCCTTCAGGATCTTGATTCTCGCCTTGCAAACATGAGTCCTCGCCCAATAATGATTCTTCATGTGCCTGAGCATGTTATTTTCCTTGTTGGCCTTCTCCAATATCTTCTCAATATGAATATTGACCCTCTCAAGCCAAGTCTCTTTACCAGCCTCAATCTCCCGCTTAATGGATGTCATCTCGGTTTGACTTCTTTGGGCAGCTTGCCAGTTCTCATGGATGTTTTGCAACTCCATGATTGTTTTGTGATCTTCCAAATGTTTGTTTCACTTCTCCAAGTAGTTTATGATCCATTGGGCTCTTTGCAACTTGACGGTCAATGTGTCTATCTCCGCCTTCTGCTCCTGAATAGTCTCTCTCAACTTTGAGCTTGGAGAGCTCAAATCCTCATCAATGAGTATGAAACTTGTGTCTTGGCATCCTGAATGCCCCTCATCCTGCATAGGCCTCTTACCTCTGTCCTGTACCTATACATGTGCTGCTGATGGTGGAAGTGATACCCCTTCCACCCCAGGTGGAAATAATACTCGTCGGGCTGCTGCGAATAATCCTCTAGTGCCTCTCTGATAAGTGACATACGTCGGCACACTAGTAGTCTCTGCCTCCTGACCTCCATACTGATGTGAAGGTTCACCCGCATCATGGACAACCTCTGAAGGAACCTGAGGAGCTGTGAAGAAATCATTAGAAATGAAATCCTCCCATGAAATACCCTGCAAGCCGAGCTGATGCACAACCACGATCTTAATGAGTGCATAGTGATAAATACTGTTGTACTGCTTCTCGGGAGTTTTCCTCTGCACAAGAGTGGTCATTCTCTTGATATTCCGACACATGAAATAAGGGATGTTCATCATCCTCACCCTGGTGAAATGCATCAATAACCTGATATGGTAGGCATAGAGGCGTGAAAACTGGTCCTCACAACTGAAATATCTGATAATGAGTTTCATCAGAGGCACATAGGAATCCTTTAGAAATTGGAATGGGAACACTCTACTGAGTTGTCTCACAAAGCTAGGCCTGATATATGGTTTATAATGCACTTTGTCCACCTGTTGTCTTTTGTTCCACTGTTCTCCCACATTTGGTATTCCGTTTGCTTGAGAGATTCTTTCCGGTGTCAAAGTGAAAGTTACACCGGAAAGAGTTACTTGACCATCATGTAAATGCAATACAAACAAACGAGCCAACTCCTAATGATAATGGATCCTAGCAATCATTTCACAAAATTGATAGCATGACTGCTCTCGAAAACATGCCATGGCAAGTGGGCAAGCCTGCAATTCAGCCAATGAGGTGGGCTCTTCTCTCACATGTTTACCACTTTTATGAGGCCTTCTAGGTGCATGTAGCTCAGTGGTGGAATCACTATCTCGGTCATATGATGTATCAGTGTCTGTCTTCATGGTGTTCAAGTTTGATGCAAGGTCTATATTGAATTAGATAGATGAAAATGAGATTTTTAGTGCTTTTTTTTTAATGCCAAATGTATGGTAGCATGGGAGGGACTGTAGAGAAATAGGGCAGTGGGGACAATGGAGTTTAATCAAGTGATATTTTCCTTTTGAAAGCTTCTGATTTAATAAATTTAGGGACAAGGGACAGCCACTTTATGTTTTGGGATAAACTTGGGATTTGGAGAAATTTTGCAAATGGGATAGGGATAATGGGAATGAGATGGGTATGAGTGGATTTAGGGATGTAAGGGGATAGGGGATGGACTGTAATGATAAGATAACAGTGAGAGGGAGGAATAAACAAGGTGAGGAATGGAAAAGTTTGGCACCAAAACCAATTTTAAAACTCCAACTTCAAAACCCTAAGGGAGAAATTCTCAACAAGATAAGAGGGTTTGAGTTTTCACATTTAAATTCTCATAATAAATCTCAAACAACACCAAGCACGAGTTATGAGAAATAGAATATCACATGGACTTACTTGGAGCAAGAAGGACCAAGTCGATTTGGAGTTTTTTGGAAAAATGGAAAAAATTTGTGTTTCGGCTCAATGCGCCGCACAGTTAACCCAGTGCGCCGCGCTAGAAAAAATTAACACAAAGAAGAGCGGCCCTATGCGCCGTGACCACTGCCCAGTGCGCCGCGCTCTGCAACTTCTAAACAATCTTCCTCTAAATCACTTGTTTCGCCCTCCACGATTTCTTTTCTCCTCAATGCTATCTCTTGGCACACAAATGGAGTTTTGAATTTTGGATATATCTTATGTATACCAAAGATTTTAATTTTTCATTGAAAAACCCATTTTGTAATGTTTGTAAAACTTTGACACTTTTTAAATGAACTCTGTTTTTCTTGCTTTTGATTTTTGGACTGAATGATGAGCTCCTTGCCTGTTTTGCAGGGATGGATGGCATGGAGTTTTGGCAAAGTCGACCAGGGCTGTGAATGGAGCATTATTACAACTGAAAAACTAAAAAAATTACATTTCATTTATTACATAAGGATAAAATAGACAATTTTTCTTCAAATTTTTTTTTTTAAGAGAAATCATTATCAAGCATTATGATGATGAAATTTTTGCAGTGAAACCTTATTTGAAGCTTCCTCATGTGCCTACTGGCCATTATTAGACATTTTGAGACCATATTGATAAAACCCTAGACCTAATGAGACTAAAAACCCTAAAATGACTCTTTGCTAACCAGGAGACCAAACATGACTGTAAATGATTTTGATGAACAGAACTAGACCAGCAGGTACATGACATGAGGGATATGAGTGACAAGACCCTACCGTCAGACGATCCATGCTCCTAATGGAATGCAGCTGAATGAACTGAATGAGACACCTAAAATGAAATGAAACAAGAGAAATTTAATCTCTGACGGAGGGATGAAGATACCGACTCTAACATTGGCTCCAATGGGGATGGTAGCTCCTTGGAGGTGCCAAGAACTATAGATTTCTGGGAGAGTAGGCAGTGCCTTCGTCCATTGGGCTATGGAATCCATAACTTCGACAAATCAACACAAGACTCTTGACTCAATTTATTGACTAAAAATTGACTCAAACCAACTCAATTTTGAAACCAAAATGACTGAAAGACCTGACTTGACAAACTCAAACCAAAGCTGAATTCAATCTTCAGAGTTATAGCCTTCACCTCGGGCCCCAAACTGAAGAAAAGATCACAGCACACACTTGCAATGAAACTGAAATAAAGCGATATGTACAATGACAATGTAAAACAACATAAAACATTTCAGAAATGATACTGCTTGAGCAGCCGACCATTAACCGGCGCTCCTGGACAATCTTCCCCGTTCATCTCTTTTAGAAGAAAAACATTCTGACCCCGATATGCAACAATTTTAAAGGGTCCTTTCTAGAGATTTTTGAACTTACCATGCTTACCCTTTTCCTCGTTCCTTGCATCCCACTTCAGCGCCACTTCTTCCAATTGAAATTTGTCCACTTTTTATTTTCTGTCATATATTTTCTTAATTCTCTCTTGCAACTTGAACGTGTTTTGGAAAAATTCCTCTCTAGTCTGCTGCAAATGGATCATTTGATTTATTCTCCTTTGCATATGATCGTCTTCACTTCCAGCTTCCTGCAGAAGTTTGACCACTGGAACTGCGAGAGAGGTAGGAAATACTGTGTCAACTCCATATACTAGCTCAAAGGGGGACATACCAATGGATTTTTTTTGACTCACTCGGTCTGCCCAAAGTGCATTGACCAACTTCTTATGCAAACTTTTCTTGTTAATTTCCAACAACTTTTTAATAATGTTGACCAAAGATTTGTTGGAAGACTCCGCCAATCCGTTGCCTTGTGGATGATAAGCGGTTGAGTGTCCCAAAGTGATGTGATACTTGTTACAAAACTCAACCATCCTTTTTGATTTGAAAGCTGATGCGTTATCAGTAATTAACTTATTCGGGCAACCAAAATGAGACAAAATATTATTCTCAAGGAACGAAATTATTACCGCATCTGTGGCTTGCCTAGTGGGAATTGCTTCAATCCATTTCGTGAAATAATCCGTCACTGTGAGGATCCACTTATGCTGAGATGAAGAAGCAGGATGGATTTCTCCAATGAAATCCAAACCCCACTGCTGAAAAGGAGCACTTACCTCAATGGGCTTAAGTGGCAAAGGCTGCAATTTCTTCCTCCCTTCAAAAATCTGACATTCATTACAGCTTTTAACAGTCTTATACACATCAACAAAAAGAGTTAGCTAATAATATCCTGCTCTCAAAATTTTGCTGGTCGTCATTTTCCAGAAAAGGTGACCACCACAATCTCCCTTATGAAAATCTTCCATAACTTACTTTGCTTCTTCTTCCACCAAACAGTTTAGAAAAACACCGCCAGGATCTTTCCAATAGAGTGCATTGTTCAAAATACAAAACTTAGCAGCCTTCAATTTCAGAGTTACACTTTTGTTTTTAGCCATTCCTAGTGGTGGTGACAAGTTTTGGAGCACATATACAATATCTGAATACCAAGGAGAATGAACAAATATTTCTGATACCTGAATTAGTGAACTTTCTTCATTTTCCTCAGACATAGCAGCAATGAGATTAATGTCCAAGGCATGTAAATTTGACTCAGCCATTAGCTTAGCCAGTCCTTGTCCTTTGATAAGCTTTGTAGGCTTTGTCTCCACATCATACTCCAACAAGGCAACAATCAATTTGCCTCGTCTCCCCTCCGGATCTGTTTGCACTAAAACATCCTTAACAACAGCATTAGGAACATACGCAAGAATGTGAGAATGTAGAATATATACTCGAAAATATTTCAACGCTTTCACTAAAGCAAGAGCTTGCTTTTCAATAATGTTATACTTTAAGGTTGCATCTCTTATGGTTCGGCTGAAAAAAGTAATTGGTTTTTCATGCTGATCTCTTTTCTGCATCAATACTGCTGCCATAGTATGCTCCGAAGCAAATGAAAATAAAATAAAATCCTGAGTATAATCCAGGCTGATCAAAACTGGAGCTGAAGAAAGAGCCAACTTCACTAAATTGAAATAATTTATAGCCTCCTTAGTCCACTTCACTATGCTATATTTCTTAAGCATGTTTGTAATCTCCCTTAGATGTTCTGCAAGATTAGGCACAAAGCAGCGCAAGAAATTCATCTTACCATTGAATGATTGGATCTCCTTTTTGTTTCGGGGAAGATCAATTTGCTGAATAGCTTCTACTCGAGATGGGTCAATGCGGATGCCATATTTTGAGATAATATGACCAAGAAGTTTGCCCTTATCCATGGCAAACAAACTCTTCTTCAGATTGAGCGACACACCATACTTTCTACACCGCTGAAAAACAATATTCAAATGGTAAAGGTGCTCTTCATATGAATTTGAAAATACTGTCAAATCATCAAGATACACAACTAGAAAAACATCTTTCTCATTTGCAAATGCCATATCCATTGCTCGCTCAAAGGTCGCACCAGCATTCTTCAAACCAAAAGGCATTTTAGCATAATGGAAAGTTCCCCATGGAGTGGTGAACGCTGTTTTGTCTCTATCATCCTCATGTACCAGAATTTGGTTATAACCAGAATAACCATCGAGTAGTGACATACGAGATGATCCAACTACTCGCTAAAGTATGTGATCCATTTTGGGCAATGGATAATTATCTTTCAAAGAAACCTTATTCAGATTCCTAAAATTGATGCACAAACGAATCTCACATGTTTTCTTGCGTACGGGCACCAAATTAGAAATCTAATCTGAAAATCTTATAGGAACAATGATACCAGCCTTGTACAACCGATTTACTTCCTTCTCAATTTAGGGCAGCAACTTTGGATTTATTCTTCTCAATTTCTGCCGAAAGGGCTTTTGATTTGGCTTGATCGGAATGGTGTGTTGAATTATGTTTGTATCGTATGTCTTTAAATCTGAATAGTCCCAAGAAAATACATCTGCAAAAGAAGACAACAAACTGATATATTTTTATTTTACCTCCGGTGGAAATGCTTTGGAAAATTTCACCATCTTTGGATTTTCAGCTGATCCAATGTTCACATCTTCAACTCCCTTTTTGGTTGGCCGCAAGGTTGGTTTTCGAGCTACGTCATCTTGATCAAAGAGCTCCTCTAAAGGTATTAGAACTTTAGGAATGAAATTATCCTTCAGCTGAAATACTTCCATCTGATTTACTTGCACACCAGCCCCATCATCATCATGCTCCACATCAATAGTAGTGTCTTTGAATTTGCCTTCATTTTGCAGAAATTCGTCAATTTCTTCATCATCTTGAAATACTTGCCAATACCTTTGATTGTCCGGGATAGTTGGACGATGCTTCACATGAATTTAAAATTTGTTACTTGAGCTCATCGAAATTTTCAAATTACTTGCTGCCTTTGCAAGTGCATCTGCAATTCCATTCTGAATACGAGGGACACAAGTCAAAGTATAGTCTGAAAACAATTTCGAGATATCAAGAACAGCGTTTCGGTAAGCCCGCATTCGAGGATGCTTAGCTTGGTATTCACCTTTCACTTGCTTGATAACCAACTCAGAGTCACCATACATTGCAATCCTCTTAGCATTCAACTTTATAAGAATTTTCAGACCAGCAATTAAAGCTTCGTATTCAGCCTCATTATTTGAACAATCAAAATCCAATTTATAAGAACAGACCCTTACATTACTCGGTAATTTTTTTGGGGTGGAAAAAGGGCTACGTACCCAAATGCCAATTCCAGCACCATCAAAATCCATGGTCCATAAACCATCTTCATCTTCTTTCAAGTGTTGAAATTATGTTTGCTCTGTTATTTCTACTTGCTTTCCATCAACTTTTTGCTGTTGTCGGAAGGCTGATTGCTCAGTGGAACTTTCAATTTTTTGTCTCTCTTTCTTTAAGATCTCTCTGAAATTCTCGATGATTTCCGGAATGTCTTCTACTTCAACTAATTGGCTATTTACATCATTGAAACTATCTGAATACAAAACAAATGATTCTAAATATGTATGTACATAGTTGATTGGATGATTTATCGGTTTCTCCTTGCTAGTGATCATATACTTCATTTTTTTCTCTCGATATAATTTCCTCATCTGACCAAACACAGGAATGGTAGCATAGGAGAAATCAAGCTACAATGTTCCGTTTATTTTCGCTCCCCAAGATCTGGAAAGAAGCATGCCAAATCTAGGAGGAATATCCGCCACAACCACATCCATCAAAACATTTTTAGTAGGAATCTGATCCAAGCTGACCACCAAATATTTGATAAGCCCAATGCATCTTACTCTACTGGAATCAAAAGAGTAAAGATCATGATACTTTCTAGTGATGTCAAATCCCAATTTCTCCATGATTTCCCTCGGAATGAGATTATGAGATGCTCAAGAATCAAACATAGCATTGTGTAACACAAAATCATGCAATATAAGGCTGATATAAAAAGGAGGCACATCACTATCTGGAGACTCACCATCCAATGTTGGACCAAAAATCAACTCAGGTTGATCATATTCCACATTCACCATATCAGACATTGGATCTAAATTCGAAATTTTAGACACATGACCCTTATAGTTGTTGTTCTTCATCAATTCAGTCAAAGGAATGGAAACTTTCAACTTAGAAATTTCATTTTCTAAGTTAAAAACTGAAATTTTCTCTACCTCTTTAGCTGGAACATCCTTCTTTTTAGTTTTCTCCTTTGATACAATTGGTTGATTGGATCTTTCATTTGTTGATGGGGATTTTCTAGTAGTGGGATCAGCTATCTCTTTTCCCTTCTTCTGCGCCACGGGTGAATCATTCTTGGTGCTAAAACTTCCTTTCTCTTTTAAATTGGATTAATAGGGACATCTCTGTTTCTAAGTGAATATTTTCATTTCTGGGCTATCAATTCCCTCAGCCCACTGATGTTCCAAATCTATGCACTGAAACAAAGTGCTCCAAGAGAATAAGTTGTTGTTTATTGTCGAATTATTATTAAGAGCTAATAATAATCGACACTTCTATTTTTAGATCAACGATCTATAAATAGAATTTGCCCAATATTATAAAAATAGAATTTCATCTATTTTTCCAACTTGATCAACCATCCACAAATAGCATCCTGCAACTTCTGAAATATGATCACCATTTCTAAAAATAGGCATAGTCTAAAAATAGACTTGTGCCAAAAATAGCCTGCGGGCCCACTTAGTGAAGGAGACTCTTTCCACTAAGCTCATAATCTTGTTGAATCTCAACACTCCCTCTCAACAAGATATGTATTATCCTTCACCCCGATCTTGCATCTATGGTATTTGAATTTTCTCCTGGTGAGTGCCTTCATCAGAATATCTGCATCATGATCCTCCGTAGGAATGTATTGAAGCAACATGATCTTCCGCTTCAAAAAATATCTGATATTATGATACCAGATATCAATATGTTTAGATCTATCATGAAACATAGGATTAACCAAGAACTTAATGCAACTCTAATTATCACAATGTATCACTGTGGGATCTAAATGTGAACCAAACAAACCGACCAGGATCTTCCTCATCCAGATAGCCTCACATGCAGCTTTACTTTCTGCCATGTATTCTACTCCTGCTGAACTGAGTGCCACAGATATTTGTTTCCTGATGTACCAAGAAATTGATGTAGATCCGATACTGAAAATCCCTCCTGATGTGCTCTTTCTGTCTGTTGGGCTTCCTGCCCAATCTGCATCCGTGAAGCCATGAAACTTCACCTCATCTGTCTATCTGTACCATAAACCATACTCAGATGTGCCCCTAAGATGTCTCAGGACATGCTTGCCTGCCTTCCAAAAGAGCTTGGTAGGCTTAACCATCACTTGTGAAAGCTGGTTCACTGCATAGCATATGTCTGGTCTTGTATTGACTAAATACATGAGCGAACCCACCAACTGTCAATAAACAGTGGCATCCACTACCTCTACCGATGTAGCATCCTCTTTCTTCCAATTTCCTGGAAGAGGAGTATTGATAGGCTTGCAGCCTTGCATGTGAAACTTCTCCAGTATCTCCCAGGCATACTTGCCTTGAGACACAAACATTTCACCTTCCCGCTGCCATATTTTCAATCCAAGGAAATAATGAAGGAGGCCCAAATCCTTCATCTCAAACTCCTTTGCAAGATTTTCCTTGCATGAGTGTATCAACTGCTCATCACCTGTTAGTATTAAATTATCAACATAAATTAAAATTATTAAAAGCTTACCCTCCACCATAATCTGGTACAGGTTTACATCCGCCTCACTCTTGGTGAAGCCAAGTCCAGTGAAATAGCTGTCGATCCGAGTGTACCAAGCACGGGGTGCTTGTTTCAGCCCATACAATGCTCTTTTGAGCCTGCACACATGCGAATCGTTGCTGAAGATCTCAAATACTTCAGGCTGCTCAATGTACACCTCTTCCTCAATGATCCCATCAAGGAACGTAGTCTTCAAATCCATCTAATAAATGTGCCAACCCATCTGCGCTGAGAGAGCAAGGATGGTCTGTATGGAAGAATACCATACAACAGGTGCAAAGGTTTCTTCATAGTCAATCCCTTCAATATGTGAGAAGCCCCGAGCAACAAATATTGCCTTATACTTCTCGACACTCCCATCAACAGCTTCCTTTACCTTGTAGATCCATCTTGATGCTACAACTAATTTTCCCACCGGCCTTGGAACAATCTTCCAAGCATTGTTTCTGACAATGGAGTCATACTCCTCCACCATGGCATCTACCCATGTGGGCTCTTGCACTTATTCTTCAAAAGAAGACGGCTCTGTCATGATACACTTGCTCATAAGAGCCATGTATCCAGTATATCAGTCAAGTGACTGTCTCTGTCTGCACTGTGATGTAGGAACTCCTACATTCTGTGCCACATCAAGCTTCAGTTTCTCAGCTTCTGTGGTATGCTTTCTGCCTTGTCTGATGTTTGGTTCTACATGAGTGGACTCCTCCACTCCATGAATCTCCTCCTATGGCTGATCCACACCCAGAGGCTCATCTTTGGGAACAAGAAGTTCCTCCTTCGCATGCAAGTGTAGCTCCCTCTCAAGCGACAACTTCATGGATTTCACCTCATTGAATTTTATATCCCGTCGCACAACAATCATCCAACTATCTGGAAAATACACACGATATTTATGGGGTGTTTCTTTGTACGCCACAAATATCCCAACTTTTGCAGTCAGCTCCAACTTCTTCTTGGCATCCTTCATCACATGAATGTAAACAGGTGAGCCAAAAATCTTCAAATGAGAAATATCAAGCTTCTTACTAGTAAAAGCTTCTTCGGGTGTACTCATGCCAAGTACTCTATGAGGACAACAGTTTTGCACATAAACCACAGTGTTGCATTCTTCTGCCCACAAGTGCATCATTAGGCCCTGGTCATGCAGCATCGCTCGTGCAACAACCACGATCGTTTTGTTCTTTCTCTCTGCGACCCCATTCTGCTGTGGGTTATGAGGCACTATGAGTTCTCTTCGAATACCTTCTTTTCTACAGAGGTCTTTGAATTTGCCTGAGATGTATTCACCACCATTATCACTCCATAGAGCTTTCACTTGCTTCCCCGACTCCTCACCAATGCCTTGAACTCACATAACTTTGAGAACTTTTCACTCTTCTTCTGCATGAAGAAGATGCAACATCTACGAGAATAGTCATCAACAAATATCACATAATACATGTGTTTCATTATTGAAGCAACCGAGAATGGTCCACACACGTCTGTGTGAATTCTCTCCAGGATCACCGAAGCATGGTTTTCCTTCTCATGAAAGGTGGTTTTCACAAACTTACCCATTGTACATCCTTTGCATTGATCTGACGGTGCAAGAGTACCCTTGGGAAGTCCAGTAGAAATTTGCTGCAAAATCTTCAAAGCGCCATGGTGAAGATGGCCCAATCTCCTGTGCCATAATTCGCCCTCATCTCGACTCACCACTTCCTCTGCTTTTCCCACCATTGCAGCGCAGCCATCTACCTCCATCTTGTAGAGATTCTTAATTCAAACCCCTATCTTCTTGGTTTGACCCGTTGCTTTATGTCGAAGGAAGGCTTTTTCCTCACTAAAAACAACATCATAACCCTTGTCTTCCAGCATTGCGACTGAGACCAAGTTCTTCTTCAGACTTGGAACATGCATGACATTATTCAACAAGAACGGATTACTGGACTCCCTCTCAAAGGTAATGGTCCCAATTCTAGTCGCACTATACCGACCATTGTTGCCCATCTCTATATGCATATGGAGGTCCTTCTATTCCAAGTCACTAAACAACTCTTTGTCTCCCGTCATATGGAAAGACGCACCACTGTCAAGATACCACACCGATCCCATGCAACTTGAAACCAAGCATGCGATCAAGGAAAAATCCAGCTCAAACTGCGAGGCTAAGGCCTCTCCAGCTGCATATCCAGTAGCCTGCTTATTCTTCTTCTTCTTCTGTGGACAGTTAGTGGCGAAATGTCCATGCTCGTGACAGTGAAAACACTTCACTTTGGACAAATCCTGCTTCTTGCCTTTAGCACCGGATTTTGAAGAAGATTTCTTCCCCTTCCCTTTCCTTTCTTTGGAATCCAAAGCGTAATTCTCTTCATCTTCATTATTCGATGAATATCCATCCCTGGTGTGCCGCCTTATCTCCTCCTGCACAAGATCCGACCAAAGTCGCTCCCATCACGGCAGTTTCTCCCGTCCATTGAAAGAGTCTTCATAGCTATGCCAAATCTTCAGAAGCCCAAGGAGAGCCAAGTTCACCAAGTCTTCATCATCAACAATAACCCCCACACTTCCCAATTCATCCTTGCAGTGGAAAAAATTCATGAGGTATTTTGGAATACTGTCGCCTTTCTCCATTTTTATTTTTCTAAGCTTGTCTTTAAGCACCAACTTCCTCTGGTCACTTATGCTTTGGAAAAAGTCTATCAAAGCCTTCCACATTAAGAATGGATTGGATTTCTTGTGAAGGCTAGACAAAATATGGTCCTTCACACCTTCCAACAGAATCCTCCTTGTCTTTACAGTCTTCTTTTTCCATGCATCAAGTAATGCAGCATCGCTAGATCCTAGCTTAGGAACATCGCTATCGATGAACTCCTTCAGCTCATTATCCTCCAGCACTACCTCCATCCTGTCCTTCCAGGCTATGTAATTTGAGCTCCCATCAAGGGAATAATCCAATCCCAACCCGTTGAAAGACATTTCAATGTATACTCGATTTCTGCACCAAGAATCTTCTATAGCAAATTTGAATTGTCCACTAGCACAAAATCTCTTCACAATTGCAATCTTCAATCAACTTGCTCAGATACCATGTAGAAATTATATGCACTATGCATGAATATGTCCAAGATCCACCTGATCTCACACTATTTAGCTTTATGCAAGATACTGAATCTATTCCACTTGTTAATCTTTTGTGGAAAAATTAATTGCACACACATGTGAAGCATAAACAAAAATATTCAATCACACATAACACAGTTTTTAACCGGGAAAGCCTGAAGCTGAAAACCCCAACTATATATTATGTAGCATGGAGATCATATTACAATCTCATACAAACATACAAAGCTTATCACAATCTCTCAGTACAGTACAATCGTCATACACTAATCAGGCCCAATCTTGCAAATCCATGCACCTATCTTTGCCACCTGCTAGCCTGCCTCCACTGTGCAATCTTTGCTAAAGAATAGCTCTGAATGAATTCAAATTACCCTTCCTTGACTATGCAATCCTCATTGGCATCTCTGCTGAGTGTGTGATGCAATCAATGCATCACTATAGTCACAACAGATAGTCTATCTTGCCCTTTCACCTATCTCTCCACTGGTCTCCACTGAAACTGCCATGCACTGTAGTTAACTACTGTATTGTTCAGTTGATTAATGAGTTATTATTTGTGAATTAAATAACTAATTAATTCACTCCACTTTCACTAGTGTATCAATCAGTTAGACTAGATACAACTAGCTCAACTGAGTCTAACTGAGTTAAACTAAATAAAACTCCATAACTACTTCTTCCAACTGTGTCATAACTCTACCACTTGAGTTCTAACTGAGTCCTTGATGCATTAGCTCCAGTAAATGCTTAGGAATTGCATAATTCCTTCTGTCAGCTGTTGTGCCGCATCTGTACACTGAAATTAAGTGCTCCAAGAGAATAAATTGTTGTTTAGATTCTGATTATTATTAAGAGCTAATAATAATCGACATGCATCTATTTTTAGATTGACGATCTATAAATAGACTTCGCCCAATATTCTAAAAATAGAATTTCATCTATTTTTCCAACTTGATCAACTATCCAAAAATAGCATCCTGCAACTTCTGAAATATGATCATCATTTCTAAAATTAGACATAGTCTAAAAATAGACTCAATGCGCCAAAAATATCCTGCGGGCCCACTTAGTGAAGGCGACTCTTTTCACTAAGCTTATCATCTTGCTGAATCTCAACATAGGTAGAGAAAAAAAGAGTTCACTAGCATAATCTGAACTCTTGGAAGGAATAAGGGTACAAGTAGATAGATTGTTTTTTCTTTCAAAAGAAAAAGAATGTCAAGAGTTTGCCAGTCCAAGTGCACCCATAAGAAGAAAAAATGATAGGCAATGGTATGATGGGTAGGTAGAGATGAGGTTGAAGTAATCATGTTTTTTAAAATTCTTGAGATCATAGCTTCAAGAGAAACATTAGCAAATGAAAAAAGAAAAATTTTCCCAATGGATAAGGCACTGGTCTTCATAAACTCAGAGATTTGGTATTTGAAGTTTTGGACACCTCTTGAAAAGGAGCTGCCCTCTCCAAGTGGAGCCACTGTTAGTCATCATTAATTTTTGCTAGCTTTTGATGACTAAATACTTTTTCCTATATTTCTAAAAAAAATATTCATGAATATTGTGAGTTTTAAAAATCTCACTGCCTTCATTATCCTTAAAACAAAATTTTCATCATTTTACTACTCTGCCATTACCTAGTTATCCTTCCACTCCTAGAAGACCCCTTATGGGATCATGCCACTCATCTTTGTCCCATTTTCACACTCATAACCTTAGTACTCTGTTTTTCCTATGCTTAACCCTTCCACTTTCCATCTAGGATTTCCAAACAACCTACCCTTTCCCATGTTCATCAAATGCCTCAAGCATTGATGGTATTAAAGCTATCTCTGTAGGCTCTTTAGATAAATCAAGTACATTGTTTTTTGGATCTTCAATACATTAGTTTGTCAAAAACTCTTTTTTTCATACTTGAAGACCATAAGCCAAGATTTTAGTCAAAGTCCAAGTCAAAGAGCCTTCCACTAGGTCACTAGGGTTTCATAAGTTGTAGGGTTATCTTTGGTGTTCTAAGTCACTATTTTCCATGAGCTGGAAAGCTGAATAAAAATGTGAAAAATAAGGTCAACACCTATTTGTCCAACTCAAATCAAGAAAAGTCTCCAAGGAAGGTCACCTTATCAAGTTCAAGTTATGCAAAAGTAAATTGTGCATTTTGACATTTCTGTAGGAGTGTCCAGATGATTATCAACTGTAAAATTGGTAAGGTAAGAGTCCTCCTCATTAAAGGACATCTATAGAAAAGAAGGATAAAGCGTCCTATGTTCAGGAAAACTTAGGGTTCCTAAGACAGATTGGGCGAGCAGTGTGCCAAGAAAAGAGCCAAGGCAACAAATCACATGGGTAGAGGCACACCAGCACAATCAAGCATGAATTGAAGATTATTAGAAATTATAAATGGAAAAGGGTAAAAGGTGAGGTGAACTAACCAGAAATGAATGAAATTGAAAGGGATATAGAGAACTTAGAAGAAAACACTAATGATTATTCTCAAACAGCCCAAAAACCTAAGCTTTTGGAAAGATAGGCAAGAGGGTGAAATGAAGAAAATGAGCCTCCATAAAAACAACAGAAAGAGAGTTTGAAGAAGCTTTTGAAGGTGACTTATAGGGTTTTCTAAGGTAAAGTGTTTCACTGCCTCAAAGGGAAAACATGAAATAATATCAGTATAAGGAAGGTCAGGCCTTCATTTCTAGTCATTTGCACTCAATAATCAAAGGGATAAAAGCATAGGGATGAGTTTCAAGATGGAAAAACATAGCTGATTATGAAGTTCCTACTTTGTAACTAAGTGTGTCAAACAACAATAAAAATCAGAAAGCTCAAATCAATATGTCATGGCACATGCAACAAATCAAAAGTGGCCAAAAAGGAGATATGGAAAAAATGGTTATGGTCATTATAAAAGGTAATTTTTTCATGTCCAAAAATCAGTGAGAGGAAAAGAAACCATGTTTTTCAGGTCACCCACGCTCAGAAAACTTAAAGGGGGTAAAACCATGATTTCAACTTCACAATTCCAGCAAAGGAAGTTTTGACAATGCTAAGCAAGCTGCCACCAAAGGAAAAAGAGCCATTTAAAATTTTTCAAGTCACTCACAGCAAAAAGGTCAAAGGATGAGCAGTCAAATGAAAAAGCTCAAGAAACATTAGCAAAGTGGGTTTTTGATTCAAAATTATTTCCCTAAAGATATAAAAGACCATTTTTCTCTCCTCCCATCTCATTTATAACTTGAAAAAGAGTGAAAAGCATTCACAAAAAAGGAAATTTCTGAGTTTTAGTGGGAAACTGGGCAAGGTTACTTGGTGTTATGCTTCGAGGTAGGCACTGCACTTAGAGCACCCGGCGTTGCGCTTAGGGTAAATTTTGTAGTGTAATTTTACACTGCGTTGCGCTGACAAGGGAGCGCATTGCGCGTACAGGTGGGCGTTACCCGTTCACCCAGTTTTTCCCAACAGGGAGGACCTAGCAGGCCTGCACACGGGCAACGCTGTGCTTAGAGAGGCCCGACAGGCCCATACACGTTCAACGCTGTGCTTAGGAGCCTGACAAGCCTACATGTGGGCAGCGCTGCACCTAGGAGGACCCGATAGGCCCATATTTTTCCCGGCGTTGCGCTTAGGGTAGAAAGCCTTTTTCACTTGAAAAATTTCCTAAAATCCAAAGGGAGCACCTCCAAAGCTGCATCCAAGGACCTGCAAATAAGTCAAAGGTTGGTAGGTGGCTACCTTTCCTTATCTTGCAAGTGGTTTTGTTGATTTAATGGTTAAAATAAATTGGTAAAAACCATAAAGAATAGAAACCCTAAGCCCTCATGATCAAATCCTTGTTTTGACCTCCAAGTAAGAATTTATCAGTTTTCACCCCTCTTATCAAGTTTCATAAGAAGGCCTAGAGTTTTTTTAGAGGCAGCATTAATCACCATGTCAGGAGAAGAAGGGGGTGTGAGAAGTGAAGGAGGTCAAGTGCCTATGAGACCAAAGTACAAAGGTTGGAAGGTTAATAGATTTGAACCCCAAGACACTATGGAGATTATTGTCTCTCCCATGATTCTCGCATGCTTTCAGAATGTAGGGTGTTTTTAGTTTTGTGAAAGGGTTAAACAAGTACAAAATAACCCAGAGCTTACAAGGTTATTCATTCTTAACCTGCATAAAAAACAATAAAACTTGGTAGGAGCGACCTTTGAACTCTCATCAGATACCATTTCTCAAGCTACTGGACTTCCTAATGTTGGTGAAAAGTGGTTCAAGAGAGAAAAACTAGACATGAGTTGCTATGATCCTTTCCTCAAGCCTAGGTACAGAGAAGGTTGCAAGACCATTTTCCCTTTATTACACTTACTAGAGAGGTATGCACCCCTAATGAAGGTCATCATGAAATAATTTACGTGTGAGGGGAGATACTCCAGGCTGTACTCTTACCATATCAGATTACTCATGCATTTCACTAGGGTCAAGATGCTTCATTTGCCCTATTACTTGTATAGGAGTATCAACAAGATGCCTTCTGTTGTCTGAAGGATGATTTATTCCCAACAAATGTAGATTTTGTTCCACCACTCCTTGATCAAGATGGTGGTACTACATCAGCTGGAGCAAAAGGGCATACCTTGGGAAGTGTTCATTGCTAATGAAATATTCACAAGCCCACAGCCTCATCATCATCAAATTTTGCCCTCATCATCTCATCCTCCTCTATCCACTCCTACATCACCTCCCATTGATCATGCCTCATCATCTACACAAGTAGCCTCTCCTCAAGAAAACCTCCCTTCCTCACCTTCTCTTGATGCATCAAAACAAGAAGGAAGTGACAGTGAAAAAGAAATTGACTACGAGGGTGAGGGTGACAATGAATCAGACCAAAATGAAGATGAGGGTGATGATGAGTTGAGCCAACAGGAGGCAGAAAACAAGGAAACAAAGGAAGAAGATAACAATGAAGAAAATGAGGAAGCCGATAGTGGGAATGAATCAGGTAGTGAATAGGTAGAAGAGGTTAGCAATGAAGTAGAAGATATGGAGGTGGAGAATGATGAATATGAGGAAAGTGAAAAAGAAACAAAGGATGATCCTAAAGGCAGCAGTGACACCCATGAAGCAATAATCATTGATGAAAAAAACAACAAGAAAGAAAAAAATCATGACAGTCATGACAACAGTCATGATAGTCATGAAAAAAATGAAGGAAATGAAGAGGCTAATGATGAAAATGAATGTCACAGCAATGATGAGGCAAGTAGCTTCAATGAAGAACAAAATGATAGTGCGGAAATTAGTGAAGAAGCTAAGAGTGAGGCTAATGTTGAAGGAAAAGAGTTGAGCAATAGTAAAGGTAGTGAAGAGGAAAACATGGAAACAAATGAAGGAAGCCATAATCAAAACACCGAAATAACCACAATCACACCTCTTCCATTGACATATCAGAGAGGAAAAAGGCTTGTGTTTACTGCCTCTAAAAGGCAAGGGACCATGCTATCCACCTCAGCTCAAAAACTTAACAAAGGCAAACAAAATTAAAGGAAGAAGAAGAAGATCATGAGGTCGAGAGGGAGTTTGAAATCATTCAGATTGATAGTGATGAGGAGAATGAAGCAAGGATCTCAAACTTTCTCATCTAGAACAAAATTCCCTCATTGAAGATCTCCAGGCAAATCTAAGGAGGGCCAAGAGTGTGAATGATGCCCTTGAGATGGTGAATAGGCAGCTAGGAGCACAAATTTCCATTTATGAGACTAGAGCCATCAGGTCCCAGAAAAAAACCCAAAGGGCATAGGTAAAGCTAGAAGAGTTCATAGGAACCTATGAGGAGAGTGAGGATGAAGAAGGGTAGTCTAGGAGGAGACCAAGAACCATGGGTTTGAAGAAGGCATTGGAAAAACAAAGAGAACAAGAATTAGCCTTAGCATAGCAGCTCCCTCTAGATGAGTTGTTGGCCATGGAGATAGCACATGATCAGGAGCCCTGGTTGGAAAGAGCCAACATAAACATGGAGGCTAAATTGAAGAAAGCAAATTAGGATCATGATCTCCAAAGGAAGATGACGAAGCATTATGCCCGAAGGAACCGAGTTGCAAGGGCTAAACTCAAAAAGGCCCAAACCAAGATCCAAGAAATCAAAGAGGAAAATGGCCAAGCTAACATTGGAATCTTGGCACAAGCTTCTCTACAGGTCTCTCAAACCCCATGAGGAACACATCCACCAAATTTTGGAGAATTTTGACAAATTTTGGTTTTTTACAAATTTTGAGGCCTCTAAGCACAACACCCCTGGCGCTACGCTTTCATCTCAAGCATCCTCAAGAGGAAAACTCATCATTTTTGTAATCCTTGGCTCAAGTACAGTATTCTCACCAAATTTTAGAGCATTTGGATCATTTTTGACGCCTCAAAAGGCAAAAAAACACTTCATTTTTCGCCTTTCTGCCTCATTTATAGACCTGGCACTGCGCCAAGAGAAGTTTTGGGGAATTTTCGTTTTGGACACGTTAATGGAGCTCAATAAGAAAAAAAAGGGGTCAATTTTGAAATTATACTCAGCAGGCTTTCCAACGGGCCATCACGGAGCCAATTCTGACATTGGGAAGGTCATAAAACTTGGCTGCAAGTGGACCCAGTTTTGCCCATGCATGCAACTATGCTTTCAGACCTCACTGTGCGTTTTTGGCCAATAAGTCAACAAAAGACACTCATTGATGGAAAAATGATTTTTTAATGTTTTCTAAGGCAAATCACTCCAAATTTAAGTGCTAGGAGTTATTTTTTCGTTTATTTCATGAGATATTTTGTGCCTTGGGCCTTGTATGGTCTCTTAGGCATAAATGACATTTATGACTAGTTTTGACATTTTCAAACCCTAGTTAGGGTTTTTTCCCTCCTTTGCTAGATAAATAGAGCATGAGGGCTTCATTGTAAAAGGTTGGCATTTGATGACTCTTTGGAGCAATACATAGTTTTTTTTGGAGATTGAAGAAGAAATTGGTGTTGTGGAGTTTGTGAATGGCTTGTCTTGATTGATGATGGAGAAGGCTACTTGCAGGATCCCTGAACATGGTCAATGGTGATGTGATTCTATTCAGTTATTGTTTTCTTGTGTTTCATGTTGTTTCATCCTTCTATATTGCAGTAGGACAAAGGTTTTAGACCAAGAATTTTTTTTCAAAGGCACCTTAGCTCTATTTGTTCTTCACTGCCTCTATGTTTTCCTCTGCTAGGTCATTTTAGAGAATTCTTAATTGATCTCTAGACCACCTAAACTTGTTTATTTCATGAATGGTTTAATACAGTAGGCATCAAAGATGTTTTATGGTTAGCCCAGCTTGTTTGATGTCACTAAAACATTTTTCTTGAGATATCTCTCTAAAGTACCAGTAATTCGGTTTGCCAAAGAGGCTATGTTTTGATCATACCCTTTGTTCATGCTTGAATAGTTGTTTTGGAGATCTTTATGGCTATGGTCAATGATGTTTAGGAATTCCCTCTTCTTTGATTAAAGTTATATGTTTATCTTAAATGTTTTCTAACCTTGAAGGTGAAATCACTAGAAGTTAAATGAGTTTCTTGCCTTCTATATTTCATTGGATTGTTTGTCTGAAATGCTTATTTGCTTGAGTTGAATCAAAGAGTTATTGGTGCGCCCTGTCTATTGATTACTTCTTTATGCTAAATAGTGTTGAATTCCCTTCTTGTTTTAAGTATATTACAAAGGATTCTTAATTTCCCTTTTCCCTACTTTGTTCACAAACTTGATGTTCATTTCATTTCACAAAAACCTTGGAAATCCATCTGACCATGCTATATTTTCCCCGTGATCCACCCCGATTTATTGTTGAAAATTTCCATGAATTTTATTGACTCCATAGCCCAATGACTTGAAGATTCCTAACTCTATCTATTCTACTTGATCATCTGCCCAACCAAAACAAAACAAAAAATGCTACACTTAACAACTAGCCTAAAATCAAACCTTAAAAGCAAACAAGTCACATCCTTTGCACAAAATAGAGAGAGAACTCTCTGAGTCCAAGAAGGCTAGGTCCTAGGACTCCAAAGACTGGTCTAATGTTACTCTATGCATTTGATCACACCAATCTAACAAATCATGGGAACCTAACAGGAGGTTGCATTGCTTCCTCAAATGAGGATGGTTTTTTCTCAACTATCTCACTCATAAAAGCCATGTGCCTAGTGTATCGATCTTGTGACATCCTCTATCAGCAGTGTGATGTGGGTGCTCCTAGATTCTCTCTAACATCATTCAATAATTTTTCAGCTTCCCTAGTGAGATTCCTTCCCTATTTGGATGTCTCTACATGAGTGCATGCTTCCACTCTCTGGTCCTTTGCTTGTGGTTGCTCCAAAATATCCCGAGGTTCTTCCTTTGGAGCTAAAAGATCCTCATATGCATGCAACTAAAGCTCACTTCCAAGGGAACATCTCATGGCCATGTATTCATATAACTTCCCATATATAGTAAAAATTTTCATCATGTGAGATGGAAGGTACACTCGATAATTGTGAGGTGTATCAGTGTACCCCACAAATATGCCAGACTCTAGTGTTGGCTCTATATTTTTCCTTGCGTCCTTGGAAACGTGAGAGTAAACTGATGAACCAAATATCCTAAAGTGTGACACATCTCATTTCTTCTCTAAAAAAAACTTCTTCTGATATACTCATCCCAAAAATACAATGAGGAATATGCACATATACTGATGTATTGCATGCTTCAACCCACAAGTGCAATGGTAAGCCCTGATGATGCAACATCTCCTGTGCATCTCCCATAATACTTTTGTTCTTCCTCTCAGCCGCCCCATTCTGCTGTGGGTTATGGGGTGTTATTAAATCTCTTTGAATGAATTCCTTTGCACAAAATCTCTTAAAATCATTTGACACATATTCTCCGCCATTATCGATCCTGAGAGCCTTCACTTTCCTTCTAGTATCTTTCTCAAAAAGTGCATTAAATTCACAAAATTTGGAGAATGTATGGTCTTTCTTTTTCATGAAGAAAATCCATCACTTACATGATAAATCATCTAAAAATATAACATAATACTTGTTCTTTGCCATGGACGATATCGAGAAAGGTCCACAAACATTCGAGTGAACTCTTTCAAGGATTGCTTGTGCTCTACTGTCCTTATCAAGAAAGGTGGTTTTGGTGTAATTCCCTAATGGACACCCTTTTCTTGTCTCTCACTGCTCTAGTGCACCCTTGGGAATTCCTGTAGAGATATGATGCATGATCTTCAAGGCTCCATGGTGCAAACGGCCAAGTATCCTATTCGATAATTCACCGATGTCTTGGCTCTGCACCTTCTCTGCTTTTATGCTCAATGTTGCACAATCTTATGCATCCAATTTGTAGAGGTTCTTCACCTGAACTCCTATCTTCTTCACTTGTCCCATGGCGATGTGTATAAGGAATTCCTTTCCTTTACTAAATATTACATCACAGCCACAATATTCTAACATAGAAACTGAAACTAAATTCTTCTTCAAACTTGTAACATACATGACATATTTTAATTTGGGAGGGGAGGATGAATCCCTCCGAAAAGTAGCTGTACCGATACTAGACATGCTATACCTTCCATCATCTCCCATATCGATGTGCATGTGGAGGTCCTTCTCCTCCAATTCACTGAAAAACACTTTGTTTCTCATCATATGGAATGAGGCTCCACTATCTAGATACCACACACTACCCATCACCCATTTCACCATACATGAAATGAGGGTGAAACCTGACTTGAATTGTGAAGCTAGAGCTTCAACTGCCGCTCCTCCTTAGTGATTCTTGCCAGTCGTTTTGTGTTGACACTTCGTGGCATAGTGTCCCAGCTCAGGACAATTAAAACACTTCATTTTAGCAAGTATTTATTCTTTCCCTCCTAACCATATTCTGCTTTGGAATGGGATTTCTTCCCTTTACCTTTATTTTCCTTTCCAGCCAAGGTACAATTCTCCTCATGCTCAAACTTGGATGAAGTCTCATCTCTGTTGCTCCGCTTGATCTATTCTTGAACGAGATCAAACCATAATTTCTCCTAACCTGGTAGTTTGTCTCTTCCATTCACAAAATAATTACAAAAGTTCCATCTCTTGGGAAGACCAAACAAATCTAGAGCTACCGAATATTCTTCTGGAATAGTAACACTGACCCCACCAAGTTCATCATGACACTGTGCGAATTTTCTGAGGTATTGCAAAATTGATTCAACCTTTTTCATTTTGATGCTCCAAATATTGTCCTTGAGTGCCAACTTCATGTGTTTGCTATTGTTCTTAAAAAAATCTGTCAGTTTTTTCCACATCGCCAATGGAGTTTCTTTCCCATGGAGATTCGAGGCAACATGATCTCGAACTCCCTCCAATATGATCCTCATCACTTTAGCCACATCCTTATTCCACTAAGAGAGATCCTGAGCATCAACTGCTAGGGATTTTACTACATTTATTTTGATGTAATATAGTATCCCATTTTCATCTAGTACTGCCTCCATGTGGATATTCCCTGTCACAAAATTTTTGGTTCCTTCCAAAGCATACTTGATCCTGAGTCCGGTGGAAGCCATATTCTTAGTGCTGGAGAAAGCCTGCAACACTGATCTTGAAATTCAAACCTCCTACAAATAAAGCTTCGAGTTATCTTCTCTAATATGAATATATCTCTGATACCATGTAGAAATTAATTTTAGATTCAATACTTCTCATGTAATTTTCTAAAATATAAGACTCGAACCTACTCTATTGATCTGCAAAAATAAATTCATGATTGAGAATCTATATCCAAAGCATGCATCATAATTTAACACACATACATGAGGATATAGCTAAGGGAAATAAAATTCTCAAAATCCTTCCAATGTAAATTACATTAGTCAAAAAATAGAGAAGAAATAAAATGATTTCCCAAGCCTAAGAAACCTCTGCACAAGTATAATCTATCTCACTGCCTCACAGACTCACTCTAGCCAACACTTAGACAATTTTCCTGCCTACCAAGCTCCTATTTCTTGAGGAATTGGCCCCTATAATTTAGGGAAATTACTCATCCATAATTTCTCAATTCCTAGAGGCCCTTCTCTGACTGCATGCGCCACCTATACAACTTGGATAATTATACAAATGATAGTACATTACCCTTGAACTCGAATCTCAAATGGGTAACTCGAATTTAATGCATGCATGAGTTAATTATTAGTTGTGTTGAATATTGCAACAAGAAACAGTGAAGGAGGCATCCTGAAACATCTTTCCTGATCCTAGTTGGAAAGTGATCACCAAAACTAGGTGGGGGCCACACAGGTGATTTTTGGCGCAAAGTCTATTTTTAGACTATGTCTATTTTTAGACATATGGATCATGTTCTATGAGTTGTAGGATACTATTTATGCAGATGGACAAGTCCAGTTGGTAAAAATAGATGGACCTCTATTTTTAGACATTGGTAAGTCTATTTTTAAAGTACGATCAATCAGAAACAGTGGAAATAATAGCTAACCCTTAATAATATTTAGACTATAAACATTATCTTTTCCTCTTGGAGCACTTCAGTTTGATGCTTGGATGTGGCACATGCAGCTTACAGAAGGAAATATGCTTTTCCTAAAGGTTAGTTGAGCTATTGCATGGTTGACTTCAGTTAGAACTCATGTGGCAGAGTTTGGTGGAGTTGATGAGACAGTTGGTGGAGTTGTGTTCGGTTTAACTTAGTTCAACTAGTTGTATTTAGTCTAACTGACAAATACACTAGTGATGAGTGGTGTGAATTAATTATTAATTAATTCACTAATTATTAACTCATAAATCAACTAAAGAAGACATCAGTTAACTGCAATGCATGGACAGTTCAGTGGAGACCAATGTTAGAGGTGGGTGAAAGGGTGAGTCTACTATCAATTGTGACTATAACTGTGCATGATATTTGCACACACATTGATTGAGATTGCCAATGAGGATTGCAGAGTACAAGCCAAGGGGATTCGAACTTGGATCTCATTCATTCTCATCTTGGATTGCGCAGTAGAGGCAGGAAAACAGTGGAGGAGATTTGAACCTGTGACTTGTTCAAATCTGAGCTAGTTTGTGTGTAACAATTAGAGATAGTGCTGAGAGCTTGTGAGGAGTTTGTACTATGTATTGTTACATTTTCTCTATCATTATAATATACAGATAGTTGGGGGTTTTCAGTTGTATGCTTTCCCTATTACATATTGTGCTATATGTGTGCTTGATTATGTTTTAATGTGCGCATGCGACTGCTTCTATTTCCACATATTGATGATCAATTGTAGAAGAGGTTATGTATTATGCATGAAGCTTAAATAGTGTGTAATCAGGATAATCTCGTTGAATAATTCAGCTATTATTCAAATTTATACATGGTATCGGAGCCGAAATTGATCGTCGGATCTATTACAGTGATTAAAATTTATTTCGGTAGACAGAGTCTGTAAGCGGGCCAGGTAGCCTTTGGATCCATCCTTTCTTTGAAAGGTGATAAATCTAGTAAATTCCCCTACAGTCGATCTCTGTGCTAGAAATAATTTGTTCTCACAGATCCAGAAGCGGTTGAGTTTGAGCTGGTGGAATTCGAATTTGCAGTAGTGTTTTCTTGGTGTCGAAGTCAAAATGTCTTATCAAGGATTGCGATTGGAATATGCCCTTGAGGGCAGTTCGAATTATGTTGCATGGAAGGACATGATGGAGGCGGTGTTAGATGAAAATGGGTTGAAGGAGTTCATAGATGTTGAAGTCCCAAAGCCTACTGATGCTGCTCAAGTTGAGGCTTGGCAAAAGAAGATGGCGAAATGTCGAAGGATTCTGTTGGAGGGCGTGAAGGATCACATTGTATCCAGCCTGCATGGAAAAGCTTCTCCACACTTGATGTGGAAAGAGTTGACATATTTATTCCAAAGCAAGAGTGACTAGAGGAAGTTGGCGCTCAAGGACAAACTCAGGAAAATAAAGATGGAGAAGAATGACACTATTCCGGTATACTTGACAAAGTTTGTCCACTGCAGGGATGAGCTTGGGAGTGTAGGAGTTAGTGTGGATGAAGAAGACTTGGTGAGCTTGGCTCTCCTTGGGACTCGAAGAAGTTGGCATTCCTATGAGGACTCTTGTCAATGAGCGGGAGAAATTTCAGGATGGGGTGACTTTGATGGATTTTGTGCAAGGAGAGTGGCGTACCAGGGATGGATCTTCATCAAAGGCATCTGATGAAGAAGATTGCGCTTTGGCTGCCAAAACAAGGAAGGGGAAGGGCAAGAAGAATGCTTCTCAATCCGGTGCGGATGGTAAAGAGCGTGACATGTCCAAAGTGAATTGTTTTAACTGTCACGGTCATGGACATTACGCCACAAATTGTCCACAGAAGAAGAAGAACAAGCAGGCTGTTGGAGCTACAGCTGGTGAGGCTCTTGCCTCGCAATTTGAGCTGGACTTCTCATTGATAGCATGCATGGTGTCTAGTGCATTGGGATCGGGGTGGTATTTTGATAGTGGCGCTTCCTTTCACATGACGGGAGATGTGAATCTTTTCAGTGACTTGGTGGAGAAAGATCTCCAGTTGCATGTTGAGTTGGGCAACAATGGACGATACAATGCGACCGGCATTGGTACCATAACCTTTCAGATGGAGTTAGGTAAACTCATTCATTTACAAGATGTAGTGCATGTTCCAGGTTTAAAGAAGAATTTGATCTCAGTCGCAATGTTAGAGGATAAAGGGTATGAAGTTGTCTTCAGTGAAGGAAATTTTTTCCTTCGGCACAAGACAACAGGACAAGTCAAGAAGGTTGGGATTCGAGCAAAGAATCTCTACAGAATTGAAGTAGATGGGATGTCTACGGAGCTTCCTACTGTTGGGAAGTGCAAGAAAGACATGCAATTGATGCTTGAGAGGGAGCAATTTTTGCATGCAGGTAATAGTGAACCTCGTGATGCAGAGCAGCCACAAGATGAGGATCATGGAGTGGAAGAAACCACTCATGCAAAGAAATTTTGTGCCAGATGGGCAAAGGGAGTGCATGCAGCTATACCACCAGGTGAGAGGTGGGGCGACATGCATGATTAATTCCAAAAAGGAGATTTCTGGCCAGGATTCATGAGATGGTGTGGATCTCATGAATTGAACCTGGCTACGAGGTGCCCATAGCGTAGTAGTAGCATGATCAGGTTGGATTGATGCAGGCAGATCAAAGTGACAGTGTCGGATACTGGAGCGCGGATCAGATTTGACAGCAAGTGCAGAGTGCATGGGTGCAAGAGTTCAACAACGCAGTGGTTCCTGATGACATGTATAGTTGGTACCAGAAGAATTCGAAGACTTTGATGATAGATGCATTAGAATGATTGAGTTTTTTGGAGCATATTCAGTTTCGGAAGAGTTGCAGAGCAGATGCATGGAGTTGCATGGCGCTTGTGAAGGTTGTAGGGCAAATGCATGGAGTTGCATGTCACATGCAAAGACAGTCCTTTCTTGTTGAGAGGGAGTGTTGAAGATTGCAACAAGAAACAGTGAAGGAGGCATCCTGAAACATCTTTCCTGATCCTAGTTGGAAAGTGATCACCTAAACTAGGTGGGGCCCACACAGGTGATTTTTGGCGCAAAGTCTATTTTAAACTATGTCTATTTTTAGACATATGGATCATGGTCTATGAGTTGCAGGATGCTATTTATGGATGATTGGTCGAGTTGGTAAAAATAGATGGACCTCTATTTTTAGACATTGGGCGGAATCTATTTTTAGACTGCCAGGCTAAAAATAGAACAATCGAATATTATTAACCCTTAATAATATTTAGACTATAAACATCATCTTATCCTCTTGGAGCACTTCAGTTTGATGCTTGGATGTGGCACATGCAGCTGACAGAAGGAAATACGCTTTTCCTAAGCGTTAGTTGAGCTATTGCATGGTTGACTTCAGTTAGAACTCATGTGGCAGAGTTTGGTGGAGTTGATGAGACAGTTGGTGGAGTTGTGTTCGGTTTAACTTAGTTGAACTAGTTGTATTTAGTATAAATGAAAAATACACTAGTGATGAGTGGTGTGAATTAATTATTAATTAATTCACGAATTATTAACTCATAAATCAACTAAAGAAGACATCAGTTAATTGCAATGCATGGACAGTTCAGTGGAGACCAATGTTAGAGGTGGGTGAAAGGGTGAGTCTACTATCAGTTGTGACTATAACTGTGCATGAGATTTGCACACACATTGATTGAGATTTCAAATGATGATTGCGCAGTACAAGCCAAGGGGATTCGAACTTGGATCTCATTCATTCTCATCTTGGATTGCACAGTAGAGGCAGGCAAACAATGGAGGAGATTTGAACCTGTGACTTGTTCAGATCTGAGCTAGTTTGTGTGTAACAATTAGAGATAGTGTTGAGATCTTGTGAGGAGTTTGTACTATGTATTGTTACATGTTCTCTATCATTATAATATAAAGATAGTTGGGGTTTTTCAGTTGTATGCTTTCCCCATTACATATTGTGTTATATGTGTGCTTGATTATGTTTTAATGTGTGCATGCGATTGCTTCTATTTCCGCATATTGATGATCAATTGTAGAAGAGGTTATGTATTATGCATGAAGCTTAAATAGTGTGTGATCAGGATAATCTCGGTGAATAATTCAGCTATTATTGAAATTTATACAAGCTGATTGATTAGTTAACTGGTTGAATAAGTTTCACCCCACTGCTAGACATCCTACTAGTTCCTCCAACAATTGGAACTAGATTAAATGACCTTAACTCAATTTAACTGAAGTAAATTATTACAATTTAAATTAAACTCAACCTAGTGATAAGCCCTCAACTCGAATTGACTAAGCTAACTGAGTGATAAAAACTTAGTTAACTCATTCAATTTTTCTTGTGATGTGGAATTTCAATTTTCTCCTAATTTGATTCAAGGGAAAATTAAATCAGGATTTTCTTGTTGCCATTTTTCAACACAAAAATCTATTCCTTGATATTCTCTAGTTATGTTTTCTGCTGTGTTTTCACACACAATGTTGTTCTCTTCTTTCTTCTGCACACAAAGCATGTTCTTCCTTCAAATTTCTTCACTATGTTTTACTTCCTCCTTTGATGTTGAGACTCCCATGTTTTTTCCTCTATGTGTTGTCCTTTCTTTAACCACCTCCCCTCATTATATTGCGACTGTAGGTGTCTGTGGCATGTTGTCATGCCTGCTCCACTTCTTTTAATTTTTTTATCCTTTTTTCTTGCGGAATTTCCCAAAGGAGTATGAGCTCGTCGTCTATTCCTCCTACTCCATTTATTTGTAGTCAACCCATTTAAAGGCCCACTATTCATCCCATGAATAGTATTAAATAGTGGGCCTTTAAATGGGTTGACTACAATTCCTCCAATTTCCCAAGAAACCTCCTCCCCAAACTCTAAAATCTATGTCCTATCTCTCATCTAGTTTAAATATTCTTTTATTTTCCATGATTTCATTACAACAATAGTTACAGATATTTACAAGAGGTGATTACTCCAAAGGGGCTGTCATAAACCCCACCGCCTGGATGAACACTGTCCTTCATGTTCTAATCCCGAACATAATACAAAAACATGCTTAACCCAAGATTACATCATTGTGAGATTTATGAATTCATCTCAATTACAATCATATTTTACATACATGGTTGTTTTCCAAACAACTCAATGGATCATTAAATCAACCATTTTCCAATAGCTCTACCTTTTACACCTTGATAAAATTCCTTTTGGAGTGCATCTTGAATCTATATCCAGTATTTTTGTTCAATGTGCTCATTGGTCCTTCTGTGAATAGGTTTGGCTCATTGTTGCCTAGGACACACCTAATGGCTTCCATATCCAAATCAGTCATTGTCGATGACTATTTGAAAACCAATTCATGTCCTAACATCCCCTTCTCTGATTCCTAGTCCCTCGGGAAATCGATTTCCTTTTCCATGCAGCCACTCACCTTCCATGTTCATGAACCCCCTTCCCTTGGCAAGGTCTCCTCACATAAGAAGAGTTCCATAATTAAGGAATTTACCTACCAAAATACAAGTCATATCCATCATGGAATGCTTCATAGAAATTAGCGATTAATATTTGGTTCTAGTGTCACAAGAATGGTCATGTTCACAACTACACTCTCTGTCATCTTCAAGTTGATATTGTTTAAATTTTTTTGGCCAGCTTCATTCACCCAAACTGGATAGTCCAATGTCCTTCCACATTAGCAAATTTTTCCATGAGGTGAAACCTGAAATTTTATTTTTCTTCCTAATATAACAAAACCAACTATTCCATAACCAAAATCATCATAATTAGAACTTTAAATAAAGATAAATCATGGAAATAATTTAGAAATTCATTAAATCAAATGGAATAATTGATACTTATATATGGTTTTGTATTACTTCTTTGATCCAAATGTACTGAGTGATTTTCCAAGTCCCTCTACCACTCAGTAGTGCTCACATAGCTCCATGTAGTATTCTACTCAAACACATCAAAATGGTTTCCAAACCTAGAAACATCCAGTGGTGGACATGCTCCCTGTAGTATTCAGTCTCTCACCCACACACAATGGATTGGTTTCTAAACCCAAAAAGCATCCAATGGTAGATATGCTCAACATGATATTTAGTCTTTGAATGATATGAAAATGACTCTATTAGTTTTGTTGTGCTAAGTTTATTTCAGTTTTAAAAACATGTGCATAATTGGTTCATTAGTTTGCATCAGGATTAAGGAGTTTTTCCATGATTTACAGGTGATTTTTAGTGAATTAGAAGCATGAAATAAGCATAAATAATACTAATCAATAGTGTAAAAAAGAGAAATAAGTCACCACATGATATCTACACAGCAGGCATGATGAGGCAGTTCACCCCTCCTGGGCTACATCTACTGGTCCAACTCCCAATGGCTTGTCCATATTTCATTATGCTAAAAAAATTTCTATTACATGTAGTTACAGTGCTATAATGGCTATTTTATCTGCACCAATGGCTTCAGAATGCTCCAATTAGTCAAAAATTACTCTTCATTCACTCAGAATGGTCGAAAATTGAGCCTCCTACTCTTTTGCCTAGTATCTCCTTGGAAAACTCCACTAAAAGTGGAGAACTCCAATTAACTGGAGATAAAACTAGGCAGACCACCAAAAATGGCGCACCCCTAACTCATCCGCCAAAACTGACTGCATATTAAATTTTTGCAGTTGGGTGGTGGATGGTTAGGGAACTCGTGGTAGGAACTCTAGTGGAAAGGTTTGAACCACGGGTTTATTGTTGTCGGGTTAATGTATAGACCACACAGTTTTAACATTTGTTATCTCCATGTGACAATACTCTGGGGACTGCTAGCAGGTTGGGACCATCTGTAGTTCCCAACCCCCAAATACATTTGTAATAAACAATAAGTATAACCCGTCGCCTAATACAGTTAAGAAATAATGCGTAGAGCGGACGAAAAGGTGTGCACATGCTCGAAGGGAGTTCTGGGGGTTGAGCCCTACAGACCCTTACAAAATTTTAATATGCAGTTGCAGGGCCATGTGGCAGCCTCAGGGCTAGCCACATGGCAGCTTCTCACTAGACCCTCTAAACCATACCACAAATAGAAACCTAACACTTTTCATCCAATGATTGGTTCTGATAAAGGAATATTTTGAGGAATATTTTATTTTTGCAGACTGTACATCCACTTTTCTAAATATGCATCCCAGTCAAACCTGGTCAAATTGTCGTAATTCTACCTGTTTAGCATTTTGATCAGAACGCAATGCATCATACGACATTGGTTTTTCGAACTGTTCACGACGCGGGAATTAGAAAGATGAGATCTACGCAACCATATTGGTTTTAACCCAATCCTATAACTTTTAATTTTGAGCAAAATTTATGAACTCCTGATCATCCCTCCCCATTGGGAAGGTTTTGGACCCCAAAATACTTGATTACCTGTTTAGTAGATGAGGGTACAACTCCTCACATTTCCAATCTCCATCCATTTTGCCTTGCATGGTTTAGTGCCTTTGAGCCCAACTCGAAGGTAGTCAACACTTACCCTCTTTGATGCTCTTGTCCTCCTGTCAATAATTGTAGCTTCTTTGAGCTCATCTAGAAATTTTGGCTAGAAATCTTTAATAGAAGGTAGATGAACATCACTTCCTTGATCATCGATAAAAGGAGGCTCATACAAGCATAAGTTTTCAACATTAACAACTGGATACATTTGCATGTAAGAAGGCAAGTCAAGTTGGAATGCATTATTACCAACTTTCTTTATGATCTTGAAAGGACCATAGCGTATGGGTTTGAAATTTTTACCTTCCCCTTGCATCCTTTATTTGCTAATGTGCAATCATACCACATCTCCTTCTTGAAACTTGTGATCAACCCGGTGTTTGTCATGCATCTCTTTGAACTTGTTGATGTATCATCTAATTTTTCTCAATGAAATTTCGAGCCTTATCAATATCACTATGGCCATCAATTGCAACATCTTTCCCAAAGATGAAGTCTAATGGCGATTTTGGAAAATACCCAAAGCATACTTCAAAAGGTGAGGTTTATGTTGAAGAGTGTTTTTCCTGGTTGCAAGTGTGTTGAATGTAATGCAGTTGTTCATCCCATAACTTAGGATGTTTGCTGCAATATCCTTGCAATAGATGCACAATTGTTCTGTTCACCACCTCGTTTTTTCCATCTGTTTGTGGATGAAAAGCGGTACTCTTTTTCAAATTTGTGTCCATCATTCTCCATAGATTTGATGAAAAATTCCCAATGAACCTAGAATCCCCGTCACTAAAAATAGAAGTGGGAAATCCAAAATGAACCCAAACATTTTGAAAATAAAGTTCAGCAGTTTGTTTAGCAGTAACGGTTTTCTTACATGGCATAAGTATACACATTTTACTAAATATATCCACAACTACAAAAATAAAATCATGTTTCTTTCTTGACATAGGTATACCTCCAACAAATTCCATGGAGACACTCTCCCATGGCCTTGATGGTACCAGTAGTGGCGTATACAATCCAAACTTCCTATTACTATGCTTACTTGTTGCACACATAGAACAACCTCTTATAAAATGTGACACACTATCTATCATGTGAGGCTAATAACAATACCTCTATAGATGTGTCACTATTTTGCTTACCCTAAAGTTTCCAGCAATAAGAGAAGAATGAGCTTCTCTCATGATACTTAGCCTCTCTCCTTGTGGAATACATATCTTGCCCAAATGAAACAACAAATTTTTATTCATGTGATAATATTTTTCTTCAACTTGTATCCCTTCACTCAAACTAGCATACACATCTTGGAAATCAATGTCATGTGCATATTGTTGTATGTAACTCTCATGTACAACATAATCATTTTTGAGTAAAGTAGAAGCACTAATGATTTGCATCGAGAGTATATCTACAACTTTATTGAATATATCTTTCTTGTACCTTATAACCAAGTGAAATTGTTGAAGAAATCCCATCCACCTGAAATGCCTTGATTGCTACAATTTTGTTTGTGACTGCAAGTACTGTAGTGGTTGGTGATCGGTGTACAATAGTCTCTTTACCCATCAAGTAGTTTTTCCACTTCTTGACACTTTGTACCAACACATATAGTTCTTTGTCATTTGTAGGATAATTAGTCACAACACCATGAAAAATTTCTTAATGAAAGGTGATAGGCTTAGCATGCTGCAAAAGGACTGCGCCCATGGCATAATCACTAGCATCAGTTTGTATCTAGAATGGCTGTCTCAAATTTGGTAATGCAAGGACTGGAGTTAAAATGATATTTTCTTTTAAAGATTCGAAATCTTGCTGCTATTTTTCTCCCCATTGGAAGCCTTTCTTCACACTTGTCACTGCATGCATAGGAACTGCGATGGGAGAAAAGTTAGCAATAAACTTCCTCCAATATTGAGCTGCACCTAAGAAACTTCTTACCTCTGTTACTGTTTTGGGTGTGGGCCAATTCACAATGGCCTCCACTTTAGAAGGATCAATCCTCAATTATCCTCCTCCTACAATATGTCCCAAATAGACAAAAGAAGTCTTTACAAACTCACATTTTGACATCTTATGAAACAATTTCTCTTTCTTCAAAATATCAAGCACTATATTACATGCAAGACATGATCTTCTCTTATTTTGCTGAAAATTAAAATGTCATCTAAGTACACAATAACAAATTCATCAAGGAATGGTCGCAAAACATTATCCATAACTCACATAAAATTTTCCGGTGCATTACATAAACCAAAAGGCATAACTAGCCACTCAAAGAGTCCTTGTTTGGTTTTGAATGCAATTTTCCATATATCGCTTTATGCAATTATAACTTGATGATATCCACTTCATAAATCTAACTTAGTGAAAAAAATTTCTTCTTTCAGCTGATTAGGCAAATCATCTATTCTTGGGAGTGGGTAACGATTTTTGACCATAATCTTGTTCAAAGCTTGAAAATCTACACACATGCACCAAATCCCATCTTTCTTTGGTATCAAGACTATGGGTGAACAGCATGGAAAGCTGCTTGGCCTTATGATTCCTTTATCCAACATATCTTTGATTTTCCTCTTTATTTTATCATTCTCCATTATCAACATGCGATACATACCGATGTTTGGAAGGTGAAAATATTGCTGCAACTGAATCTCATGTTGAATTTCCCTTTCTGGAGGAAATCCTGTTGGCTCCTAAAACATCTCATGATGTCCATTAACCACATCATATAAATGTGATTTCAACTTAGGATCACATCCCTCAAAATATTCATGATTAATATCAACTTTAGGCTTAATCATAAGAAGAAAAAAATTCATACTTGAATTTACCAGCCTCTTTACCTGTCTAGAATTTACCAAAGAAATATTTGTCTTCTTGTGATGTGCTCTAACAATGAACTCCTTGCCATCGTTGAATAAATGATACTTGATCTCATGGCAATAGAAGATCGCTTTCCTATCATACAAGTAAGGACTCCCTAATAAAATACCAGTTATGTCAAGAGGAACCACATCTAATTCAACTGTGTCAACAAAGGTTGCAGTGACTGCAAACCTCAATATATATTTCTTTGAAACCTGCAAATTTTCATCCTTACAAATCCAACCCAATAGATATCATTTTGGATGTGGTATGGTCTCAAGGTTAAGTTTTTTGACCAAATCTTCAGAGATTAAGTTTTCTTGTGACCCACTGTCAAACAGTGTGTCAATCTTGGTATGCTTGGATATGACCCTCACATGAAACAATTTTATTCTATCTTCTTCATTTGGAGTGTTTATGTGATAGTTTGATATACTGGTACTGGGTTTAGTTTCAATTTCTTTTCCCTTCATGTTCTTCAATATCATGGCTATAATTTTAGTTTCCTCACCTGAATCAGATCCTAAATCATGTTGAGTTGTAGCAACAATTTTCTATTTCCCTTTGTTATTGGGTTTCTTTGGCCTCAATTCAGGATGTAATTTCCAACAATGAGTTTCATCATGGCCTTCTTTTGAACAATGTTTACAAGTCACGTTTTATCCCTCTTTCTTAATAGATGCATTCTTTTTGTTTTTACCTTTTTAGGTTTTTTCCTTGGATTTACCATTAAAAGGTTTCTCCCTACCCTCTTCAGAAATGTTCTTCTCTCTAGCTTCTAGATGTGTGGTATGAACACAAACTTCATCTAGATTGGTGGTGTTAAACATGAGAATAATATGTTTTAGGTAGCTATGTAAGCCTCCTATATACTTTAGCAAAGTGTCTTGGCTTTGAAAATCAACCCTTAATAAGAGAGCTCTTCTCCTAAATTCTTGGGTGTATTCTTGCACATTTTGTCCCTTTAACTGCCTAAAGTTCTGCAAATTCATGATGGTTTTCTGCATGTGAGCTAATGGATAAAACTAATGTTTAATATCAGTAATAAAATCTGGCCATGATAGAATAATCTTACCATGTTTCTTGATTTCCTCCTTTGTCTTGGCTTCCCACCAAACAAGTGCTGCATCTTCCATTCTCAAAGAAGCTAATTGAGTTTTTGTATCATCATCTTGAAGGTTTTGTATTCTCAAATAGACCTCCAATTTTCGAATCCAATTATCTAGCTTATCTGAATTTACTTCACCATTTAACATTGGCAATTCAAACTTAACATAAAGTTTTAATAAAGGATATTTACCAGTGCTCTTGGACTTGTGTGGATGATGTACTGAAGAAGAAGTAGAGGATGATGATGATGAAGACGAGGGTGAAAGATGGTGGATCTCCATTGCCTCCATTTCCTCCATTTCCCTTCTTTGACTTTTCTTCATCATGTTGACCTCCTGAAGATCCTTCTCCTTCTTTTTGAAGTATATCATTCTCCTTCCAACCTCTCATTCCTTTCTTGATACAAAAATCTAACCATCTCAGTCATATCAAGAAATGATTTCCTGAACACTCTTTCTTCCTCCTTAGGTTCGACTTCTTCATGGATTTATCCTTCCTCATGAGGCATGCTTAATGGAGATTCTGCTTCTTTAGGAGGTGAACTAGGTGGTGGATATTGTGGCAATCTTTCTCTCCTTTGCTTTGGATCCTTTTGAGACCCTCCTTCTTCCACGAGTTTTCCTTCTCCTCTTTTAATCTTGAGCCTTGTAAGCATCTAAAACTTGCAAACAATTAAACAATTATTTGCACTAAACAACACCAAAGAAAAAATCTAGCTCTGATAGAAATCTGATGTGAAAATGACTTTATTAGTTTTTCTGTGCTAAGTGTCTTTAAGTTTTAAAAACATGTGCATAATTGGTTCATTATTTTGCATAAGGATTAAGGAGTTTTTACATGATTTATAGGTGATTTTTAATGAATTAGAAGCATTAAATAAGCATAAGTAACACTGAAAAATAGTTTAAAACAAATAAATAAGTCACCACATGATTTCTACACAGCAGGCATGATGAAGTAGTTCACTCCTCTTGGGCTACATCTTCTAGTTCAACTCCCAATGGCTTGTCCATGTTTTATTATGCTCAAAATTTTTCTATTACATGTAGTTCTAGTGCTCTAGTGGTTTTTTTTATCTACACCAATGGCTTCATAATGCTCCAATTATTCAAAAATGACTCTTCATTCACTCAGAATGGTCAAAAATTGAGTCTCCTACAGGGAAAATTTTAAGGATGAGAAATTATCTTGAAGTTTAAAAAATTGGCGAATCTCACTAGTCCCTAATATGAAAACTATAAAAAATTTATTGATGTATTTGTAAAATTATTCAAATTTATAATAATATTATATATATTCTCTATATAATGTTGGCGATTTTTAAGGTTAAATAATATTTTGTTGTAAAATTTGGGCGAATTTTACTTGTAAAAAAATGGAAATTAGCGAATCTTTTTTTTGGAAAAACCATGGAAAATTAGCCCACCTGCAAATATTAGCCCCTAAAATTTTCCATGGTCTCCTACTCTTTTACCTAGTATCTCCTAGGAAAAATCCACTAAAATTGGAGAACTCCAGTTAACTGGAGTTAAAACTAGGCAGACTGCCAAAAATGGCGCACCCCTAACTCCTCCACCGAAACTGACTACATATTAAATGTTTGCGGTTGGGTGGTGGCCACATGCGTACCCCCAAACCGCTCCAGGATAGGATGGTTAGTGGAACTCGTGGTAGTAACTCCGGTTGAAAGGTTTGAACCGTAGGTTTAATGTTTTCAGGTTAATGCATAGACCGCATGGTGTTAACAGTTGTTATCGCCATGTGACAATAATTCGGGGATCACTGGCGAGTTGGGACCACCAATAGTTACCAACCCCCAAATAAATTTGTAATAAATAGTAAGTGTAACCCGTTGCCTAATATGATTAAGAAATAATGCATATAGTGGATGGTAAGGTGTGCACGTGCCCAGAGGGAGGTCTGGGGGTCGAGCCCTGCGAACCCTCACAAAATTTTAATATGCAGTTGCAGGGCCACGTGGCAGTTTCTCATTCGACCCTCAAAACCATACCACAAATAGAAACCTGACACTTGTCATCCAATTATTTCTCCTAAGAAAGGAATATTCTAAAGAATATTCTATTTTTTGCTGACTGTAAATCCACTTTGCGGATTGTTCATCCCAGTCAAACCTGGTCAAATTGTCATAATTTTAACTGTTTGGAATTTCGATCAGAACACAATATCTTCCTGATACGGCATCGGTTTTTCGAACCGTTCACGACACTGGAATAAGGAAGACAAGATTTATGCAACCATCCTAGTTTCAACCCAATCCTGTAACTTTGAATTTTGAGCAAAATTTATGAGCTCCTGATCATTGACTCACATGCATTGGGTCAGTTTTCAAACCCAGAAAGCACCCATTGGTGGATATGCTCCATGTGATCTTCAGTCTTCGACTGATACACACTTGATCGCTTACCAAACTTGACAAACACCAAATGTTGTATATTATTCAAATAAGCACATTCACTTCACCATGAGTATGTGAACTACAAATACTAGTATTCTTCTGTCGACAAGAATATTATCATAGGCCCAAACAACCCCAAATCCTAGGTGTTCTTCCTATCCCAATATCATCACAATCCCATGAAGTCCCATACCTTCCCATCCCAATAAATTTTAGTTGTTAATATGCCTATTGATCCCAAAATCAACTTTTCATTATCTAATATAAACATGGGCACATGATATCATAAAAAATAATTATCACCCACAATAATTCACACTTTCTCAATGGATTCCTCCCACAACCGAGAATTCAACATGCCATCCATTCATGCATTCAATTCCTAAACATAATTAATCATTCTTTCATGAAAATGATTTTAGACAACAAACGTGTCAATTTCAATTGCATTTTTTTTATGCATTAATTTAACCATTACCATGTTCATGAATACAATACTTGTATTCACATATATCAGTAAGGTCAAAGCTAGGATAACTCCCTACATTTGTGTGAAAAATGCATAGAAATGAAACAATAGTTGCCAACATGGCCAAAGGAATTTTTTTATATCAAAATTCCTCCGTTTTCCACCTTGTTGTTATTACCAGTGTTCCAACGGCTATTTTTTATTATTTCTGTTTACACAATCCATTTTTTATCCCACTTAAAATACCTCATTCATGCTCGTTTTCACCCTCAGGAGCAAGGCTCCAACATATTTCAGCAATGGCATTTTCTGGCTGATATGCCCTACTCTAGCCTTTCTCATTTTTCTTTTCCACTGCTCTTTATTTATGCACAAGGCCTCACTCAGGTTCAATAATTATGTTGGTTCCCATCCAACTCTTCTCCATAGCTTCATGGATTTCCTTCTAGACCCAAGAAATTTTCCCAAGGCCCCAAAATAGGAAACGCGAAAGGAAAAATTCAAGAACTAGGGGAAACAATAAGAGTTCATGAAAACAATCATAAAATTGTAAACAAAAGGTAGCATGGCCATGATTTCAATCAAAAATCAAAATAAAATAAAATATAATTCAATCGTAAAAATACATGAGACATATAACAACCCAAAATCAAATCAATTTCCATGAGTTTGACATTCAATGCACTTTTCACCATTATATTAAATACATGCATGTGTTCAAAGTTAAAGCTGAGCACTTTCCCTAGATTTTTTGGTTCTTCAAAATTTCAACATCCCCCAAACAGTCCATGGAGGGGCCCTTTTTGATATATATATATATATATATATGCAATTCATAGATTGTGAGGGTGTGAACCCTTTTCTCCTATAACATTACTCGTTGTTGGCTCTTATGCCTATGGCTCAAGTAATTCATCCCTCTAGTTCTTCCTTTTCTATCTGTTGGGGAAATCCTTTCCTTCTCATCCATACGAGGCCTCTTCCTAGCCCCTGTCAATATAAATTTATTCTTATGAGGATAACACCCATTGTGTCAACTCTTTGTAGCTCTTTAATTAAACCTTCAAATTCTTAAAGGTCCCCGCTCTTTCAAGGAGTTTCCCTTTTCCTATATCTACTAAATTCTGCTAGCCATGCCTTTTCTTCTTACTAAAAATAAGTCTACTTATATGTTGTCACACATCCAATATGTTGTTAGTTCAAAACAAATAAACAATTTCAATTGTTACCTTACCATGCTAGTGCCAAGCATGCTAAAATGCAACTGTGCACACATCTCAAATTTCATATCAGTCACATGCCTCAAAACCCAACACACACACACACACACACACACACAAACATACATACATATATATATATATATATTCAAAATTTAAGGATCAAACCACCTTTACTAATATCAACAATTTAATTTCAATCCCTTTTCCAATGCCAACAACAACAAATTAAATTCAACCCCTTTATCAAGGAACTATCAAGACATCCGCAATCTTAAATGGACAGCTAGAAAACAATCTAACACATAAAAATCTCTCATTTTAATTTCACAGTTATAAAATCATAATGTGCATGCATGCAATACTTTCTACAATCAGCACACATAGTGCTACAACCAACACCCACTTGTAATTATTATAAAACACACTACTCTGTGATAGAGTGACAAGAGGCTATATATATATTTTCCTCGGTAAAGAGGTTGAATTTAATTTGTTGTTGTTAGCATTGGCAAAGAGATTGAAATTAAATTGTTGATCTTAGTAAAGGGGGGTTGATACTTAAATCTTCAATATATATATATATATATATATATATATATATATATATATATTCAAAATTTAAGTATCAACCCACCTTTACTAATATCAACAATTTAATTTCAATCCCTTTTCCAATGCCAACAACAACAAATTAAATTCAACCTCTTAATCGGGGGCTAAATTGTGTCTGAGTGTTAATCGCCTTTGAGTGTTTTTATTTTTGACCTTTGGAATTCTCACCCAATTTTCTTTACTTACACTTGATTGGTTCTTTAGATTACATTAGAATCGTCTTGTGTCTGAGAATTCTCTTGCATAGATCACATTTGCATAATTAGAATTCTCATTTTCAGAATATGAATGAAAAATGTGCATAGATTACATTTGCATACTTTTCAAGTGAATTGTGCATAGATTACAACTGCGTAGTTTACATTCTGGAAAAATCAATCGTAGATTTAGATCAATTTCTTTGATTTGAATTCACATGTTTTTATGCTTGTTTTAAAAACATAAAAATAAAAATTGGAATTGATTAGCATTAGTTTTTCTTGATGAAATTAGTGCATTAGAGAATTTGTTATATTTTCTCTTATTTATCAATTTTTTCATTGTTGGAAGTGAATGGAAACTCTCTCCTTAATTTAGTTAGGATTCATTGAATTGAAAAGATTACATTATCATATTCGATTGCATTCAGTTTTGGGTCAGGTCGTAACACCATTGGTTTCATATCCATTTACCCTTTGAGTAATAACAACCTAAATAACACAACACTAAATAAAATCAATCTAGAAATTTTTACATTTTCTAGGGTTCTTTCCACCAATCTAGCTTAGGCTAGTGCTTTGGAATAGGTTGTAGTTAACTTTCCAAAGCAACTAAAATATCAATAGTATATTGTGGTAGGAAAAATTCCAATGGTTGCAATTTTTCTCTGGGAAGCTCTTCCTAAAAGAGTCAAACATGATATCATGTCAGAACCAGTGAGGTAATCGTACCTATCTCATTGGGAAATATAGTAGATGTGCATGTACTAAAAATGGTAAACCTCTAATAGACCATTGTCGAGGAGCCTAGCGTCACTTGTTAGTAAACCTTGGATTATATCATGGAGCCTTCAAGGGGATTGAGCTTGTTACTCTGCCCTTGCGTGTATATCGGATCATAGACTATTCCCCCAGGTGCATTTGTTTCCATTGGTGACCTTAGTGGCAATAATATTTAGGATTTTTCCCAAGGTGACTGTGGAGGGAAGGTCGCACTATACCTGGAGTAGACGTTGACTAGACTCACTTGGACTTTCCGGAGGGTGCACTTCACTTCGAGATGGCATAGTGAAAGTACTTGCACCAGACTGTTTCATTAAGCAGGTTGTTAGGGTAACTGTTTCGACCGTTAGTTTTTCACATTGATATCTATGACATTGGATTTCATCACTAACCAGTGACTTCATTGTGAAAACAAAATTTTTGTGTGTGGTTTGACTCCTAGATTTGATAGCGCGTGTTCATTTGATTGTTTTTACTTTTTAAGAGACCTTAGGTGTGGATTGTGAATTTGAATTGTTAATATTTTTAATTTGTTAATTAAATTCATTGAAGTTTAATATAATGGCAACTGTTTCGGAATTTACCAACCAAGGAACCCCTCTTAATGAGAATCCTAGTACTTTTCCTTGCTTTGGAAATGTTGGTCCTCCTTATATGGCTACATTATCATTACCTAGATTTACCATAGGTTTACTGGTATGGTTATTTTCAACTTCGTTGGCCTTGAATACTCAAATGGTTCCACCTCAACCGGATGCTTCACCTCAATAGAGTTCACCATCTCAACATCACCAACCTCATGTTGACCCTTTACCTTCTTTTCCCAACATGTCTTCCTCCCTTTCTTCTTCTTCGCTTGGGAAAAGCCTTAATGCTACTAACTAGGTGGCTAAGAAGAAGAAGTAAGGGAAGAAGAAGAAGAAGCAAGATAAGAAAGAATTCAACCAACCAACCATGGTTGTAAGTGTTGGTAGTGTTGAGGAAACCTCCAACATGCATCGTAAACCCAAATACCCTTGCAAACTTTGTAAGGGTGACCACTTCCTTATCAATTGTCCTGGTATTCTGAAGGTCTTGGAAGCATGGTCTAAAATATCCTATCAACTTACCGTTGATCCATCAACCAGTGATTGTCAAGTTCCTGGGAAAAAGGGTAAATTTAGGTTTCCTTGTAAGTTATGTAAAGAGAGTAATCAAACTCACATTTTCCCTAACATGGATGAAGCCTCAAAATTTTTGGAAAACCTTACTCTTCCACAGAAGCAAATTCCAACTAGTTACCGTAAACTTTCTCCCAACCTACCATCAACTGACAAAGTGATTGATCTAATTCCAAGTTCAGTCAATCCTGCTCTTCCATTGAAGAGTGAAATTGATATCACTCAAGTTGATGATCCATTAGCTGATCAAGTGGTCGACTTGATTTCACATTCGGTCGATCCCAATCTCCCTGTAGAGAGTGAAATTCATACCGCTTAGGTTCTTCTTGTTACATCAGATTCTTCTACGCCAGGGGGCGTTTCACCTGTTTCCACAGAACCCCCTCCAAGTACTGAGGTATTTTCCTTTGATTGGAATAGACTGACAGAACCTTGTCTTCCTTCCTCCATCCCTTTCCAAATCATTGTGAAGGCTTGTGGTAATAATGTGCATCGCACAAATTTAGATGAAGGTGCTTCTATTAGTATTTTATCCTCAACTTCTTGGCAAGCTTTGGGTTCCCCTCAGCTTGTGCCTATTACGCAGAATATGTTAGCTTTTAACAGAACCATTAGTGAACCTTTAAGGATCCTTCCTAAATTTCCTCTTACCTTGGAAGGTAAAACTGTCTATATTTATCTTATGGTAGTCCGAGGCCCCTTGGATTTAAATTTTCTCCTTGGGCAAGACTATATCTATGCAATGAAAGTTGTCGTATCAACACTCTTTCACGTGATGTCTTTCCCTCACAATGGAAACATTGTGAATGTTGATTAACTTTCATTCGTTAGTCTTGATTCACCTACCAATAATCTGACAACCCTAAATTTTTCTTCAACGTAAGTGGTATATACCTCGCTACGAGTTAATTATGTGGAAACCAATCCCATGTTTTCAAATACCGATGCAAGCAAGCCTTTCATTGTTTTCTTGACTTCATTTGACTTAGATCCGATAATTGACATGGTGAACTCTATGGGGACATTTGAACACGATTTTCTTATCCTTATTGAGTCCCTTGACATGTGTTCCTTCCAGAGGACTGTTCTTCCATCTGATGAAGACCTCTTGGAATCCATGATCAAGGTGAGTCTCTTGACATGTGTTTCTTCCACATAACTGTTCTTCCATCTGATGAAGACCTCTTGGAAGCCATGATCGACGAGTGTCCCTTGACATGTTTCTTCCAGTTGGAAGCCTGATCAAGGTTCATGAGGAGATTTCCTTTTACTATGTCAACCTCATTAAAAAATGAAACAGGTTCCCATGAGGAGTGTTCCTTTTACTGCATCAACCTCATTAAAAAATGAAACAAGTTTCCATGAGGAAAGTTCCTTTTACTGTGTCAACCTCGTTAAAAAATGAATCAGTGGGTTATGATGAAATTTCTCTTTTCCTGTGTCAACCTCATTAAAAAATGAAACAGGTCCCTATGAGGATAGTTTTTTTACTGTGTCAACCTCGTTAAAAAATGAAACATGCCCTTATGAGGATAGTTCTTTTACTGTGTCAACCTCGTTAAAAAATGAAACAGGCCCTTATGAGCATAGTTCTTTTCCTATGTCAAGCTCATTAAAAAATTAAACAAATCCTCTCCCAATTGAGTCGATTCTTTGATTATATCTCGTAAGATTCAAGTTGAGTCTTTCATCTGATCTCGTAAATGAACCTTCATTCCATCCACCCATGAACCTGTAGTCCACTTAGGTTAATGAAATGAAGCTTGGGGAGCATATGCTCTTGCAGGTTACGCTTGGGGGGAATTAAAACTTATCTCAAGCATGATTTTTTCCTTTGTTTCAAGCTTGTGTAAAAATGAAACAAACCACTCTCAAGCACAATTTTCCTACGTTTCAAGCTTGTGTAAAAATGAAACCACTCTCAAGCATAATGTTTCCTATGTTTCAAGCTTGTATAAAAATGAAACCTATCTTGAGTCCATTTCTATTATTATTTTCAAGACTCATTAAACTCATGAAAATCCTGAGATTATTTTGCTATCTTTCATTCTTGTAAAACACATAAAAATGTTGAGTTCTTTCCGTATTTTCCTGCTCATAAATTAAATTTCAAGTCGGCCACGCTAAGTACACTTTTATCACTTTTTCAGGCTTTTTAAAATTATGAAAAGGAAAAACCATGGAGTTATATTTTAAGCCCTTTTCAGACTTTCTAAATATGAAAATATCGCCGAGTATTTGACTATTTGAACTCGTTAAAGGAAATTAACAGTCGTGATTTCAGTATAAGTTTATCCCTTTTCTGGACTGAAATGGACTACTTACAAAAAAGGTATATGTTGACTAATAATGGTCAATAGAGTTCGCTCTTGTATTATTTTATCCTTTTTCAGGCTTGAGAGACTAAATTTATGAAAAATAACAACCACAGAGTTTTCTTATGTTTTTCTTTTGACTCCCTAAAATTGAAAAACACCGAGTTTCACCTATACTGGACTCATTAAAATTTAATAGTAAAGGACTTGTCAATTACAAACAGGAACGAACCACTCCTTCTTAGAGTTCTATTTTAATACTAAGTTGGAATTATTCGAAAGATGAGCTTAGACAACAAGCAAATGTTATCCTCCTCAAGCTTGTCAAAAATAAAGAGGTACTTGCCAAAAATGGTGGGGGAAAAGAGAGAAAATGAATCCAGTTGTCACCCTTGTTTTGAAAAGTAGTATACCACTCTTGAACATGACACTTTTTTTCACACTTATACCTGGGTTAGGAAAATCCTTTGTCTATCAGTTAATCAAACCGCATTGAAAGTCTTCAGCCGGTTTTTGGGTATTAGCTTTATGTCAATTGTTACCAAACCATATGCAGCGTCGTTATGTGTTCAAGAGAAAGTTCAAATAAAACCACTCATTGCAAACATTTGTCTCCATTCGCGTTGACCATCCCTGAGTCAGTCCTTGATAAAAATTTCTTCAAAACTTGATCTAATGGTTTCATTTCATAGGCTTTCCTATGACAGGTCACTTTCTATCGACGACAGCTCATCATCTAGAAATTTGATATAAAAACCTATCAGTACCTTGGAATCTGCATGCCCTAATGGCAGGTTTCTCACCTTTGATGATAGGTTGCATCATTGACCTTCGATCAAATGATTCTGTGAAGTGTTTGACTACAAATAATTCATTCACACTTCATGGATTGTACTGAGTACTTTGAGAGACCTTGTCATTATTGGCGTTTTCTCTCACACTTGTTAAAATTTCACATCATTGACTGGTAATCAAGTGGTTTCTACCATGTTCGACTTCGACACAATCAATTGCATGGATAGAATCGTACTAGTTCGGGAAACGAAAATCAAGACGTTGGATCTAGTTTCTACCATCCAGGCTGCGAGGAGTTTTATTATTCATGATAGAGTAGACTACTTATGATAGATGGTTGTGTCCATATTGTGTCTACTATTGATGTAATTTTAAAAATAATTCTATACCAGAACATATAGTTAGGTTTGATCTGAGTATGGGAATGCCTACCTCAGTGATGATATACATATATATGTTTTCATTGAATGTGTTTACAGGATTTCGACCAGTGTGTCTACAATCCAATCCTCAGAATGATAAAGCACTTCACTCTTCATAACTACCTCAGACTTCGCACTTTAGAGGGAAATCTGTTACACGTTATTTTGTCACCATGAAATTTGACTATCTATATAGGTTCATCACTACCTATATTGTGCTCCCTTAGAGGTCAAAAATCTTAATGTTCCTAAACCAAGTCTTGGAATTGGAGAAAATATCATTAAAACCTTTTAAAGTCTAACTCTGCACTTTTCCTAGCTCTTTCCTACAGATCCACAGATATTTGTTCTATAGCCTGCAACACATCCCGCACGTTTTGCTTATAAAACCTGCGGACCCACGTAAACAGTCAAATAAAGGAAAAAGTAAGTTCTAGATGCCCAACTGGACGAATATTCTCCCAACTAGTAGCTCCTAGAGGGGCGTTCAATTCGAACTTTATCCTATACTCATGAGCTCTATCCCTTCACTCATGGAGCTTATCCCTTGGTCTATGGAGCTAAAATACCTTCATGAAAGGAATCTATCCCCCTCTTCATGAAACTGAAACTACCTCCATTTCCCTATAAATTGAGCTCATGTTTTAGTCTCAAGGGTGAACATACATATTAGTTGCTGAAGAATTTCCTAATAGAGCATACTCTCTATTCTAGCCATTTTTGATATGAGAATGATCACACACTCATGTCCATAACTTCATGCTAGTTCAGAGAGAATAAGGATTGTCAATTTGAGAGATGACGATTGTTCAGGATCCTAGAAGAACCTATATAACATCAAGATGAAAGGTTGTAAGGTTACTTCTTATTATACAAGTTAATACAAATGAATTCCATTTTCTCATTGAATTGTTCATGTATCTATTTGAGTATTTCAATTCTTAAATTCCTTGATCACTGAGATAGATTAGTGTTTTCTCAATTATTATATCTTGCAGGTGCTTTTAATCCTCTTATCTATCTTTGATTGTAGGTTTCACATGCTGAAGTGACATCTTTTGGAGCAACTGGATAGAATATTTCGACAAGTGTTAGACTTTAGGTAGGGGCATGTCCTTGTACTTTGTTATTAATAATTATAAATAAAAAATGAGTAGATAAAATGGTTTTCATTTGATTGTTTGTTTTTGTATATCCTTAGGATACTAGGGAGATCGTTCTTGTCTGCAAGAAGTATTTATCCGCATAACAGGATGATATTCAGAATAAATTTGTCTAGGTCACTATGGCCTGATCTTTGTAGTATGTATTTAAATCATTCCACACAATCTTCCATATTCTCGTCCTCTTTCTATGAAAACTTAAAAATCTCCTCTTTGATGTCACGGGATTTATAGTAATCCTAGTATTTCTCCAAAAATAATTCCTTCATCGCATCCCATAAGGAGATAGTCTTTCCCCCTAAACCCATGAACCATCGCAGGGTTGTCCCTTTTAAATTAGCAAGAAATATTTTTAATTTCTAAGCATCGGTGATATAATCATACCCTTGACAGACAATGTCAAATTCGAAGAGGAATCTATCGGGGTCTTCAGAGAAAATCGCATGAAAATTAGGCGGATTCGTTAAATGAATGGGCTTCATCGGTGCATCACCTATAATGTTTCCAATTGGGAAATCAATAAAGGAACTTGTAGGTGCCATGACTATCCTCCAATACTCACCTGGGATTTCAACTGGTTCTGCAATAGATAATTGGGGTGATTCAATCATAGGAGGTTTCACAACACTCCCTTGGTCTCGTGGTGACGCAAACTCCTTCAGGAGTTCTTCTTCCCAATTGGAATTGCCCAATTCTTCTGACCCCCTGCTTGCTATTTCTTCAACATCTGCTGGAAGAAAGGGTATCTCTTCCACTGATACATTATTTATTCCTCCTTCTACTGTTGAAATAATTTCCTCTGGTACCATGAATGGCACTGGCTGCTCAACCGACTTCCCTTCGGACTTCGTCTGAACCCTTACCCTGATAGTAGCACGAGAATATGCTTATGATTCAGCCTTTGTGATGATCTCCTGGATATACATTTTCCTTCCCAGATCCCTTCCCTTCTTTAGGGGTCTTCCACTGCCCCTCTTATTTGGATCTTTGTTCATGCAATTGGTGGGAATAAATCATTAAAATAATAGAAGCACTCAGGACCCATAGAAGGACGGATAGTTTCCTCCCCGAGACGAGAGTGTGGGTTACAAAAGGAGAATCAAATAAACTAAAAAAAAATCAAATTTCAGGACCTGAAGTAGGGTGATCAAATACCCTCCCCAGGACAAGAAATTGGTCCCTAGGAAAAATAATAAAAAATTAGAAAAGTAGAACACGACGCTCAGGACTCAGAGCAAGGTAACAAATTCCCTCCCCAAGACAAGAGATTGGTTCTAAAAGAAACATTGAAAAATAATTAAAAAAACACTGAACACTACGCTCAGGACTTAGAGCAGTGTAATGAATTCCCTCCCTAAGACAAGAGATTGATCCCTAGATCAATTCCAGATCGTGTTCTTGCACCTTGTTAGCCTTCCCTGGCAACGATACCAAAATGTTGGTGTCCAAGTGTGAATGAATATTCAAACCCTTTCCCACATTAATTATCAATCCGGGTGCGTTGGTTATTGCAATACTAACATGCACAGTATATGCAGGAGCAATAACATAATCCGATATTGAAAACAGATTTAATAATTAAAACAAGAAAAAATACTGTAACAACAATTAAAGATAAATCATGGAATTATAAAAGCATTCACATCAATTACAGAATCATACCAGAACAACAATTAAATTACCAACAGAAATGCGAAATCAACAAAAGGGAAATAACAAAGCACCTGATCAGAAGAGTGAGCCCAACTCTTTGATTAGGGCTGCAGTAAACTCACAGCTCACAGATCGAACAGAAAAATGATGTGCATTCAATTGATTATAATCCTTATGTTACAAAATCGGTCTCTTCATGCTTAACCCCAATTCACAGCCCTTAGACCCTTCTTATACAAGTGTTCAGGAAAATCGTCTTTTCTATCTAATAACTAAATATCTACAAATATACAATTGTTACAACAACCAACTAGTTGCTGAGAGAAAACCACGAAAGGCTTGAAATAGATCTGGGGTAAGTTGGAATTTGTTTTGCTATTACAACATATCAAGATAATGCTGAGAATTTGGAGCTGCTTCATGACTTGCAGATGTGACCCCTTTACTTGCCGAATCTGTGGAAATAACGGAATTAATACTTGCATAGGTAAAATATCCATGACTATTGTTTCATTAATCAAACATTCCATATAAGACAGTGGAAAGGGATTTACCTCATGTGTTTAGAAAAATTAATGATACAAAGAGGTAGAAAGGTGGGTGAAAATAGAAGAGAAAAGTATACGAATTTGATACCCAACACTAGCCACCTTCCTATTATTTCGGGGTGAGAAAAAGTTCTGTGAGTTAATTTAGGGAAGGATTTTTTTGTCTCAGCCACTATTATCCTCATCCCTTTCTTACCGTGCTCCACCACAATCCTCCTGAGGGCCAAAATGACGTCATTCCCTCCATGTGGCCTGTTTCAGGAGAACCACATGTCAATATTTTTTAGGCCTCTCAACCCTTTGATATGGTCTATTTTGGATACCATGTAACATACCACCATGGTGCTATGTCAGCCTTGATCCATGTCATATCGCCACCTAGCCTATGTCCCACTAGACCTGGCCATTGTTACAAAACTGAAATCTCACGTTATAATGATTTGGCCCCCTTTTATGGTTTATGACCTTAAGGCCTTCATTCTTGGTAATTCCACCATTAATACCCAATTAAGTCCCTCTATCGTAGATCATTTAATTGGATTCAACCATATATCTAAGGCGCGAGATGGGAATCCATTACATTAACTATTGGGAAATCCTTTGTCTCAACCTCTGTCTCTTAGTCGTGCTTTGTTGTGCAAGGCTTACGAGTTCCTCAAGACCCAAGACCTGAGACCCCAATGTCCTGTTTTGGATTTATTCCCATCATATTCTAGACACACTTTTTTGTCTAATCTCACCCTTTTACATTGTTAAACAACTGCGGCATGGCTACTAGGTGGTAACATTGTTGTGTCTTGTTGAAGAGATCTCTGTTTCTTGAGTCGTCAACCTCGGTGCTATTATACACACATAGATATTCTTGTTTTAAGAGCACTTTCAACATGGTACGTTCTGGTCTCTTTCTTCGACTTCGTATATATATATATATATATATATATATATATATATATATATATATATATATATATATATATATATATATATATATATATATATATATCTAGATATAATATTTTTGTGAACTACAAAGGCATTTCCATTTAACACTTGCATGGTTCAACTAACCTTCCCAAAATTATATGGGATTCAAACCAATCTTAGGAAATACAACAATATATAAAAGAAATACATGCTTTTGTAGAAATTTCCATAGTACAAGAGCTCCATTACAAGTCTTTTTAATGTCAAAATTTAATTAGACAACAGAGATTTTCATATCTCTTATACCCTTGAAATTTAACAAAGTTTAAAATCGTTAATAAACACAATAATTAGCCATTATTTAGCAATCACAAAGAAACCATCATTTCTCATTATTCATAGAGGAATTAAAACTTTCTTTATCTAATCACACAAAATGACATTCCTCATCATTCACGTAGGAAGTAAAGTTTCCTCCTCATCAGTATATTCATTTTAATGACATGGAAAGCATGTATAGAATGTTTATATAAGGTTCACATGCAAAAGATTCAAATAATCATTTAGACATATTTTTAATAACACATTGAGAAATTACACAATAATCACATGCAAAAAAATTGAGATGAGCACATATCCTATAATTTGAAGCCTGACAATAGAGATTGGGACTTGAAATCTCCACCCAACCATAAATTGACTACGTTGTATGTTTTATTATAGTCAATCACCCAAGAGCTAGAGTTAAAAGGTTGAGGAAGAGTGCTCCAAGGAAAACTACTCACACAATTAACACCACTAGGAGTCTAGAGATGCACCCATCTCTACCTAGCAACCAAATACCTCTAGGAATCCTAAGATCAACCATATCCACCTGATAACCATACTTTGATACCCGAGTTCCTCCACCCTAGAGTAGAAACCCAAAGGTCACTGAAACATTTAAAACTATTAGTATAGCCTTGAAATACATGGAGCAACCTGCTCTGTAAGAACCAAGAGTATAAAGGGAGTCAAGGCCTCCACCCAAACCAAAAATTCCAAGTTCCCTATCTTCCATCCCTTGAGATAATGGATTTCTTTGTTTAATCACTACAAAAGTCTTGTTCCAACCAATTTGTGCTCCCACACTACTTATCTCCTCGCTATGCCTTTATGCACACTCCCTTGAGGATGATCTCTCTCCCTGTGTGCACATTCCACTTATTTGTTACCACTTGTCATGTGCTCTTGGTACACGTTTATGGGAATTTTATTGATTATGCTACTATGTGCACACCTCCCCAACACCACAATATTCTATTCCTTGATGTTTTTTTCCTGTGTGTTCCACTGCATTTTCCCGCATAGTGTTGTTCTCTTCCCACTTCAATGCACACAGTCTATTCTTCCTTTGAATTCCTTCTCTATCTTTTCCTTCCTCCTCTTTCACCAAGTATCTTGTTTTTTTTCCTCTACGTGTTGTCTTTTTCTATAGATACCTCCCCTCATTCTATTGCGACTATAGGTGTTTGTGGATGTTTTTTCATACACGCTCCAATTCTTTTAGTTTTTTTGTCCTTTTTTCTTGTGGACTTGCACAAAGGATTATGGCCTTGTCTCTCTTTGCACTTCTTCATAGATGTGTAATCAACCCGTTTAAAATCCCACAAGTTAGCCCATTACTGACATTAAATAATCGCTTCCTCCAATTTCCCAAGCAATCTCATCCCCAAGCTCTGAAATTCATTTCCCATCTCTTAGGTAGTTAAAATATGCTTTTATTTTCTACAATTTCATTATAACAGTAGTTACAAATATTTATAAAATGGGATTAGCCCGAAGGGACTGTCACAAAACTTATGTGGAACCTTGTGCTAGTCATATCACTTGTACTAAGCATTGGATTTCTATATTATATCATGAACCTATTGTTGGAGTTGTTGGATCCATTCAACAATTCTGCTAATCTATCTTCCTCAACCTAAGCATGGGATAATTCTATTGGTGAGGATGAAATGGACATAGCTACATCAATTGGGGCCAATGGTTAGAAATCTGAGCACACTTGAAAATGAATATAACAAATAAATATGTGGAGGGATCTATTATATTTATGCTAAACATAAGGAAGGATTCCATACCATGTGCATGGATGCAGTTGTATATGTGCAAGATATGCACAATCATCTAATTTCTCACTTCTATTTATCCATAGGGTAGACCAAAAGGTATTTAGGAACCTACTATCCCTATCTAAACTAATGGTCAAAGGTAGCCCAAAATGAACCCAAAAATTCTCAAAGAAGAGTTTAACAGTGGCTTCAATTATGATACTCTTCTTACATGGTGCCAAAATGGCTATTTTAAAGAACCAGTCAATGACCAAAAACACATAATCATTACAATGCTTGGTGAATGGAAAACTTGACATGTAATATATAGATATTGACTCCTAGGGTTTATCTATGCCAGGTAGAGGAGTTACAACTCTTCATGATTGATGGATGGTTTAACAATTGCACAAGCAGTACATCATATAATATACTAGTGGACATCCCATCGAAGCTTTAACTAGTATAATTATTATTGAAGTAATGCTAATATATTCTCCATGCAAAATTTATTTTCCACCCAATTGTAATAAGTTGACACTAGTATTCATCACTTTCATATTTTGAAATATAACTGCAAAATAAGAACACCTCTGCTTCTTAGACAACCAATAAAAATATTTCTAAATGATTAATTGAACATTTTCTTACCTAAGACTAAGAGGGAGGGAGTCCACCACTTAAAAACATTATTGTCAAGTGGTGAATTTCAGCCATAAAATTGTACACTCTTGTGTTTAATATCAAGAATAATTGTTTGATGACTACTTTCTGTTGTACATATGTTATTATTCCATGTAGCAAATCATGAAGTGGTGATCACAGTTTTAGCCTATCTACATAAGTTTGATATGGGTAAAGAATTGTTGAAGGAAGCATAATGGTACAGGTTATGGTTGCATCATGATTATAAGGGACAATATTGTTAAGGGTTTATTGCATCATGTTTTTAAAAGGATAATATTTTTTGTAAAAATTTTGTTGCATCCATATGATTACAACTTTATATGTGTTTGAATGGTTATCAATGTTTGGTCAACTTATATTGTTACCTCATACGTCACATTACATAGTGCAATGTGCATGTACAAAACATAGTTACCATATCTCATATGGTTGATTGCAATTATTGATTGGGCTTATGATATGTTGATTGAAAATGTTGATTGGGACTATCACATGTGATATAATGTTGGATAGGATTATGAATATGGGATAATGTTAGTTGGTTATGTGACTCCACATACTCCGAGTAGTTGGCATTATGTGAATAGTTGGAAATGAAGGAAGGTGCTGTAAATGCACCGATAGTCCTGGTAATGAAACGGTGTGGGAGAAAATGCCTCTGCCTGTCAGTTGATCAATGACTATTGTGCTAGGGTTTGGAGATCAATGTCATATGTGAATCTAGATTTATTTTGGCAAGGTTTTAGTAAAATCTCAACATTTGGCTCATTCATTTTGGAATTTCTCTGTGTCTAACTATCACTAAGTCGAGTTAGCAAGCCTAGCCACCATGGAATTTTGAGCAAGAAACAAGTGTGACCACAACACATAGTGGTTGAGGATTTGACATCTTGGTAACTAGAAGGCATTGTAACAGGTTGGTAAATTCAACACTTATGGTTAAATTTGGATGGTTGTTTGTTAAAGGGTTCATTACATGCGTTTTCCCCTCCGTCTTATTCGTTTCCCTTTAGAAATGTCATGCACAACAAGTTAATTGATGAGCTTATGTTCATTTGAATTAAAAGACATGGCCACTGTGCCCTCTATCCATTTCATTCAACTCACTCTGTATATAGTCCTAATTTCACTATGGATACTTTGTCTCAGCTACCTTTGTAAGTTAAATAGCATGTTTTTTATTCATTTTTTAAAACATGCCATTATTCATCATTTTCCTTTTCGAAAATATATGCCATCATCAATTTTAATGCAGATTCTGATGAATTTAGGCAGCTAGCTACTACAGGGCATCTTTACCTAGGTCCTCCACCTGCAATTAGCCATCCACCTTTGTCTAATGAGCCTCACCAATATTATTTGCATCCACATACAATGTTCATGAAATACCCTATCAAATTAATGATGGCTGGGATCGTATTCCTTATGATAACTCTTCATCAAGATATCTAGGTTGGGAAAAAATAAATCAAATCCCCATTAGATAGCCCGAGTATTCAAATTCATTCTAATTATGATTCATCTACTCATTATTATAAGTCCACTTCTGTCATGCATAGCGCTAATGTCCATCCATCTGCCAATCGTGATAAAGCACCTGATGTTCTAGCCCCATCCATGTCTCATTTGGATGATGTAATTGCTGCTAGGTTCCCACCAGGGAAAATGGCCCCTAAAGTAGCCAACTCATCACTCCAAAAGTGCTTGTACAATAGTGAACCAACAAGAGAAGTAATTCAGATTAATTCTTCTACTATAGGAGAAACATCCAAGCATTCTGGTTATTTTCAATTGTTGCTTAAGGAAAGTGGAAATGGGATGGAAAATTCTTCCAAATTTTAATTATGATTTTATTTCATGGTTATGATGCATTTACTCTAATAACATTATTTTTGGGCAATATATGATGATACAAGAATTCCTATCCTTTTGATATACAGTTTGGAGTATGGTTATGTATATTTTGACTATTGACATGACCCATATGTTTGACAGTTGGCATAATTTTGATGAAAGGGAAATATGATGGATGATTTTGATGATTATGATATTATGCATTATATTTTCATAATATGCATTAAAAGGGAGAAACAAGGAGGACATAATGCATTATTAATAATATTAGTTTCAATGTTTTAATGTTTCTACGTGGACAATGGGCCTTCCTCCCTCTTAAGTCTATTCCTTTCTCATTTAGTTTGGTCAATTCTTATTTTAGTAAATGTTCCTATCCCACCCCTTTTCTTCAGTTTTGATAAATGAGTGGTTAAATAAACCAACATATAACCACCTGACAGTTGTTGAAATTTGCAACAAGAAACAGTGAAATTGGCATCCAGAAAATGGCATCCAGAAATGGCTACCATGGAGGCTTTTTATTTAATTATTTCATAATTAAATTAGAAGAAATATGTGTCAAATTTATTTATCCCTTAAATAAATTGGACAATAAATTGTAATCTTATCTCATAATCTCTTGTAATAGTTAACTGAGTGTGATATACTCAGTTTTCTCATGAAATTCGAGTTGAGGGTGGTTCATGAGGCATGTAGAGTGATTCTATTTGTTTTAGAGTCCAAGTTGTAGTTAGTGTATTAGTTCAATGCATGAGAAATCAGTTAACTCAATTAAGTGAGTTAAAGTCAGTCTAACTAGTTGTAACTAATTGTTGCACTAGTGAGAGGTCAAGTGAATTAAATAAAATTTAATTCACATGCAGTGATATTTCAAGTGACTGATGATTTACTATTAATAGTTTCATGCATGTAAGTTTCGATGAAGACCCAGTTGAGACAAAGGTTAAAGGGAAGTTAACTATTAGTTGAATTTTTAGCAAACTGCTCAGATGCAGTTAAAACACCATAGGATTTCCCATGATGTTTGCGCAGCCAAGGAAGGATGAAATTCCTAAAGAATAGGGATTGCATTCTTCATGAATTGCATGAGCAAGGTAGGCTGATAAGAGGCTAAGTATTGGCTAAGTACTAGCCCAATTTAGTCCAGATCAGTGTGAGACAATCAAGATAGTGCAAAATAATCTTATGATAAGAGTGCATTATATTGTTTCATGATTCCTTGGTTCATTATACAATAGAGATAGAGGGGTTTTGAGCAGCAAGTTTTCTTGAGGAAAAATATTTATGTTGTTGATTTATTTTCTTCCTTCTCTTACTTTCTTTGATTGTGTGATCGTGTTTAATTTCCGCAGAATTAATTGTAGAAGGATTCAGTATTTTTCTCTAGTATATTACATGATCAGATTGAATCCATTGGTATACATATTGTTTTTATAATTTCTACAACAGTTATGAGCACCTTCTTAAAAGGAAAAGGGATAAAAGTGTGAAGGATCCTTACTTCTACAGTTTCGTATGATTTATTGATAAGTTCACTTTAGTTTTGGGCTGCTTTGAACTTTCTTAAGAGTGTTATGAGACTAATAAGCTTGTGTTGCAGGTCACCTTTTAAAAAGTAGAAACAATATGGGTTAGTTAAGTTTTTGTTCTATTGGATCAAATAATGATCCAGGTGGATATTGGTGGCCACCCACCTATTCCACTTTTACCCCCACCATTGCTTCTTTCAGTTTTTCGAGGGCCTCCTTGAGAAATATTTTGATAGGATCTCCTACTCCCTTGTATTTATTTTTTTCCCTCATGGATGGCCATCGGGGTTTGCGAGGTTGATCTTGCAAAGGTTCAACCAGATCGAGTCCTAACTCCTTATACCCCGACCTCGTTGGGGACATGAAAAGAAGGATCGAGAAAGAGAAAACCACTCTAATACCACTGATCTGAATTTATGCAGGAATGAAAAAAAATACACATATAACCATAAATACAAATATGTAGCAGAAATAATACTTCATTTCATTAATATCAAAGAATTGAAATTTGTTTACAGACAAAATGGAAATAAACTAGCTAGGGTGTTGGTATCTTATCTATAACAAGATATGTGATGGCTACAGGCCTCTGAAATCTATGTTACAATGAGGTTAGAAGGAATATATATTATTGATAAACAATGGAAAACCCTAAACATACAAAAACCTAACCCTATGAGATGAAACACCAGACTATTGGCATTGTCGGGGTAAATTGGTACATCAATTTCCCAGGGTCATAAATTTGGCATACTATCTCCGTTTGACGCACATGATACATCGTTAGAAATATCTATATGAGGAATACAAGTGCTGACAACAAATATCAACTCTGGAAGACTCATTTTCACCGGGAGGTTTCATGCCCAAAAAATGTTGGTTAGGTCCTCAAAATGGATCCGGAAGTTTAGGACCTAAAAAAATGCCAAAAATAGTAAATTGTGCTACAATTAAGGAAATTGAAAATATGAAATAAAAAATGGTTGGGGTCCAAGTGTAATAGGTGGGTGGCCACCAAAGTCAAGTAAGACTACCTTCAAGGCCAAGGAGGGCCTTTTTGAATGGTTGGTCATGCCTTTCGGTTTCACGAATGCTCCCGCAACCTTCATGAGGCTTGTTATCACAAAATTGTACTTGATTGGATACTTATTAAATAACTTAGTGTAACTATTTCAAACCTCTTCTAACTGAAGCTTAGCCTCTTGAGTTTGAGAGGGATCTCTCAAGGGGGTTTTATGATATTGAAGGATGATAGTACTAGATGGCTAACTCTATGGAAATTGTACCTTGTTTTTTATGATTGCAGGTTGAAAAGAATGCAGGTTTGCTACCATTGGGCTTATTGAGTCAACAATCAGTATTTTCAGTGACAAAGGTTCTTCACATGGAATTTCAGTCAGATAGAGGTCTTTAACAAAGGAAACTCATACATAAAACATAGGAAAACACAGTCATTTCATCAGTAAAGGAAGTCAGAGCATAAAATTATGAGTTATGAGTAATAGAGATGAAATATACTACAAGTGATATTCTTCTTGACAGACCTGAGATTCTCATGAGGTTTTTGATGTCTTATTGATCTATATCTTTATGTAAAATGTTATCACAAAATTGTACTTGATTAGCTTCTTATCAAACAACTCAGTGTAACTGTTTCAAACCACTTTTAACTTAAGCTTAGCCTATTCAATTTGAGAGGGCTCTCTGAAGGGGTTTTTATGATATTTAATGATGATAGTACTAGATGGCTAACTCTATGGAAATTGTAACTTGTTTTTATTGATTACAGGTTGAAAAGAATGTAGGCTTGCTACCATTGGTCTTATGGAGTCAACGATCAGTATTTTCAGTGACAAAGGTTCTTTAACATGGAAGCTAAGGTAGATAGAGGTCTTTAACAGAGGAAACTCACACATAAAACATAGGAAAACACAGTCATTTCATCACTAAAGGAATTCAAAGCATAAAATTAGGAATTCTGAATAATAGAGATGAAATCTACTATAAGTGATAAAACATAAAGATACAGATCAATAAGACATCAAAAACCTCATGAGAATCTCAAGTCTGTCAACTAGAATGTCACTTTGTATTACTGATATAGGTCAAAAACATAAAAGCAACAGTTTGGTGCAAATGTTCTCCAACCCCTTACTACTTCGATGTTTTATCTTTAAATAGACATTCTTTACAACAAGAATGATCTGCCTGGTGGCTAGATCCTCAAATTTTCCTATGACACCTTTCATAATTGAAATACATAACTTCTAACAGAAAACTGACAACTACACCTTAAAGAAACCATCTCCTAATAGGACTCTAACTTCTATTTATTATATTTCTCTTATCCTATATGTGCAAAAATTACATGATGGTTACAAAATAAATATCACATGCTCGAGAGACACATGACCAAATTCACCTCCACTTTACATATTTAAAACATCCCTATATTTGTGGAGCATGACCCTGTTTTTTAGGAAAATATGACTGTTATCTTCAACACTCTTTTGGCTGATGACCTGTCTTCATGTCACTCCCATTGAGTCATGAATATCTGATAATAAGCTCCCTTGACATGCTGAAGGACTCCATCTGGCCAAAATTTCCTTTAAGATGCTCAAAACCTCCAACAATTTCTCACTACGAAAACAAGACAGTTTTGTAGCGAGTTTTGGTAGCGTGGGAAAAGTGGCTTCTACATCCATTTACTTCACTAGAAAAATTTCCTTTAAGATGCTCAAAACCTCCAACAATTTCTCGCTACGAAAATAAGACAGTTTCGTAGTGAGTTTTGGTAGCATGGGAATAGTGGCTTCTACATCCATTTACATCTTGGTTTTTTTAAACCATCTCCAACTGTCCATAATCTGCATTAGAAAAATATATATAAAACATGAAATTTCTACATTCAGAAAATAGGTCCCAAAGACATCTTCGGATCTCAAAACTAGTAGCACCTGTGAGAAAAGTGAGGAAGGTTATGTTTCCTTGTTCTATTCTTGACAATAACCTCTCTCATAATATATGAATTTATCTTTCTTCATCCATAATCTTTTGTTGAAATTTACTGCTCAAACAATCCAAAAACACAACAATTTCCTTGTTAGCTCCAACAGAAATTTAAGCAACCTAAATTGGTGAATACTTTAGCAAAAATAGGTTTCTCCATGAATAGCTAAAGGTCCATGAGCTCCTATCTAACCATAGAGTCTCCTTTGTATGCCTTCTCCTTCATTTCCATCTCCCTTTATAACCAAGCTGCCCTCTTAAAAAGGTGACACTTGTAAAGACAAATTGGATAGAAAGCTACTTGGTGTGGTGAAGCAGCTCTCAAACATTGATAGTGAGATGCTTCACATGCAAGAATGAATGTTGAATGACAAATAGAATCTTTGAGTAAAGTTTAAAAGTTAATTTTGACAACTCAAAGTTGATTATGACACATGTGACTAAAGACAATAATGATAGCAGATTTGGTTGTGTATATTTGAAACTTACCATAAAACCTTGAATGACCTCCACCTTTAATCCTCTAATAATAAACTGACACTTCATCAAATTTGACAAGATAAAAAATAAAATAATTTTTCGTAGCGTATCTACTTTATTCTCTGATAGTTTCGCTACGGAACTATTAGGCAGTTTCATAGTGAAAACTGTTGTTTTACAGTATAAAACACTACGAAAAGTTGTAAAACTGGCTTACATATCATTTTCAAATTTAAATGCTTGGGAAATGAAAACTAACACCTTATGATGACTAATTGGACATGACATGACCTAAATGGAGGTGGCCTCGAACCTTAGGATAGGTTAAACATGTCAAAAATGAAATTTTCCTACACCAACTTGAAAGGCTTAAGAAGACCTTTGAAAAATGAAGTGTATGACCATGTCAAGTAATGTTTCACATTTTATGAGTGATAACAAGGCCGATGGACAAAATCTTGTAGCCATTCAACAACTAATTTTTATTATTGTACTTGGATGACATCCTGATCTTCAACTAGACTTCGGAAGAGAACCTCCACCACATCCGACATGTCCTCCAAACACTGCGGAAACACAAGCTGTGTGCCAATTTTGAGAAGTGAACTTTTGGCATGACCCAGGTTTAGTATCTAGGATATATTATTGATGAGTATGGGGTGCATGTGGATCCAAAAAAGATCCAATTCATTTGGGATTGGCCAGCACCAACCACTCTAACAGAGCTTCGCGACTTTATGGTTCCTGCTAATTTCTACCCAGCTTCGTGTTGGGATTCTCTCAAATCACTTGACCCTTGAGTCATGTCACCAAGGGAGGAGGGAAAGAAAAATTATTTTGGTCAAAATATCAACATAAGGTGTTCGTAGAATTGAAACATCACCTCTGCTCTGCCCCAGTGCTCACATTACTATACTTGCAACAACCATTTGAGATCGACAAAAATACCTCTAACTAAGCTATAGGGGCATTTCTTGCTCAACAAGGGCATCCAGTGGCATATCACAGTGAGACACGGTCTAAAACAATTCGAAAGTATCCCACTTATGACAAAGAGATGTATTCCATTGTGCAGACTTGCCAACAATGAAAGCATTACATTTTGGGGAAGGAAATGATCATCCACACAGACCACCGACCCCTGGAGTTCATACAAACACAAGGGAAGTTGTAGAACGATCGACATCAAAAGTGGTCCATATATTTGCAATAGTTTCATTTGAAAATCAAGTAAAATAAGGACAGCACTAACAATGTTGCAGATTGCCTCTGCCAACCACCGATTGTAGCGATAACCACCATGATCAACTCTTATGGGCATGAGACTTCTGATTGGCCGCTTCTCTATAAGAGCGATCTAGAATTTGGCCACACATACAAGATGCTCTTAGAGGGTAATCGAGTTCCAAATTTTCACCTCCAGGATGCAATAATATGTCACCTGGTACACCTTTGTGTTCCTTCAAGTGAGCGTGAAAAGATTATTTGGGAAGCGCACTACAGTCAGGTCACTGGGCATTTTAGGGTCGAGAAAATAATGGCAATACTACAGAAGTATTTCTATTGGCCAAACCTTCGACAAGATGTCAGGAAGTACATCGGATCTTGCACTGCTTGCACCATTTCCAAACCGACCATCAAGAAGCAAGGCCTCTATACTCTGCTGCCTACCCCTAATCGACCTTGGGAATCCATTTCCATGGATTACATGTCAAGCCTTCCTTCTATTAAGCATGGAAATGACTGTGTTTTATTGGTCATTAACAGATTCTTGAAGATGGCCATTATGGTAGCTTGCAAGAAGAATATCATAGTAGAAACCACTACTAAACTCTTCTTTGAACGAATTTTGGTACACTTTGGGATTCCATAGTCTATCATATTAGATCGAGACAACAGGTTCCTCAGTACATTTTGGTCCAGACTCTAGTTAATGCTGGATAAAAATCTCACCAACTCCACAGCTTTCCATCCCCAAATTGATGGCCAGATAGAGGTTGTCAACAAGATGATCGTACACATTCTTCACATGTATAACTCAAACCATCCACACACATGGGATGAGAGCTCCACGTATGTGAAACATACCTATAACCAGGCCCTCCACAGCTCAACCGACTACAACCCATTTCATGTGGGCTTTGGATTCCATCCATAATGTCCCATTGACGTAGCCATGCCATTTGCAGCTACTCAGGCTAATTCGGCTCATGTCCATTCTGAAGTTGCGAAGGAAAATGACTTCATTGGGCGCATTCAACATATCTTCCAACAAGTTCATGACATATTGGATAGAGCCAATGCTAAGTACAAGAAGCGGAATGATCAGCATCGGGTGCCACACAACTTCCAAGTGGGCGAAAAAATGTGGCTACATTTGCAGAAGGAGCACCTTGCTTGACCCCACCGCAAGCTTCACCCACTCTTATATAGGCCAAACACCATCACAAAGGTTGTATGGGACAATTCCTTCAAGCTTGGTACTCCACCATTCCTTGGCCTGCACCCAATGTTCAATTAATGTGGACAGCCTTCGGCCCTACTTTCCACCTCTACTAGACACATTCGACATGGCAGAACAACTCACACCAACATAGTTAAACCCATAATGCATGGAACAAGACACAACTGATCAAATTATGGACACAAAAATCAAGAACACCTTCCAGTAGAGGATCTAGCTATATCGACTTGTTAAAGTGGGCCAAATCCTTCACTAGGGAAAGTGGCTTACCAGGGACCAAGTTCAACAGAAGTTTCCTCATCTCTTGGAGGAACTCAACGCAATGGGGACCATTTCTTCCTAAGGGTGGAGGAATAATCCAGGTGGATATTGGTGGCCACCTGCCTATTCCACTTGGACCCCCACCATTGTTTCTTTTAGCTTTTTAGTTTCATTAATTGTAGGACAACTTATTATTTTTTGGTCATTTTTTGGGTCCTAAACTTTCAGAGCTGTTTTAAGGCCCTAAACAACATTTTTTGGGAATGAAGCCTACACCAAAGATGAGTTTTTCAAACTTTATATTTTTTGTTAGAAGTTGTATTCCTTTTATATATCTTTATAATGATGTATTATGTGCGTCAAACGGAGATAGTATGCCAAAGTTACGACCCCAGGAAATTGATGTACCAATTTACCCCGACGGGGCCCATAGTCTGGTGTTTCATCTCTTAGGGTTAGGTTTTTGGATGTTTAGGGTTTTCTATTGTTTCTAAATAATATATAGGCCTTATAGCCACATTTTAATACAAAGTTCAGAGGTATGTAGCCGCCACATCTCTTCTCAGAGATAAGCTACCAGCGCCCTAGCTAGTTTATTTCCATTATGTCTGTAAACAAATTTCAGTTCTTTGATATTAATTAAATGAAGTGTTATTTCCACTTAATATTTTTATTTATGGCTATATGTGTATTGTGTTACATTCCTGCATAAATTCAGATTCATTATAAAACCAATTCCAAAAATAGAAGAAAAGAGAGATCAACACCTTAGAAATCAGCCACTTCAAGGGGAGAAACCTCCTTTACATTACATAAATGAAAAATTCTTGGATGATACAAATGAAAAAACCTCCTTTATATATATGGGAGTCCATGGGGTCACAATATAATCCTATCCGCACCTAAAAATAATAATGTAAGTGCACAAAATAACAATATGGGGTTTACAGGGGCACAACAATAACAATAAGGGGGCTACACTAACAACAATAAGGGACTACACTAGTAATATAGGGACCTAAAATGCCTCTCTCCTTCAAAAAATTGATGTCCTCAATGATTGAGTAGCTCTGGATGCTTCTATATAAAATTCTCATCCTCCCATGTATAATCTTCAGTAAGTAAGTTTTTCCACTTGATGAGATACTCTGAAATTGATCAATTTCGTAGTTGTCGACTTCTTGTTTCCATGACTGCTTCAAGTTCCAATATGTTTTTTCCTTCCTTGTCAAGTTCTAGAAATATTGTTTGAACTAGAAGTTTGTCACCTATAACCTTCTTTAAGCATGAAATATGGAAAACTGGATGCACTTGAGAAGAAGCATGAAGCTCCAATTTGTATGCCATAGTACTAATCATTTAGAACGCCTTTTAAGGACCATAGTTATTTAGAGATAATTTATTATCCTTATTATCTTGCTTGAGGGAAATTTGTTTGTATGGTTATAGCCGTAAAAATACCCAGTCTCCTACATCAAAACTTATTTCGCTGCGATGTTGATCTGCCTATTGTTTCATTCAGTTTTGTGCCAAATTTATGTTATCCTTTAAGAGTTGGAGAACTTGTTGTTGATGATCGATGTGATATTCCATTGCTTGAACCTTATAATTTTCTCTTAAATATGATGTGATGGACGGTTGATGATATCCATAAAGTGCCATAAATGGGGTCATTTTTTCTATAGTATGGAAGGAAGTGTTATACCACCATTTAGCTAGAGGTAACCACTTGACCCATTGTGTTTGTTTATCATATACAAAACAACGAAGATATCCTTACAAACATTTGTTCACTATCTCAGTTTGACCATCGGATTGAGGATGATAAGATGAGCTATGAGTTAGTTGAGTACCCAAACAAGAAAGTAATTCTGTCTAAAAATTTTCAATAAAAATGGGATCTATGTCGCTTACAATAATCTTTGGGTTTCCATGTAGCTTTTGAATTGTTTCCATAAATGCAGTAGCAACTGTACTTGCTTTAAATGGACGAGATAAAGCATAAAAGTGTGCAAAATTGGTAAGTACATCAACTACCACCATGATGACACTCTTTCCTTTGGATTTAGGTAAACTTGTGATAAAATCCATTGAAAACTCCTCCCAACGTTGACTTGGAATGGATAAAGGTTGTAGAAGACCTAGGGTCTTAATTGTATCAACTTTATTTTTCTGGAAAAGCAAACATTCTACCAAAAACTTTTGAATATCAGATTTAAGGCCATCCAAAAATAATTTTCTTTCTTCACCCCGTGGTAAGTTTTTAAAAATCCCGAGTGTCCTCCTAAGGGAGAAGTGTGAAATTCCAAAAGAATATTTTGTTTTAGTTGGGAATTCTTATAAAGATATAAGAGATCTTAGTACCATAAGGAATCATTTTTCCAACTAAATGTATCAGATATACTAGGATCTTGCTGCAAATTTTGAATGAGTGTCCACACTTCTTCTTCCTTCTTCCATTCATCCCTTGCTTCGGTTATCCAATTTAGTTGGATAATAGAAATGGCACAAAACAATGCTCCCTCCTCTTCATATTTTCTTGAGAGTGCATCTACAACAAAATTTAGCTTCCCTTTTTGGTAGATGATTTCAAAGTCATAACCCAACATCTTTGTGACCCATTTTTGTTGCTCTTTTGAAGAGAGTCTTTGTTCCAAAAAGTATTTAAGACTATCATGATTAGTTTTTACCTTGAAGTTTCTTCACATTAGGTAAGGTCACCATTTCTTTAGTGCATGTAGTATTGCCAACATTTCCTTCTCATAAATAGCTTTCTGTAAATACTTTCCTTTGATTGCACGATTTTTCAAAAGAAAAGGATGAAAAAGTTAAAAAAAATGAATACGTATGGTTATGGTACGCATTTTTTTTAAAAATGGAATAGTGCATGTTTTAAATCTAAATCTAAATTCCACTAGAACTTTATATCACTTTTCAAGTGATTTCATAAAGTGTTTTTAATTTTCACTTTTGGAGTGATTTCATAAAATGTGTTTTAAATGAAAATTAAAGGGATTTAAAAGTTAAGTAGGAAGGTGTTTTATTTGTTTTTAATTTTGTAATTTCAAGATAAGGAGTATTATTTATGTAATGGGTGAAATAAATATTTGGATTAATAAGGTTGATGTTTTAAAGTTTTGTAATTTGGAGAAATAAGATGTGGAGAGATAAGGTGTGGAGTGATATGGTAAATTCTTTTTGTAATTTTGGAGCGATAAGTGTTTTGTAAATTTGGAGTGATAAGGGAATATTTTTAAAAGAGAAATTCGTTGTTGTAATCCAAAGTAATGTTTTACCTTGAGAGAGATTAAGTCAGTCCATCCAGCTTTTAAAGAGGAGGAGTTATCACAATGAGTGCTTGAGAAGCTTCAATGCATATGTTGTAAAGATAGAAGGATGATGTACCCCATACTTAATAAAACATATTTTTTGATGGTACTTGTGTCCTAGATCCACACGAAATTGAATAAGTGGATATTATGTACACCGTGTGTAGTGAATGCGTGCACATGACTTGCGCCTAGTTTTTTTTTTACACTCTCTTTGTAATATGGTACACAACAAATTACACAACTACATGAACATAAGCAAGCTTAAGTACACAAGTCATCAAACTTAAGTGATATAGGTCCTGTAATCAAACTTAAGTACATTAGCACAAAAAATCACATAAATTTGTGCAACGCATCATCAAGTTGATAAAGAGGTCTTCTACAGGCACATTCGACATCAAGCATTCCAAGACAAGACGACATCAACAACACTTTTTGTATCACTTGCAGATAAAATTTTTTATAACTAAGTTGAATTGTATGGGTGAATTCTCGGTTGAAACCAACACCCAAGTTTGAATTGGTAAGGTGGTAAAAATAAGACAATTAAGTCTTCAACTGAGTCATATTATTTGAACTTGTCATTTGTCTTTTGGGTGCATTTTCGACAGTGTTTGACACCCTTCGTTTTCAAATAAGCCTAATGAGTGAGTACATTCAAAGAAGTACAATGTGCTAGTCATGGAAAATTTTAGGGGCTAATATTCGCAGGTGGGCTAATTTCCATGGTTTTTCCAAAAAAAAGATTCGTCGATTTCCATTTTTTTATAAAAATGATTCGCCCAAATTTTAGAATATAAAATTATTTTACATTAAAAATCGCCTACATTATATAGACAATATATATAATATCATTATAAATTTGAATAATTTTACAAATACATCAATAAACATTTTATAGTTTTTATATTAGGGACTAATGAGATTCGCCAATTTTTTAAACTTCAAGATAATTTTCCATCCTTAAAATTATCCCTGGTGCCAGTGAAGCAATCAAGCAAGTTCAAGCAAGAAAGTTATAAAACTCAAACTAGTGTTGAAAGCAAGCGCAAGCGAACCAGTACAAGCAAGCATGCAATTCAAGTAAAAAATCAAGTGTGACATTCAAGCAACAACACAAGTGAGCGTGTCATTAAAGTAACAAATCAATTGAGCCTGGATTCAAGTGAGAAAGTTCACATGGCGAAACACATCCAACTATTACAAGCTCTTCACAATTTGATCCTATCAAGTGTTGAAGACATGGTGCAAATCAGCAAAGCAACTCTTGCTGATATTTCAAGGCATATACAACAGACAAATGAAATGATTGAGTTCCTTCAACTAGAGTTGAAACTACAAATAAATGAGGTGCAAGAGAAGAGAGATTCTTCCGAGTCTTTGAACCATATAGATAAAGATGATAAGCCATTCATCCAAACAGCTTCAAGTGTCAATGTTGTTCAAGTTCAAATTTTTTCCAAACCAATCATCAAGCCATGAGAAGAAATCCAAAGTAACATAAATCAACGAGGATTAGGATATGTAAAACATGGCGAAAACTTACATATACCAGATTATTCAAAGCCCATCAAGTTTGTTAGTGTAGGATTTCTTAAACAAATCACATCAAAAAATTCTGCGGAAGTTGCAGACAAACCAACATGCACGCAAACTGAAGTTGCAGTCAAACCAAAATGCTCACATTGTCAAAGAATAGGTCATATGGAAGATCATTATTTTGATCACCATCCTTTTCGCCATTGTAGCAAGCCGAATAATTTATCAGAGGAATGTTGCAACCAAAATCAACCAGCCAGATCAAAAATCAATTATGAATGGATTGATCCTTGGGAATGGTTGTCAATAGTCAAAATATTGTATAAGTTCTACAACCAAATTCAATCACACCTATTGTAGTCGACAATCAAATGAATATGGTACTCTCATGCAGATGAATGGGGGATTAAACCACTGAAACTCTCCTACACCTAAAGTGGGGGAGTTCAGAAATAATTTCCAGATGATTTTCTGTCCTTTCAGTTGACATAGGGGGGAAAATGTTAATAAAATTGATGGTTTTTTTAAGACTAAAAGTATTGACAGCATCAGAAAAGCTGCTAATGGGCATCTTCATCATCCAATGGGCATCAAAAAATTCACCAGTGGGTGGTTGACAGTAAAAGCAACAGTGAGCATTTTTCGACAACTACAGTGAGAATTTTTTGACAGCATCAACAAAAGAAATAGTGAGTTGTTTTTAACATCATCAACATCATTAGCCAGTGGGCTATCATCATCAACAAATTCGCTAGTGGGCATCTTCAATATTTTGTCAGTGGAAAAAGGATGTTGGTTTCAAGAAAAGGACAGATGGATCATTTTGCAACTTGGCACATGATGAAGTTTTCAAGAAAAATTCAGAGATGAATCAGACATGCAACTGACTCATGGTCTCTTCAAACTGTAGTTTTTTCAGCATCCAACTTTAGCAGTTTTTTAGGAAATTTTTTTGAGGATCAACATGAGAAACTGGAAGATGGTTCCTCATTCTTATTTTGGATTTATCATTGAGGGGGGGAATGTTAGCCTCACTCTCATGTGATAAAAACAATTATAAATCCAAAAATATAATTAAATTAATTAATCTTGAAAATTAGGAACTATGCCTAATTTTCTAGATCAATTTGGTTCCTCTTAATTAGGAATTAGTTTAGGCCTACCTAACTTAGCTCCTAGATTAGCGTGTGTGGTTGAGAAGATTTCTCAACCAACTTGTCCAAGATAGAAGTGCTATATTGAGACAACTTCCTCATCTATTTATTTGTATTATAACATTATTTGAATATTGAAGAATATGTGAGGATTACAGCAAAGGCTCTCAAGCCTTTTCCGCAAGTTCTATGTCTCTGGTAATTTTATGAGTGTTTTATGAGTTGATTGATTTCTTACATTCCATTTCCCAAGGCATCACATTCCACAATAAAGGTTTTTTTGAAGTCTGTCTTAGCTAAGACCGGTGCTAGGCACATTTCCTCTTTAATATGTTCAAAGGCCTTATTTGCTTTACGAGTCCATGAAAATTCATCTTTTTTCAATAATGTTGTTAGAGGTGTTGCTATTCTCCCATAATTCTTAACAAACTTACGATAATACCCTGTTATCCTAAGAAATCCTCGCAATTGTTTTATGGTTGCGGGGACTTTCCATTCCTTAATGGCTTTAATTTTGTTAGGGTATACCTTAACACCCTCGTGAGATACGATATGACCCAGATATTCCACCTCTTTTACTCCAAAGAAACATTTGGAGGTTTTTGCATATAATTGTTTATATTCCAATAGTTTGATAACCCTGTCAACATGTTGTACATGATCCTTCCAAGACCTGCTGTAGATTAGTATATCATCAAAAAATACTAACACAAATTTTCTAAGGAAAGGTTTGAAAATGGAATTCATCAACCCTTGAAATGTAGAAGGTGCATTGGTAAGGCCAAAAGGCATGAAAAAAAATTCATAATGACCCTCATGAGTTCAAAATGCTATTTTTTCTGAATATCTTTAGTCCTCATTCTAATTTGATGATATCCTGAATGAAGATCCAACTTGGTAAAATAATTTTCTCCATGTAATTCATCCAATAATTCATCAATCACAGGAATGGGAAATTTATCTTTAATAGTGAGCTTATTGAGCTCCCTATAATCCAAAGAAATGCACCATGATCCATACTTCTTGTGCACCAATACTACTAGAGCAGAGAAAGAACTTTGACTCAGTTGAATTATACCAGCCTCTAACATTTCTGCAATCACACGTTCAATTTCGCTCTTTTGGACATAAGGATATTTGTAAGGCCTGATGTTTGGAGGAACACTTCACAGAATCAAATGAATAGCATGATCATGATCACGAATATGTGGGAGTCCTTTGGGAGTTTTAAACACCTTGGAATTATTTTCCAAGGCCTTTTGGAGATCTAGAGAAATAAATGATTTTGACATTGGAAATTATAGCGAGCATAATTTTGCAATTATGCCTCGTTGTTCTTTATTCAGAAGCTTTTTCATGACATTATAACTTATTATATTTCCCGGCTTCCTTGTTATACCCTGTAATTCAACTTCCTTTCCTTTCAAAAAAAATTCAAGAAAATTTCTTGAAAATTAAAAGCTATCGTCCCCTAAGATTGTAACCATTGTACTCCTCAACATCAAAAACTCCCATTGGAATAGAAAGCATTGGAATATTCAATACATATTCCCCCATGGTTATCTTGATATTATGGCATTTTCCAGAGAAATTTATAGTTCCTCCATTTGCAACCATCACTTGACATTCTGGTGTTGGGTATAGGAAGCAATTCAATTCCTTGGCTACCTTACAATGAATAAAATGATGGGTACTACCCGAGTCAATCACTACTATTACCTTTTTCTTCTTGATATGTCCTTCTATCTTGAGAGTTTGAGGAGTGGTAATTCCTACCAATGCATTACAGGATATGGTCAGACTCATTTCTTCTTTCTCTAGTGTTGGTTCCTACTGTATCCTCTTCTTTTTCTTGTTCATTTTCTTCCTCCTCTTCACAATATATGTAAAACAATTTATTCTCAGCACACTTGTGACCTTTAGTGTATTTGATATCACAATTGTAGAAAAGCCCTTTTGCTCTTTTTTCTTCCAATTGTTGTGGTGTCAACCTTGTAGCTTGTGGAAGTCTAGGAGTAGAAACACTTCCATCTTTATAGATGTGAGTGGTAGGCTTCCTTGTCGCCATAATTTTACATTCAATTTTTCTTGCCAACCTGAATGCCTTCTCCATTGAATCAAGTTCCCACAGATGAACGTCATGTTGGATTTTATCCTTTACAGTCCCTATGAAGACATCAATCCTTTGTTCCTCTAGAATATCAGCTACCCTTATATTCAATTTTTGGAAGTCCTCAATGTGCTATCATTTCCTCTATAAAAATTAACCAAGTGAATTTTTTTTACACGAGAAAAGCCATCGATACCATAAAAAATTATTTTTTTCTAAATATAAAGTTGAAAGGCATACCTTTTGTGTGTTTTTCACATTACTGAGATCAAAATATTACTCCATTTGTAGTATCCATGTTACGAGATCCTTGCCATCAAACTTCCTCGTATCGATCTTTCGAATATGGTGGGCCTTCAATCCAACATTAGAGTTTATGAAATCACGATTAACATTTATTTTGTTCTAATCATGAGTTTCCTCTACTATATTTTCGCCATTAGGAATCATTTCTTGTATCAACTTGGTCAAACCTTCCTTCAAACCTTTCATGTCTACTTTTATATCATTCTTCATGTCTTCCATTTTTTATTCCATGTATTCCATGCCATTATTCAAACTATCCATCTTAGCATCCATGCCTTTCTTCAAACCATCCATATTAGCTTTCATGCCCTCCTTCAAAACTTCCATTTCATTTTTTTTTCTTTTTGCGAGAGCGAAATTTTGTACACTTGCTCTTGTAATTTTGATATATCATGTTGCACTTCTTCCTCTTCATGAGACATTGTAGAGGATTATGAGGGATTAATGGGTGTTGGATTATTTTTAGGGGGGAATTTTAGAACCCAATACTGATATTTATGCTTCAATATTCCCTTGGAATCACTTCAAATGGATTTTTCAAACAATACTTATGCAATTTGAAAAAAAATACACACCTTTTTCTTGCTTTTGAGGATCCCGATATTGAAATTGAATTATATCTGTGATTTAAGATCTTCAATATTTGAAATTCAGTCTTGTCATAGCCCTCTGAATCATCTTTCGAATGCCCCAATTCTGGCCTAATTTGGATTCTTCAAGGCAAAGTTATGTGCAATCTCCCACAATGACCTAATTATGGACTGGTTCAGTAGAGTGAACTTGTACGACGTTCCACGTGTCACTATTTCCTCCTTTAGACATAAAATTGATACATAGGCAACGAAATTCCATGTATGTTCGACCACTTTTTATAGACTTCCAATATGATGCTCAGAGAGAGAGTTATGATGATTTTCCCAATGTCGCCTCTTTTAGATGAAATTTAGGAGCCTACAAAAACCCTAACTTCCACAGATCATATCTCCAAAAATATTACACACCAAGATCTGAAATTCTTACACGAATTTCCTCAAGATGTCTTCGAAATGGGTTTAATTTTTTAGTGTTTGAACCCTAGTATAAAAACATTTATAAATAAAATTCCACAATGACCTGTTTGATGCAACGAAACCGTAGAATATAAAGCTATGATACCAAATGTTATGAAACCATCTCCAAAAATAGAAGAAAAGAGAGATCAACGCCTTATAAATTAGCCACTTCGAGGGGGAAACCTCCTTTACATTACATAAATGAACAATTATTGGATGATACAAATGAAAAAACCTTCTTTCTATATATAAGAGTCAATGGGGTCACAATATAATCCTATCTGACTTAACAATAATAATGTAAGGGCACAATAATAACAATATGGGGGTTACAAGGGTACAAAAATAAAAATAAAGGGGCTAAGCTAACAACAATAAGGGACTACACTAGTAATATAGGGACCTAATAGGATCAAATAATCATAGTTTTCTCATTGATGGTGTTATCACAAAATTGGACCTGATAGGCTACTTGATCAGACAATCTCAGGTAACTATTTCAAAACTAATCTTGTGACTGAGGCTTAGCCTCCTCAGCCTGAGAGGGATTTATCAAGGGTTAATGATATGGATAGATGTAGGTTGAAAATAAACTGATAATGTTAGAAGTAGGTAGAAAATAAACTGATAATGTTAGAAGTAGGTAGAAAATAAACTGATAATGTTAGATGTAGGTTGAAAATAACATCAGCATGTATACATTGGGCTTATGGAGTCAAAGCAATTCAGTAATTCAGTGAGTCTAAACATGGAAGTTGAGGCATATCATAGTTTTTAGTGATAAGGCACACACACATGAAACATGTAAAAACACAGTCAGTTCACTTATAAAGGAATTCAGAGCATCTTATAGATGGATTCTGAGTAATATATATGAACACCACTGCAAATGAGATATATAAGAAATAGAAATAGAATAGGAAAACAATAAAAACCCCTTTAGAATCTCAAGATGGTTAAATATAAGATCTCTGTATTAGCTAAAAACAGTCAATTCACAACAAGCTCAGTTTTTCCAAAAATTCCCAAACCTTGAAAAATTAGACCCTATGGCCTTTAATAGACTTCTTACATTATCAGATGATCTGGCTCTAGGCTAGATACATCGAATTTCTATCCATTGACACCTTGCATAACCATAAAACATGAAATTTATTACAAAAAGACACATATCCTACTTGACAGTCCTATTTCAAAAAGGACTCAAACTCCTTATTACTATCTGTAACAACCTTATCTAATTGAAATTACATCATTGAAAAGTGTATCATCACATGGTCAAATTTTGATAATGGCATTCAGTTCTTCATGACCACTTAGCTAACCTCCACAAAAATAGGAAACAGTACCCTGTTTTTTAGGCATAGGATCTTTTTCCTTCTTTGAACATTCTGACTATCATTTAATATTCATTTCGTGGTCCTTAGCTGTTGAAAGTTGGCTTAACATGTCCCATAACTCTTTCCTAGCCTCCATCAGTCTAACACCACTTCAAAAACTGCTCAAAAGGATGTAATGTATTGCACTACGAAAACACAACAGTTTCGTAGCGCTTTCTGTAGCGCTGCCATTACAAGCCTTTGTTCTCCAAAAACTTGACTCTTTCCTCTTGCATCATTTTAATCACCCTTCAACACATCTTTCATAGCAATTTCAGATCTTAACTCATACTTTAACCCCTTAAATACTGATCAAAGGAAACAAAAAAGGCAGCTATAGCAATTTCATAGCGCTTTTCTGCTTTTTAAGCCTGGAGGCGCTACGAAACTGCTGAGTATGCAGATTTTTTCATAAATTTGTCAAATGAAAACTGTGGTTGTCCAAAAACTCAAACTATAACCTATCCTCATAAAACCATAAAACAACTTCATTTTAGATTCTTTGAGGCATTTCTTCTTCATTTACAATTGGTTGGCCTATTGGTTCTTCTATGACTATCATTTTAATGCCTTTGCTCTGTAGCTCATCATGAATTAACTCCAGTTGCTCTTGTAAATAATTCACCTCGTCTTTAAGTCTTTTGTTATTAGCTCTCAGATGGGTGTTTATTATTTTGACAAACTTAGCTTCTTTGATTGCTAGAATTGTCCAGTTGATAAGTTGCTTTGTATTGTCTAAAGTTTCAGAAACAGAATCAACTTGTCCTTCCCACGCTGCCTTCATCCTTTTAAACTGTACTTTCTCAACACTGTGTTTTCTAGCTCTCTTTTTCATGACAACAATTTCCTGATTTTCCAACTTTAACTTTTCCTCAAGGCACTGAAACTATTTTTTCTCTATCACATTCTCTTTTCCCCTTTTTAATTTGCTGATTTTATCCTTCACTGTGGGTGATGAGAGATAAATAATCTATTTAGGTTATTTAGCCATCTCAGTGGGTTTTTGAACTTATTTTTTGCCTTCCATTAATTTCCTAGCATGCCTTGTCATAGGATTTCATGCTTGAAAAATGAAACCTGCATCTTTCCTCTCAAACTCTAATCTCTTTGGAGACTTAGCCTTTTTCAACTTCTGCTCATCTTCTCCAATAAATTCAGCTTGGACAATAGGTGTTTCATCTATGTCAATGGCATGAATAATATCCTCTAGTTTCCCCATTGTTACTAAACTGTCTTCTATAGCAACTGTCTTTCCTTTCAAAACCACTTCTTGGCTTCTAGTTATTCTTTTGGTCCCTTGTTTGCTGACAGCTTGTTCCTATTTTGCATCTTCAACAACCTTTGATTTTTGTTTTTTAGGTGGGAGAGTTGGTGTATCAGGCATTTGCATTTTCTCTGGCCTTTTCTCAGTTTGCTTTCTTGGCTTTACTCTTGTAGGTTCTTTTGGTTTTGCAACCCTAGGTTTTCTTGGTTCTGCGCTGGTGGTGATGGAACTCCTTTAGCTTTAGGGTTTCTTGCAGAAGTTAGGGTTTCCAACTCAAAACCATTAACAAACAAGAATGAGGACCAATCTCTACCTATCTTTTGAAGTTCATCTAAAATTAATAATTTCATTAGACCATGATGAAATAATGATGTCTCACTCCCCTTAGACTTTGCTTGCACCTTATCAGCCATGTTTGCAAGACTTCTATGCAAATAAAAAGGTAAGTCACGTGAAATATTACCAGTGAAGTGTAGAAGTAATTTGAAATGGTATGAATAAACCTTGTGATACCTGCCTTCACAAGTAAAATATTTCTGAATGTTGAGCAGCAGTTTTGAATAATTATCTTTGATGCAGCTTCTTGGGATAGCATTGTTGAGATCCATCTCAATGTGCTGAGGCTTCATGAACTCTTTACACTGCTCCATATTAAATTTGAACCCTTTGAACTAGGTTTATTGACCTCTTGGAATCTTTGTAATGGCAGCAATGAGCTTTGGTGTGATAGACAAACTTAGCATCCCCACTTTAGTGGCTGTTCCATTGAAATTCATAGCAAATTCCTTGGATGCCTATGTGTGAAAACCCTACAATTTCTCACAAAAATGTAGGAAACCTGCTCTTCTAAATTCTTCCATCAATGTTGGGTCTTCAGTTATTGCCTTCATGTGTTCAAGTTCATGCCTTAAGCACTGTCCTCCTCTGTGTATTTTTCCTTCCTCTGCCATATTCTTCAGAGAACCTCTCAGCCTCGCTTGATATGTATGTATCAGCCTCACTTGAATAAATTTATTAGTGTCATTTGATATAGATGTAATAAACCTTTGTAAGAATTAGCCACAAGTTTGGCTTGGTACTCAGAGATCAGACATTACGAATGAAGGCAAATGGAATGAGAATGACTAATTAGGAAAGAATTTGAATTTCAAGTGTTCTTTCATAACTGAAAATGATGGCCCACTCATAACCTATACTGACCACGATGACTCCAAACATGGGTGTGTACTTCGATTTCATCATTACATGAATCAACAAGCCTCTATCTTACCCTTTCCCAACGGTTTCTGACATTTGACAACTCAACTAACAATACAGTTACAAAACCGCACTTTCGTAGCACCTATAGTGTATCTTTTGTTGTTTGCACTATGAAACTATCAGCGCTTTCATAGCGCAAAGTAACTTTTTTAAATGTGATGCGCTACGAAACTGTGGTTTCTTGGCTAACTGGGCGGTTTTGATACAAAAACTTTGGGAAATGAAATGAATCCTAAAATGATGAAAGACTTGACATGAAAGACCTTGAAAATGAGTTTATTTAAACACTAGGGTAGGCTCAAACTATAAAAAATTTAATACTTCCCTTGGTGAAACTCAAGAAATGACTCCTAAGACCCTATTTTGAACCATGAACCTAAGTAATCTTGTTAGAATGATGTTTTGATTTTTTTTTTTTGGGGGGGTGATAATAGTGGCTCCACTTGGGATATTGTGCCCCTGTGGTACACTAAGAACCAATAGTTCTAGTGCTGCTATCCACTTTCTTGACAAAACATTAAAAAAAATTGAAATTTCCAAGCTTTCTCCTCAAACTCTAATGGCCTTCACCTTGGGCTCAAGCTTGCTGATTTAGCTTGTCATTATTAGCAGAAAAAATCATAAAATGGAATATATACAATGATATGAATGATCAACAAATTTTAGGAAGAGTAATGCTTTAAAAACCTGCCATTGACAAGTCCTTCAGCATATGATTTTCCATCCATCTCTTGTAGTATGTAAGTATTGTTTCCATGGAAAGAAGTTATTTTGAAAGGACCTTTCCACAATTTCTCAAACTTACCATGTTTGTCTTTCTCTTCAATTCTGGCCTCCCATTTTAGCACTACATCCTGAATTTGAAAACTTTCTTCCTTGATTTTCTTATCAAATTTTCTTTTGATTCTATTTTGAGATTGTTGATTGTTGTTATAAACTTCATGCCTCTTCTCCTGCATAGCTATTAATTTATTGATTATTCTATGAACTACATTTGGTTCCTCTTCTAATCCTTGAAGCAGCTTCATGACAAGTACCCCTAAATATGTAGGAAAAATGGCTTCAGCTCCATATACTAGTTCATAAGGTGAAGTTATAATTGACCTTTTTGTGCATATCCTATCAGCCCATAAGGAATACTTCGGCTTCAAATTCCAAGCCTTCTTATTTTCTTGCAACACCTTTTTAATGATCCTTACAATGCTCTTGTTAGAAGATTCAGCAAGACCATTCATTTGAGGATAACATGCAGTGGAATTCCCAAGAGCAATATGATATTGATGACAAAAATTAATCAGCTTCTTAGACTTAAATGCCTGTGCATTATCAGTTATGATCTTCATGGGGCAACCAAATCTAGACAAAATATTATTTTCCAAAAAAGAAATAATAACGGAATCATTTTCTTGCCTAGTTGGGAATGACTCAATCCATTTGGTAAAGTAATCAGTGATTGTGAGAATCCAACAATGCTAGCCTGATGATGATGGATGAATCTCTCTAATAAAATCTAGCCCCCATTGCTAAAATGGTGCTTCCACATAGATAGGCATTAAAGGTAAAGGTACAAGCTTCTTCTTACCATAAAAAATCTTACATTCATGGCAGGTAGCAATCTTTCTGTAGACATCCTTAAACATTGTAGGCCAATAATACCCTGCTCTAATAATCTTGTTCACTGTGGCCTTCCAATAATGATGACCTCCACAATCTCCTTTGTGGAACTCCTCAATTACTTTATCAACCTCCTCTTCCAGCAAACAATTCAGCAAAATACCATCGGTATCCTTCCAAAACAGATTTTTATCAAAAATGCAATACCTCAAGGATTTTAGCTTCACAAATCTTGCCTTAGACTTTGTTAGCTCAGTAGGTGCTTTATGATGATATAGGACAAAAACAATATCCTTATACCAATCTGAAGTGATGTACTTTTCTCCAATAGGGACTAGTTATTCTCCCTCATCTGAAATTTCTGATATTTCTGCAATTAAATTCATTTCAAGACAGTCAAAGTTTGACTGTGCCATCAGCTTTTCTAAGCCTTGTCCTTTGACCAATTTTGTTGGCTTGATCTCTATATCGTATTCCAGCAAGTTAGCAATCCATTTTCCCCTCTTACCATCAGGATCAACTTGAGTTAGGATGTCTTTCACAACAATATTAGGAACAAAAGCCACAATATGAGAATGCAGAATATAAATTCTGAAATATTTGATAGCCTTAACCAAGGCATAAGATTGCTTCTCTAAGATATTGTATTTTAGCTCAGAATTAGCTAATTTCCTACTAAAAAATGAAATGGGATACTCAATACCTTGCTGTCCCTTTTGCAACAAAACTCTAGCAATAAGATTTTCTGATGCAAAAGTGAAAACCAAAAATTCTTTTGAGAAATCCAGACTGATCAATACCAATGCTTGAGTGAGTGTCTTTTTTATCTCCTCAAATGATTGCTTTTCCTCTGTTGTCAACTTAATGTCAACTCCCTTCTTCATCATTCTTTTTATGTCCTTCACAATCTCAGCAAAATTAGGAATAAATCTCCTTACAAAATTTACCTTTCCAAGGAAAGATTGAATCTCCTTCCTTCTTCTAGGAAAATCCACTTTCTGAATTGCATTGAACCTGTTTGGATCAATATTAGTCCCATATTTAGAAATAATGTGTCCAAGTAATTTACCTGAAGTTAAAGAAAAAATAATTTTGGTGGGATTTAGAGAGATGCCAAACCTTCTACACTTTAACATAATTCTTTCTAGGTGTTTCAAGTGATCTTCTTCCCTCCTTGAGAAGACTGTTATGTCATCAAGATAAACAACCACCATCTTGTCCTTCTCTTTAGAAAAAAAAATATCCATTGCCCTCTGAAAGGTAGCTCCTACATTCATGAGACCAAATGGAATCTTGGCATACATGAAACTGCCCCATGGTGTAGTAAAGGTTGCTTTTTTCCGATCATTTGGATGTACAAGGATCTGATTGTATCCTGAGAAACCATCAAGCATAGACATCCTTTGAGAACCAAAAATATTTTGCGAAATTTGGTCCATCTTTGGGAGAGGATAGTTGCCCTTCAGAGAGGCTTTATTCAAGTTTCTGAAGTCAATACATATTCTGATTTCTCCATTCCTTTTCCTAACTGGAACCAAGTTTGCAAGCCAAATTGTGAATCTGATTGGGACAATCATTTTGGCATCAAAGATTTTATTGATTTCCTTCTAAATCAATGGCATGAGAAGTGGATTAATCCTCCTTAACTTCTGCTTGAAATTCCTTTCATTTTCTTTTATGGGACTAGTATGCTGAATAATAGTGGGGTCAAACTCTTTCAAATCAACATAATTCCAAGAAAAACCATCTATGAATCTCTTCATCATCTCAATAAAGTTCTTCACTTGTTGGTCATCCTCAAAAAATTGCCAATGAGTAATATTGTCAAGGATAGCTGGTCTATGGCGAACTTCAACCTCATATTTTTCAGTGGAATGTATAGTAATAATGAAAAGACTTGCAGAGACAGCTAGAGAATCAGCAATGGAGTTTTGGTCTCTAGTTTTGACAATGAATGAGTAAGCTTGGAAATTTTCCAACATGTCCAAAACTAAGTTTCTATATGCCTTCATCCTTATATCCTTTGTTTTATAAACACCTTCAACTTGTTTAATGACTAATTCTGAATCTCCAAAAACAGAAAACTTTTGAGCATTCATTCTTTTCAAAACTTCTAAGCCCAAAATCAAAGATTCATACTCAGCCATGTTACTTTTGTAATCAAAGTTCAATTTGTAGGAAAAGAACTTAGTTTCATCACTTGGACTTGTGATCCAAATCCCTGCTCCTGCCCCTTCTCTTCCTGCTGATCCATCAAAATGCAATGACCACAAACCTTTCGTGTTCTTATCATTGACTTGTTGATCTTCTATTTGCTAATTTTCGGACTACTAAATTTCAGATTGTTGATTTTCTGCTTTCTTCTCATCCTCTGCTTCATCAGTCAACTCATTGAAAATAATAGTAGATCCAAGTTCAGTATCAAGAGCATAAATTGGAAAATTTTGAGGTTTATCTTTACTACTCACCATGTAAGCCATTCATGTCTCTCGATACAATCTCCTTTGCTCACCAAAAACAGGAATGGTGGCATAAGTAAGGTCCATCTGCATTTTACCTTTTATTTTTTCTTCCCATGACCTTGATAATATCATGCCAAAATTCAGTGGAATGTCTGCTACCACGATGTCCATGACCATTGTCTTGGCAGGGACTTGTGTAAGACCAAAAACAACATCCTTAATTAAACCAATGCATTGAACTCTTTTTGAATCAAAAGAAAACAAGTCCTTATATGGTTTAGTTATTTCGAACCCCATCCTTTCCATGATTACTTTGGGCATAAGATTTTGAGAGACCCCTGAATCCAACATAACATTATGTAATGTCATGTCATGAATGCTAAGTCTCACATAAAAAGGAGGCACCTCCTCATTCTATTCATCTTCTAATATTGGACCCAAGTATATGGTTGGATGATCCTCTTGTACATTCAAGATATCAGCAGCTCCTGGTTGTGACTTAAAAATTTTAACAATCTTGCTTCTATACTTGTTTACCTTGGGAATCTCACCAAAAGGTACTGGTATTTTGATCTTAGAAATTTCATTTTCCAAACTAAAAACAAAAACAAATTTTTCAGCTTCTTTGATAGGAGGAAGAGGTGGTGTATCTTTCTTGCCTTAAACAACCTTAGGATTATCTTTCTTGCCATCAACAGCCTTAGGTGTATCTTTCTTAGGCTATGTTTTATTTGTAATGATCAACACCTTTCTATTTATGAGATTGTATTGTTTTTGCATCTCAAAAATAACATGTTGATACCCTTTAAAATAATCTGATGGTTCCTCTCCATGATTACCTTGGTCTGATTCACCATGTTCCTCTTTAGTCAAGAAAATTCTAGACATTTATTCATCTGAACAGTGAATAGACTCTTCAAAAATTTCAAGTTCATATTCTCCACCAATTAAGTTCTGCTGGAAAGGAGGTCTCATTGGAGGATCAGGCTGCTGATTTTTGTTTTCTCTTGGTATTTTCTGATTCTGAGGTCTCCTAAAATGAGGGTTTCTAAACTGAGGTTCATGTGGTGCATGAGGAGCAGAGCTATTCCCAAGGGCCAACCTATCCTTCAACTTTTCCATTGTTTTCATCATTGAATCAAATTTATCATTAGAGGTAGATGAGGAAGGCTTCTCTTCTTCTTTTAACTTAGTCTTACCCATTTTTAACTTTTTGGCTACTATCATATTAACCTCCACCTTCACTGCATAATTTTTCATTTCAGTAAGTGAATGGGATTCTCTCTCCCTCAAAAATATAGAAAATTCATAATAAAAAGCTTCGGCGTATCTCATCTAAGCTAAGGCTTGTGGAGTTTTTAAATGGGTAGGAATAGAGTCATAAACCTTATTAAACCTTTTTGAAAAGTTTTGAACAATTTCATTAACAACTCTTCTTAAACTGTTATACTTAGTGAGGGCTTGTACTAGATTAGTTCTATTTCCCCATTTTCTCAAAAAGGTAACTTCAAACTCATTCCAATTATGAATAATTCCAGGAGTAAGGGCTTTGAACCACTTCCTAACTTCACCAGTAAAGCTCTGAGAAAAAAAATTCAACTTGACATCTTCATGATCAACCTCCTCCCTGTCTATAAAATCATTAAATAGATCTACATGTTCTTCTGCTATAATCTCTTCATCACTTCCCCAAGTTTTGATTCTAGCAACATATTTTATAGGGAGGTAATGTAAAAAGTTGGAAGAAAAAGAGGAGCATATCTAGCAGGTGCAGCAGGTGGAGGAGGTACATTTCCAGCCATGGTGAAAGGGACTATGGTAGATTTAGGGATAGCAGCAATAGAGGATGAAGAACTATTATGAGGAGGACTGTTTGGTATTTTTTGTCCACTAACAATTGAACTCCAATCAGGAAGAGGAAAACCAGCTTTACTTTTCAACAAGATTTCAAAAGGGTCAAGCTCTTTCAACTTATCTAAAGACTCTCTTTCCAACAATAAATCAGAAGTAACTACTTCCCAAAGCTCTTCTTTATCTTCCTGTGTTACTAGGGCTAAGGTATCAATACCTCTCTTATGCAAGTCAAAGATAATTTCAATTAATTATTTTTCACTTTCAGATCTAAAAAAGACTTCTTGGATTTTATCATCAACTCTTTTATTTTTAGGACTTCTTAATATTTCAGAGGACACAGATTTTGTATGTGATGGAGTACCTGATATTTAATAAATGCCTTGACTGCCTCTGGAAATGGTATTTGGATTGTCCACAATGGTAGGTGGATCTGGGTCAGGATTACTCCTTGTGTATCTCCTTCTTGAAGCCACGTTTGATCATATAAATTTTGAATGGAGTCACCAAGGTAGATGCAGCCTCAAAAAACTTCCTAAGCTCCTACTACCTTCGGAAGTTCAGCTTCAAATTTTCAGGAAAGTATAATCTTCAGTCTTCTGGCAGACACACCAAAATTTTATCATAAAATTGGACCTAATAGGCTGCTTGATTAGACAATCTCATGTAACTATTTCAAACCTAATCTTGTGACTGAGGCTTAGCCTCCTCAGCCTAAGAGGGCTCTCTCAAGGGTTAATGATATGGATAAAGATATAGATGGCTAACTCTATTTAGGAAATAAAGTGATGATGATAGATTTAGGTTGAAAATAACATCAGCATGTATACATTGGGATTATGGAGTCAAAGCAATTCAGTAATTCAGTGAGTCTACTTAACATGGAAGTTGAGGCATATCAGATATTTTAGTGATAAGGCACACACGCATGAAACATGTAAAAACACAGTCAGTTCACTTATAAAGGAAGTCAGAGCATCTTATAGATGAATTCTGAGTAATATAAATGAACACCATTGAAAATTAGATATATAAGAAATAAAAATAGAATAGGAAAACACTAAAAACCCCTTCAGAATCTCACGTTGGTTAAATAGACGATCTTTGTATTAGCTGAAAACAGCCAATTCATAACAAGCTTAGTTTTTCCAAAAATGTCAAACCCTTGACAAATTCAACCCTATGGCCTTTATTAGACTTCTTACATTATTAGATGATCTGCCTCTAGGCTAGATACATCAAATTTCTATCTATTGACACCCTGCATAACCATAAAACATGAAATTTATTACAAAAAGACACCTATCCTACTTGACAGTCCTATTTCGAAAAGGAAACAAACTCCTTATTACTATCTATAACAACCTTATCTATTTGAAATTACATCATTGACAAGTGTATCATCACATGGTCGAATTTGGATAATGGCATTCAGTTCTTCATGAACACTTCGCCGACCTCCACAAAAATGGGAAACAATACCCTATTTTTTAGGCATAAGATCTTTTTCCTTCTTTGAACATTATGACTATCATTTAATCTTCATTTCATGGTCCTTGGTTGTTGAAAGTTGGCTTAACATGTCCCATAACTCTTTCCTAGCCTCCAGCTATCTAAAACTGATTCAAAAACTGCTCAAAAGGATGTCATCTATTGCGCTACGAAAATACAGTAGTTTCATAGCGCTTTCTATTACGCTGCCATTACAAGCCTTTGTTCTCCAAAAAATTGACTCTTTCCTCTTGCATCATTTTAATCACCATTCAACACCTGTTTCATAGAAATTTCAGCTCTTAACTCAAACTTTAACCCCTTAAATACTGATCAAAGGAAACAAAAGAGACAGCTACAGAAGTTTCGTAGCGCTTTTATGCTTTTTAAGCCTGGAGGCGCTACGAAATTGCTGAGTATGCAGATTTTTTCATAAATTTGTCAAATGAAAATTGTGGTTGCCCAAAAACTCAAAATATAACATGTCCTCATCCTTTACAAACCATACAAACCATAAACCAACTTCATTTTAGCTTCTTTGAGAAATTTCTTCTTCATTTACAATTGGTTGGCCTATTGGTTCTTCTATGACTGTCATTTTAATGCCTTTTCTCTGTAGCTCATCATGAATTAACTCCAGTTTCTCTTGTAAATCCTTCACCCGGTCTTTAAGTCTTTTTTTATTAGCTCTCATATGGGTGTTTATTATTCTGGAAAACTTAGCTTCTTTTATTGTTGGAATTTTCCACTTGACAAGTTTCTCTGTATTGTCTAAAGTTTCATAAACAGAATCAACTTGTACTTCCCACACTGCCTTCATCCTTTTAAACTATACTTTCTCAACACTGTGTTTTCTAGCTCTCTTTTTCATGACAGCAATTTCTTGATTTTCCAACTTTAACTTTTCCTCGAGGCGCTGAAACTTTGTTTTCTCTATCAAATTCTCTTTTCCCCTTTTTAATTTGCTAATTGTATCCTTCACTGTGGGTGATGAGATATAAATAATATCTTTATGTGATTTAGTTGTCTCAGTGGGTTTTTGAACTTCTTTGCTACCTTCCATTAATTTCCTAGCATGCCTTGTCATAGGATTTCTTGCTTGAAAAATGAAACCTGCATCTTCCCCCTCAAACTCTAATCTCTTTGCAGACTTAGCCTTTTTCAACTTCTTCTCATCTTCTCTAATAAATTCAACTTGGACAATAGGTGTTTCCTCTATGTCAATGGCATGAATAATATCCTCTAGATTCCCCTTTGTTACTAAACTGTCTTCTATAGCAACTGTCTTTCCTTTAAAAACCACTGCTTGGCTTCTAGTTATTCTTTTGGTCCCTTGTTTGCTGACATCTTGTTCTTGTTTTGCATCTTTGAAAACCTTTGATTTCTGTTTTGCAGGTGGGAGAGTTGGTGGATCAAGAATTTGCATTTGCTCGGGCCTTTTCTCAGTTTGCTTTCTTGGCTTTACTCTTGCAGGTTCTTTTGGTTTTGCAACCATGGGTTGGCTTGGTTCTGCTGTTGGTGGTGATGGAACTCCTTTAGCTTTAGGGTTTCTTACAGAAGTTAGGGTTTCCAACTCAAAAACATTAACAAACAAGAATGAGGACCAATCTCTTCCTATCTTTTGAAGTTCATCTAAAATTAATAATTTCATTAAGCCATGATGAAATAATGATGTCTCACTCCCCTCATACTTTACTTTCACCTTATCAGCCATATTTGCAAGACCTCTATGCAGATAAAAAGGTAATTCAAGTGAAGTATTACCAGTGAAGAGTAGAAGTAATTTGAAATGGTATAAATAAACCTTGTGATACCTGCCTTCACAGGTAAAATATTTCTGAATGTTGAGCAACAGTTTTGAATAATTATCTTTGATGTAGCTTCTTAGGATAGCATTGTTGAGATCCATCTCAATGTGCTCAGGCTTCATGAAATTTTTACACTGCTCCATATTAAATTTGAACCCTTTTAACCAGGTTTCTTGACCTCTTGGAATCTTTGTAACGACAACAATGACCTTTGGTGTGATAGACAAACTTAGCATCCCCAATGTAGTGGTTGTTCCATTGAAATTCATAGAAAATTCCTTGGATACTTGTGTGTGACAGCCCTGCAATTTCTCACAAAACTATAGGCAACCTACTCTTCTAAATGCTTCCATCACTACTGGGTCTTCAGTTATTGCCTTCATGTCTTCATGTTCATGCCTTAAGCACTGTCCTCCTCTGTGTATTTTTCTTTCCTCTGCCATATTCTTCAGAAAAACTCTCAACCTCACTTGATATAAATCTTTCATCCTCACTTGATATGGATGTATCAACCTCACTTGAATAAATGTATTAGCCTCACTTAATATGGATGTAATAAACATTTGTAAGAACCAGCCACAAGTTTGGCTTGATACTCAGAGCTCAGACATTATGAATGAAGGCAAAAGGAATGAGAATGACTGATTAGGAAATAATTTGAATTTCAAGTGTCCTTTAATAACTGAAAATGATGGCCCACTCATAACCTACACTGACCATGATGACTGCAAACATGGGCGTGTACTTTGATTTCATCATTACATGACTCAACAAGCCTCTATCTTACCCTTTCCCAACGGTTTCTAACATTTGACAACTCAACTGACAAGACACTTACAAAACCGCACTTTCGTAGCACCTGTAGTGTATTTTTGGTTGTTTGTTCTACGAAACTATCAGCGCTTTCGTAGCGCAAAGTGACTTTTTTCAACTTGATGTGCTACGAAATTGTGGTTTCTTGGCTTGTTGGGCGGTTTTGATACAAAAAATTTGGGAAATGAAATGAATCCTAAAATGATGAAAGACTTGACATGAAAGACCTTAAAAATGAGTTTATTTAAACACTAGGGTAGCCTCAAACTATAAATAATTTAATACTTCCCTTGGTGAAACTCAAGAAATGACTCCTAAGACCCTATTTTGACACACAAACCTAACTAATCTTGTCCGAATGATGTTTTGATTTTTTTTTTTTTTGAGTGATAACAGATGGTTTATTAAAACTATTGTTTATTTGCCAACATTGATGGGTCTGGTATTTGTGCAGTGTACCAACATCCAAGAGTTTGAATTTGTACTAGTTGCAGCAAATTGAACTTGTGTTATATTTCTGATTACTTGCATTTAATTATGTGGTTACATAAACACTATCATTTTTAAACGATATTGATTACATAACTTTGATAATCTGTAAAGCTTATTTCCAACATTTTTGAACATTTTTAAAGCAGATTCAATGAAAGATATTTTCATGATCTTGCCATTTTTCCTATCATTTATGAAATTTGTCTTTTTTACTTTTATTATAAAAGCTTCCTTTGACTTTTATATAATGTTTATGTTGGAAGAGTTTCTATTATAAAAACGTGTTGTAAATATTTTGTTTTCAAGGTATATGTTTTCTTTTGTTACATGTTGTGCAGTATAATTGTTGTATAAAATATAACTAGTGTCATCCATGGATTACAATTTTTATTTTCTATGTATTTTAATTTTTTAAGTATTCAAATCCCCTAAATTCTATTTTTGACAGCTATAAATATCCAGACCATGTTCTCATTGTTCCTAGACTAGTCATTTAGGAATTTCTCAAGGTGTTGGATGATATAAGGTGTAATTTATGTCATCAACATCTTTTCTAGTGACCATGCTTGGGAGTTCAGATTGATTTCTTTTTGTTTTAATTGTTCTCTTTTTTGTTTTAGTTTTTCCTTGTTTCTTTTATTTTTCTTTACATTTTTCAGTCTGAAGGGTTATGAAAAAGGATTCTAATTTAAGCCTGTTTGATGAGCAATAAGATATTGTTGCTTCGCTATTACTGCTTGCTAAAAAATCTGCAAAAGAAAATCTTAATCCAGGTCAGTTACTTGCCTTCTCTGCTTTACTTGCATGATATTATTACGAAAGGCTTGATTTAAAAAATTTTGATTAACTTGAAATGAATAGATTATCCGAGACATGTTCATCTTGATATTCCATTAGGATTCACAAATCAATTTAGTATATCTACCAAGTTGTTCAATCTTATGTTATATACTGCTAGGACTAGAGAGGAACTCGAGAGAGCTTGTGCCGCTATCCAATGACATATAATTGGCTGGCCCTCAAGAAAAAGAAATAATTTCCCACCATAACGCAAATTAAGTGTTTTGATAAATGCAATCATCTACCCATCGTCCAAGGTTTAGATTTCATGCACCTAAGGATCCTGCTAGAAAATCACGTAGGATTAAGGGGTTTTCACTAGAGTTTGATTCATTAGCTGAATTCAGGCAACAAAAACAAACTTTTAAATCTACTGAACAAAATCTTAGGCGTTCTGTGTCTAATAATCAAATATTTTCTACATTTCAATTACAACCCTCAGCTACAAAAGGTCCTACGACTAGCTTTCGAACTTTAACCACTCAAATGGAAGAAAATTCTCTTTTTGGAAGAGTCTTTAGGGGTTATACCCTGAAATCTGACCCCAATTATCGTAATAAAGTTATTAAAAAAAAAATCATTTTTAAATTTTCTGAAGACCATAATGTTGCTCCAAGGCATGTACCGTCACCTTTAAATCTGGCACCTGCTACCCAACTCTTCTTGAATTTAAGGATCATCTTCCTATATTTTTGGGATATGGGACATGCACAGTGGATGACCATATGTATAATTTTTCAGATGCCTGCATTAACATTGGGAAAAATGCCAATGACATCTTCATGAGGTTGTTTATCAATACACTTGTAGGGAAAGCTACCTCTAATTTTTATAATTTTCCTCCTAAAAATTTTTTGAATTGGGCTGAACTTTGTTGTTGGTTTAAGTCTATTTTTGGACATAAAAAAATCCCTTCTAGTCACCTTAAAGAATATAATGGAATGGTATTTCAAAATGGAAAAACTATTAGGGCATTCAACATAAGGTTTACAAAGCTTTACAATAAAACACTTGAATTAATTAGACCTCAAGATCAAGAAACCTTAATACATTATTACAACACCATACCATCTATCTATAAGCAAATGCTTGAACAATTTTTTTTTGCAAATGTTGCAGATTCCATACAGACTTGTTTAGAGTACGAAGATCAGCCTAATAGAACTAGTTTCCCAACTGCAGAGTCAAACAAAAGTCCTAAAATGAATTCTATATTGCATATTAAACAAGATATGAAAAATTTCATGATTTATTTCAAAAGAAAGGTTTCTCCTGCAGTTGTCAGCTTGCCTTCAACCTCCAAACGTGAATTTATCTCACTCGCTCCAGGTATTTTTCTCCAAAAAAAATGATGGTGTAACTTTTGTGACGATTGCCATGAAGAAAATACTTGTGAAATCATGAAGGCTTCCAAAGAAAAATTCTTTGGAAAGAAAAATATAACTATAAATAATTTAACTTCTATAAATACTCTTGACTGGTTTGTTGAATCAGAGGCTCTTGTTGTAAATACTTGATCCCAAAATTATAACAAGAAAAACAACAATAATAACTACAATAAAAATCCTACTAATTCGGATTCAAAGGGGCCTTCAACTGAAAAATATAATAGGATAGAAGAAAATTTCGATTCAAGAAATGGAAATCAAACACATGTAAATAATTCAACTACTGCTATAATAGAAAAATACAGAATTTTGGATGATTTGGGAAAAACCTTGCTAGATTTAGCTAAGACTTCCAAACATGCTAAAAATATTAAAACCCTTTTAGGAGGTCAGAATAAATAAAAATAAATAGCTTCAACAAGTACTATTATTTAAATTGAAGAAGAATATGAACACCTCTCTTTAGGCGACGTTGATACTATTTATAATTATAAAAAGCCTAAAAATTCTCCCTTTTATGTCATAATGAAAATAATGGCTAGAATTTTTCATCGTTGCCTTATTGATGGAGGATCAGGTCCTAACGTTATGTTTAAAATTATCACGGAAGGGTTAAGTTTGTCATGCAATAATGAAAGGTCAAACCCCATTTTGACTTTTAATAAGCAGAAACAACCTACGATAGGTGAAATTAAAGATGTCACTTTAGTAATGTGTGCACATCTTGAGATTAGGACAACTTGTAATATCCAAGTTCTAGACACGGGTGGCAGTAATTATTCAATATTTTTAGGGAGAGAGTGGAAATCCCTCACAGGTGGCTACTACTCTATGGATGCCACCCATCTTATTATAGCAAGAGGTTCTAAGAACATAATTGTTTATAGAGAGGAAAGGATAGTCCCATATGTTGAAAAGTTGTCGTAATCCTCTGTTAAATTTATTGAGTAAGATCTAGGAATTTGTAATATATTTGCTAAAGAAGAGGCAACCAAAATTATTCATAAGGATCCTCCTCTTGATCCCCAAGATATATGGCAGTTTGTTTTTGATGTGGTTGTCCCTCAACATGATAACGGTGCAGGAATCCTATTGCAAAATAATTTTGCACAAAACAAATTTTCGCTTATCATTTAAATTTCGCTTGTACAAATAATACCGCAGAATTTGAAGCTTTAATTATTGGTCTAGAGAATGCATTAAAAATTGATTTCTTGAATTTACAAGTTTTTGAAGATTCAAATATGATTGTCAATCTAGTAAACAATGCTTACAAACCTTTTAATAAAGTTATGCGTAGGTACACTTCTCTAGCCCTTGAATTAATTTCAAATTTATCACAATTTAGTCTCTCTCATGTAAATATAGGAATGAAATTAATCACTTATAATCTTGCATAATTTATTGTAATACCAGACAAGCATGAAGTAGAAAACAAACCAGACTATCCTATAATCACATTGTATAGACTGCACTTGCCGGACAATGATGAGTCTTGGAAAATTCAAAGATGATGATACCTTACTAGATTTCCTCATAAAATAAAGTCCCGAACCATCTGAAATCATTGATTTGGAGCGAAATATGTTTCCAAAAGGGTTGGCAGCCCTAGAAGACACTTTTTCACCTAGTGATGCATCTAAAGTTAACTCTGCAGAAATAAAATTCACAAAAACAATAGGAGACATAGAAAAGGTAAATATCAGAATGAATGAAGAACCTAAAACATTAAATCTATCAAAACATTGCTCTCCACAAGAAAAGGAGAAATTCCTTTCTCTCCTTCATGATTTTGCAGATATATTCGAATGGTCCTATAAGGATCTCAAGGGTTTTGACCCTGCTGTGATTAGTCATGATATACCTCTTAAAATGGAAGCCAATCCAGTCAAACAAATACAAAGACCTTTAAACCCAGGTCTAGGAGCTACCATTATATCAGAATTAGATAAACTTCTAGCAGCTCACATTATCTTTCCTATCCGATATGGAGATTGGGTTGCCAAGCTAGTTCCAGTTAGAAAGAAAAATGGTCAGATTCTTCTGTGTGTAAATTTCAGATCTCTCAATAAAGAAAGTGTTCAAGACAATTATCCCCTTCCTAATATGGATTTTTTGTTACAACAATCTTTAGGATGACAAATTTTATCATTACTTGATGTTTTTTCTATTTAAAATCAAATTCACATCAATAGAACTCATAAACATAAGGCTACCTTTAGTACTAATTGGGGAACCTTTTATTTTAATCGCATGCCCTTCGGATTAACAAATGTCGAAGGTACTTTTCAAAGGGCCATGAACATTGATTTTTATGGACTTGTAGGAATTATCATCCTTATCTATTTAGATGATCTTACTGTATTTTCCAATAAAATAAGTGACCACTTCGATCATTAAAGTAAAAATTGTATTCATTTTTTTTTGTTGGTCAAGGACTATTTTATATTATCATACAAAAATTTACATCAAACAACATCCTTGCTGTGATACATCCAGGCTGCCTAGTAGGAAAAAAGGGCCATAAGTGTCTCGGGTGCATGCCAAGGCATACATTTCCATCGGTTATTATCAGAATAAAACTAACAAAAAACTAGCGGATACATAGCTTCATGGAGGTATGCTCAACCTGGATCTCTAGTGCTTGGAGGTGGTTGTGAGAGTGCCTCAATTGATGGTGAAGACTCTCCAGAGCATCTAGAGCCTCATTTTGCAGATGCTAAATGAAAGTGATATATGTAATGAGTTCATTATGATCCTCATACCTTTGTTCCCTCATGGTGTCTAGGTTGTGTTGGATTCGCTAAAGTTGAACTGAGATGCCATCTAGGGTGGCCAAAGCTTCCACTTTCCGAGGTGACAACATTAGAGAAACTATGATGGAAACCACTAAATGTTGGCTCTTAGTGGATTCTGAGTTCGAGCTTGGGTCCTCATTTAGCTTGCGTGCTTCCATCCCTCGACCAAATATTTCTCTGCAGGCACAACCTCGATTTCATGGCATGAGCTTCGCGACTCCATTCCGGCTTGTCTCCATGTTAAAAATCCAATTTCCGGTGAGTCGAGTAGCTCGTAGTCCAACACTGTTGTCCCTGAAGCCACCAGTACCCATCTAGCCACCCCCTTCGAAACCAACACAAGGGACTGCCACCAAACGGACGGTGAATTCCTTGCTGCACTCGGAGGCGAAGATGAACCTCCACCCTCTTAAAGATGAAACCGCTAGAAAGCCATGAGGGCCTCTGAGCCCGAACCAACATTGCACATAGGTCAACTCCTCTATCTCTGCAACCCCATCCTTCACTATAGACTGAAAGGACCACAGAAGGCATGCACCATAAAACACCTTTCCACTTGTAAGCCAAACACAATTATCTTCCCATCACCCTATTTCTCCTCCAGCTACTCGCTTCCAGGATTCCACAGGTCATGGAACCACCATCTCCAGTTCCCCATCTCATGCGTCTTCCACCACGCCCTCTGTTTTCGAAGCTCAAGCTGAAGCTTGATAGCCAACATCAGTGCACACAGATAATTCGCCTCGCAAGAATCCACCATTGCCCAAACCTTAATACTTCTCGATCACTCGCCCAAACACCTGATAAGCGTACGTCGTCTACTGTGAGACCTCACAACCCAAGGGATCACAATGTTCAAGTGTGGGATTTAATGACTCTCGATGGTGTGTGGCGTCAGGCTTGTCCAACCCACGTTGCTAGCTCCCAGATGTCCATTGGACATGACATCCCCATCGGGGAAATTTTATTTATTTATTGTCGTAAATATGGAATTTTATTAAATCCTTCCAAATATTTATTTGGGGTCAAATCAGGTAAATTTTTGGGACACATTGTCTCAAGTTTTGGAATTAGTATTGACCCTAAAAGGGTTAAGGCCATTAAAAACCTTATCCTTCCTAAAAATAAGAAGGATATTCAAGAATTTATGGGTAAAATAAACTTCGTAGAAAGTTTCATCCTCGCGTTTTCTCAAATTGTTAAGCCCATCCATTCCATGCTTAAAAATGATCAAAACTTCTAATGGAATGTCACTGCCTCTAGTGCATTTCAGTTAATTAAAGACTCAATATCTTCAATCGTTGCTTTAGCTACTCCAAATTTTACGAAATATTTTAATATATATACTAACACAACAAAGGATGTTGTTTTAGCTATCCTTATTCAAAAGAATTCTAAAAATGTAGAGAAAATGATACATTTTATGAGACAAAGACTCTATGTTACAGCCTTAAAATGATCTTTTATTGAAAAACACACTTTTTCATTGGTAAAGGCTATAGAAAAATTCAAGCATATTATCCTTGGAAAACACACAGAAGTCAAAACACCCTTATCGGCACATTGGTTAACAAAGATATAGGAACACGATCTAACCATAAATACTTTAAAAACTATTAAAGGTCGTGATTTAGTGTTACATCTCGCTGAAGATTTAGAAAATTCAAAGAAAGAAAATGAAAAAACCTTGATGTTGAATACATTTATGAAATAATCATTGTTTACTAATAGAATATAGATTTAAAATATCACCCATGGTATTCAGATATAACTCATTTTCTTCATTATCAAAAATATCCCTAAAACTAAGACAAAATAGGAAGAAGAAAATAAAGATTAAATGTGATCTGTTAGGTCCCTGTAATTTGTCAGATTGGCAAGACCAAATAGACAAGGGTAACATCAAACCAACTTTGGAGTCATAGGACCTAGCCTTCCTGGACTCAGAGAGGGCTCTCTCTATACTTGATAAAATATATGACTTGATTGATTTAAGTTGTTGATTTTAGGTTAGTTATAATGATAGGTTTTGTTTGGTTCGGTTGATTGTTAAGTAGAAACAGATAAAGTAAGATAAATTCAAACCATTGGGCTATGGGGTTTGTGAAAGGTTTGAAGAGTACAACAACAAATAAAGGGTGTTTCTTAGGGTAGCTAATAAAGCCAAATGTAACTTTAGATAAAATGAGTATATGATGACAGTAAGTTATGAATTCAGTAAAACTAAAGGGAAATTAAGAATCCTTTAACTATACTCCAAACAAGGAAAGCCTTTAGGACAATAGCTTAGCAAAACTGAAGAGAAGTTAAGAATTCTTCAGCTAGACTTCACTAGAAAGACCTCAAACAACTATCCAATAATCCTAGAGAGTAGTTAAGAGTTCTCTAATTATTACTTTCAAAGGAAAACATAGAGATAATAATGACAGACATAGTTGAGGTGCCAAAACAACATATCTCAATCTAAAATTTATGTTCTATTATCAGAGAAGTAATGAAAATAATGTAAAACAAAGGAAAACATTGACAAGAGTGGAATAACATCACCATCTAATATATTTCATGAATCCTATGAATGTGCTAGTTCCATTGATATTCAGTTCAAGACATTTACAAGGCTTCAAAGCCAAACTTCTTTACAACTCAGAGTCTAAATAGCATTTAGCTTAGCAAAACAACTTACCAACCAACAAAAATTATGAAGCATTACATGAAGTATTTAACTGAAAAATGAGGAATTAAACCCTAGCTATGGTTTTTAGAAGTCATTTATTACATAGTTAAGTCATTTTGACCTTTGAGACCATGCAAGGCCAAAGGCAAAATATCTAAATCACATTTATGGAGAAAATAACTTCTAACATAACTATTTGAGCTAATTATGGAAAAAAATTGACTTTAAGGCTTCAAAATATCTTTTACAATAACTTCTATCAAGGCCACATCTCCAAGGTACAGGGGCGCAGTGCCAAGACTAGAAAAATGGCCTGTTTTGCAGCTAGCTTTTGGAGGCCTTCCCGGTGTCCAAATGAGCTCCAGGATAGCTCATTGGAAATCCTGTCCTGTATAGTTTCCAGATATTCCTTTATTTTGAAAAATGGTGCCCATTTTCCTTGTCAAAAAATCACTTCTCCAAAGACTTCTAAACACATAGCACCAGTGCTTGAAAGAGGGCAGAAAGGTGATTTTTTGGTGGGTTTTGGCCCTTTTCAGGGACCATTTTTGCTCCAAATGATTTGAAATTTTCTAAGGATGATGTCCTTGGCATGAGGAAGATGAATATGTTTATTTTTTTCCATTTGAGTACCCCAAAAATAGTGCAGTGCCAGTAGCGTTGCGCGTTTGGCCCAACTTTCTGCAAGCCAAACTGTCAATATTTCAAAATTTGCAAAAAGATGCCAACAATGGATTTTTCTATGCTAATCATGGTTGGGAGGCTTGGATGGATACATCAGAAAGGATATTGAGATTTTTCTTCTTCTTTGCCTCATTTAGAGCTTGAATCTTTTCAAGGGCTCGTTTGAGCTTAGGCCTTGCAATCCTGTTTCTCATGGCATAATGTCTTTCCATATTATTTTGCATGTAAATGTCTCTTTTTGCCTTCTCAAGTTAACCCTCTAGTGAAATTTTTCCCTCTCTAGCCAAGAATCCCTATCTCCATCAATTTCTATGGCAAGCAGCTCACTTGGAGTGAGTTGCTCTGCCAAATCTGCCTCTTTCTCTCTTTCTTGGGCTAAATGTTTTTTCAAACCAATTGTCTTTGGCCTCTTCCTAGGAAGTTGTTCTTCCTCATCATCAGTGTCACTAAGAGTGCCCAAGGTCTCATCTAGCAATGCCTTGGATTTTCTGGCCTCTTTCTAAGTTCTGATTTCTCTGACCTCACTGATGGCCTTCTTTGCCTCTAACTGCTGGTTTTCTAACTCAAAATAGTTAATTACATTATTTTCCCTACCAAGATTAGCTTAAAGCTCACTAATATTGGCATCCTTTCTTTTGAGCAACATATTGCTAATCCTCTCCTCATCCTCATCCTCTAGGTCAATTAGTTGAAACTCTTGCTTAGTTTCATGTTTATCATCCTCTTCAATCATGACATGCTCTGCAACCTTTTCCTTGCCTTTATCATTATTTTTTGCTGATGTAGAAGGCATGGCCCCTTGCATCTCAAGCGTAGCAAACACATGCATGTAACCCCTCTGTTATGTCAAAGGAAATTTCTTTAGGGTAAACTGCTTGGGTGGTTGGTTTTCGTATATCCCTCTCAGGGCTTTCTGGTGCCCGAGGCAGACAGTAAGATTAGCTATGTTGTTCACAAAGATGGCATGAGCATGTTCATATTAGCTTGAAATAACTTGAAGGAATACAATAGAGAATTACCTCTTTGATGGTCTTGGAATCTCTTGGAGAATGCAGAGCAGCAAAGTAAGAGTCCTTCTTCGCCGGCTCCAAATCTAAGACCTGCAATCAGTCAAAGCACCCGCGTAATTTCTAATATAAAAAGTATTCTATCAATTAAATCAACAATAAACATCTAGATTATACACATCTGAGCCATTCATATCATACTAAACAAATATTGAAACAACAATATAACATTAAGCATTGAATGGACAAAACGAACATAGTTCTATTGATTTTGAAAGAAGGAGGATTACAACCATCGGTTGTACCAAGCCCTCCTCAGTCTCCCAATCTCTCTTCTCTATCAAGTGAAGAAGTCCAAGCCAACAAACTCTCTAGGAGCCTCTTTCACTCTTGGCCTTCACAATGTCACACTATTCTCTATTCCATAAGTATACAAGAACCTTGAGAAATCCTTCGACCTTCAATTAAGAGCCTTCAGCTCCTTCTTATAGGAGAGGGAGAAGGCCATTGTTGCCCTTCTCTTTCCACAAGTTTGGAATGGAAAAGTCTTAGATGTTTCTTTGATCTCCATGCTTTTGCCTCTCTTGGAGTTCAGTCTTCTATGGCAATGACCAATAATGAACTGGTGCTTCTGCAGTTTCCTTTGTGCACTGACTCCTTTGTGAGGGAAAGTCGGAGATTCAAATATTTCTCCGCGCTCTTTTCCCAATTCAAACTTAAAACACGGGTAACGCGTCCCTCCAGTGTAAACAGAGCGTTGCCCTAGCCACTAACGTTGCCAATGTATTGCTTGACTGCGTTATAATGCTCTTGTTCTGTTCTATATATGCGTTACCCTGGCAGAAATAGGTTTAATTTAGGTCTTTGTACTTCTTCCATATTTGTCTTCCCCTCTGAGCTGATGAGGAGGTATTTTGACCTGTAACAGATTCCCCCTAAAGTGTGAGGTCAGAGACGAAGACGATGGCCAAAATACTTTATAATTTGTAGAGAGAGAGAGATTGAAAGACCGAGGAAAACCTGAAACAACAACATATGTCAGAAAATATAGTATTTGCCTAGAGTCAGGCATGTCCCATGCTCAGTAGCTTTAAACAACATGATTTCTCTAGAATAGAGATATGAAGAATCTGTCCACCAATAGGCACAATGTGGAAGTGTTTGTCATAACAGGATCAGGCTGAAGAAGCTGTCTCCATAAACAATATCGCAGCTTGGGGAAGGGAACACAACTTTAATGGTGTAGCCTTTTGCCCCAAGGTCTTGACCGCCGATTCACTTAAACTGCATATTTCTCAACATGTGAATGAGGGAGTTTTCGTTGAACATGTGAGAAATCGTCCGATTACCAGTCAATAATGAAAACTGTTAACAGACGCAAAGGTGGCCACCGATAATGATGATGGTCCCTAAGCTGCCCAGTACAATCTAGCGAGTGTGAATAAAAGGAGTTGAAGTCGAACACTCGTAGAATCATTCGACCAAGATCCAATGATGAAGACCCTTGATCTAACACAAGACTACCTGCCACTGATGTCTGCAAGTATCTGGGTACTGATGTGTTTCTGGATCAACTTCCTAGATAAGGTGTTGAAGTCGATAGGAAGTGATCTGTTGAGAGGTAGGCACTGAGGCGTCCTACATCATTCAACACGAAACGGAAACCAACTGATTTTGTTTATGATTTGAGATAGGGAAGAGTGAATGGGAACGTCAGACGACAAATAATTTCTAGCATAACGAACGGTTTGGTTGATAACAGGAGTAGTAGATAGCGAGATCTACTTGAACAATAGAAGGCACTCTAGCAGGGTACTAGGCAGCTGAAGCGTGTTGAACACCAAAGATTGTGTTAGGATTTTACCGGTGCAGGGACACTGGGAAATGAAGGCTAATACTCATATATGGTAGGGTTCGGCTAACTGCGAAAGAGTTTTCTGGGAAGTGCCATGTTCAAGAATTTTGCTGCCAAATCGACCTTTTTGAAAATGTAACAGAGGTAATATCAATTTTGTCCAAATTTTTCCCCGTCTGATTAAGTTTAACGAGTCCAGACGAGTAAACTCGGTGAATTTTTCATGTTTAGAGAGTCTGAAAAATGTCAGGAAAGACAACTCTGTGCCCCATCTGATTAGATTTAACGAGTCCAGATGAGTAAACTCGGTGAATTTTTCATGTTTAGAGAGTCTGAAAAATGTCATAAAAGACAACTCCATGTCCTGTCTGATTAGGTTTAACGAGTCCAGATGAGAAAACTCGGTGAATTTTTCATGTTTAGGGAGTCTGAAAAATGTCGTAAAAGACGGCTCCATTGGGGTACCTTTGTCATGTCTTGATAACCGGGCACGGAAAAGGGGTAATAGTAAGCCTGAAACAGTTCATTTTCCGTGAGTTAGTCCATCGAGTCCGGAAAAGTGAGAAATCTATGTTCAATGGACATCTACCTCATTTTGTTATGAGTACGAGGAGACGAAGTAAACTCAATTTTCTTTGTGAAATTTTAACGAGTCCAACAAAGAAAACTCAGTACCTCCGTGAAATTTTAACGAGTCACGCGGAGAAAACTCGATATACTTTTTCTGTTTAAAGAGCTTTGAAAAAGAGGAAAAGAATGGCTCCTTGTTCTTTGTCTCAATAGTTTTAACGAGCCTGACAAAGGTGACTCAGGATTTTTTCGGTTTTATGAAAGAGAAAAAGATTCCTAAAAAGAATGCTCAGTACTTCTCCATGGTTTTAACGAGTCTAAAGAAGAAAACTCTAGGTTTTTCAGATTAACAAGCAAGAAAAGACCACAAAAAGAACGCTCGATGCCAACTTCGTGTAAGTTTAACGAGTCCGAAGAAGAGAACTCGAGGTTTTTTGGATTAATGAGCAAGAAAAATACCATAAAAAGAACACTCGATAAAACATGAGTATGTCTGCTCATAAATCCTGATCCCTTATTAGAATCATCAGTACCAAATCTCGAGAGTTGTGACATGTGTACAACGAGGAATCACGACTTTGCCGACTGACGAAAAGAGAGTCATACCCCAGAATTTGCTATAAGAAGGTCAGAAGACATTCATTTTCACTATTTTGAGTGCTGTGAAGAAGCTCTGGAGTGAAAAAGGGGTGAAAACTTCAGCTGGTGATTACGGTCGATTCGGGCAGCAGTTTTCTATTCCGTGAGATCAAGGTAAGAGCTAGAACCTCCTGTTATCTTTTAATTGCCAAGTTTTTAGTTTTTGCTGGTTCAAAATTAGGAAATTTTGAGCCCCTAGAAAAATATTTGCGCCTAACGTGGGTCAGGAGTACAACAGCCGCGTTAAACGCCGGGATGTAAGCGTTAGAACGCTCTGTTTTGTATTAGTGCCCGCGTTAGGCGCAACATGCTTTCTAGCAATTCAATTTTTTCATTTTTGAAGTGGTCCAGGCAAATTTTAATAGGTTGGAAATGTTTCATTTGCAGGTGTTCAGCTATTAATCATGAGTATCTGGCGAGAGAGAGAGCATGAGCGGGAAGAACGAGAGATGGTGACAGATGCGGCAAGTTTAATGGCTCTCCGGAGGTGCGGATTGCTTAAGTATGCCCATTTAAAATTGATGAGGGGTCAAGAGGACCTCCTGAGGTGGCTGATCCAGCAGTGGGATGAACGGCATCATGTCTTTCGGATTGGTGGCAACGAGCTCGCCATCGAAAAATATGATGTTTACTTTTTTACCAGCTTGTCATGTCGTGGGGCGAGGCCCAATTTGACGAGGTCCAGAGCTAACCCTCGTTCCACTACTGATTTGATCCATGCGCACTGCATACGTGGCACCCAGGCTGTGAGTAACCGGATACCTATTGCACAGGTGACTTTGAGACCCTTGCGGTCTATTCTATGGATGATTGTTCGCTTGGCAGGCACCAAGAGTTAGCATGTGGCTACCAAGGCCCAGATGCTCCTAGCCTTGGATTGTATGCAGCCTCAGGTTTTCAACTGGTGTGACGGTGTAGTCCGTCGGGTCCGAGCAGAGCTTACTGCATGCAAGACCCGTACTCAAAGAGAATTTGGGTACGGAACACTGATTGTTTCTTTCATACTGGAGTGGATACCACTGATGAGGCCCAGGATCCCAACAGCGCCATTGGGTCCACGCGAGCCGAGGCAGGCTCGGTGGGCCACTTTGCTTCCACGGACTGGAGAGGGTCCCGTCCGTCACTATTTCGATGAGGGATTTTTTGATTGGCTGGACTCTCAGATCATCATGATTGAGGATTATCCCTATGCAGGGATGAACTTCACAGGTGATCCCGAGCTAGTCCTGCCCCCTGGCACCCAGTGGGGGCCCGATGGTAAGAAAAAATGATCAGTTGTTTTCAAAGAAGTTTTTTTTTTTAGCTTTTGAATGTTTATGTAAATTTTTTTTTTTTTTTGGTTGAAAAGCGGTGAAAATTAAGTTTTGACATGAAACTTTTTCTTGCTTGACACAGATGTGGCACCTGTCTGTCCAGCTGGGGCCCCTCGCCATGCATGGCAAGGACTGCAGCTACCCGAGGCTGGCGCACCTGTAGAGGAGGCGGAAGCCAGCGACGATGATGATACCCAGATTTTACATGAACTCTCCAGGAACCTGGAGGGTCTGAGTATGGGTATACCACCGCTTCCTATGCGGGAGGTTCCAGTTCGTCTGCAGCGGCATACTGTGGGTGTGCCGGAGAGATACCTGGTTCCTCTGAGGAGGATAGCTAGAGCAGTTGTAAGCTATTATGAGCATCAGGCTTAGCTGCTGGAGTAGATGTATTAGTGTCAGAGCATGGCTTAGCGTAGCCAAATTTTGTAAAACACCCGAAGTTTTGGGAGATTTTCTTTTTGATGTGTACTGTGTACTGGACATGACATATGCATATATATATATATATATATATATATATATATATTTGGTGATTTTGTGTTTTTAAATTTTTATGCATTTTTTGATGTGATAAAAATATATGTACTCATGAGTAAATCTTTTACAATAAATGTGACAAATGCCAATCTAACACATAATTTGCCAAAGAATCAACTAATGCATTAAATTCCCTAGGAACGTGCTCAAATGTGATTGTTTGAAATTGACGCTCTAAAAGTCGCACTCGTAAAAAATAACGTAACAACACAGGGTGGCGGACACGGTAATGATTGTTTAACTGCATAATGATGAGTTGGGAATCTAACCTGACCACTAGATCGGAGATGTGACGAGATGCCGCTTCCGTGAGGAGTTGGATCACTGACATGTACTCGGCGACATTTTTGGTGGCGTTACCAAGGAATATCCCCCCGGAATCAAGGAGGTCCGACTCAGGAGTATAGAGAACCCAAGCAGCTGAAGCAATGTGTCTAGTGTGACGACTAGCACCATCCGCATACCCAACGTATGATAACGAGTGTGATGACATCTGTGCGAAAGAAAAGGATTACATGAGAAAAACACTTTAAACCAAACAAATAATCTAGAAGCATCAAAATAAAAATAGGCAAAACTTTTATACATAAAATTACAAAGCATATGCCTAGTGCAAAACTAGGCGAAATACTTCTTCAGATAGAGCCCGTTGCGGGGCTCCTCGAGTGGAATTCCATTACAGTCCTGTAGTTCGTAAGCTCCTTTTGAGAGGGCTTTAGTAACGATGTAAGGACCGAGCCACAATGGTTGGAGTGTTCCTGCCCCCAAGACGTCGTGTTTTTTATCATAAAGTAGAACAAGATCGCCCTCTTGGAAAGAACGAGGCTTGACAGATTTTTCGTATTGAGATTTAACTCGGCGCTGGTGAGCTTCGAGTGCTAGTGTAGCATCTCGACGAGTTTCGTCCAAATGATCGAGCGAGAGCAAGCGCTCTTCTGTGGTGGTGGTGCCAGGCAGGAGTTCAACCGCTAGTTTAAGCGATGGGATTTCACACTCAATTGGAAGTACTGCCTCCAGGCCGAAAGCAAGTTGGAAAGGTGTGATATTTGAAAAGAAATACTGAATATTTTCCATGATACCTATCTTTACCGAGATATCAATGAGTAAAGTCTTGGAAAGATTACCCATGTTCCCTTCTGAATCGATAGTGTGGATAGTCGTATAAGAGGAGGGAACTATCTCAGGTTGATCAAAAGACGGGATTTCGGTTTTTATCGCCTCCGAATCAATCATCGAAGCGCGATGGTGGAACTCTCCCCAAGGTCGTTCTTCTAATGACATGATCTCTCGAATAGCTTCATCTGTAGGACAGAATTCATTGAGGAGATCCTTAGAGAGAACCGTGATGGGAGAGAGGGTCGTACCTGTGGTCGAAACCATATCAGTGGAGGGTTCAGATGTGACTTGGATGGCTTGGTAAGCCAACTCAACCGGCGAAAGCGGCATCTGATCTCCATAGGAATCAATATCTGAAGGTGTCGGAATGATCCATGGGTCGATAGAGCCATCCGAAAAGGTGGATATCATTGCAACCGTGTTTGGGATCTGAGGCGGCGGTAGAGGAAAACAACCCAGTAGGGAAGATGCCTTCAGAAGACTGGTACCGATACTGACGTAAGAGTCAGGGACACCTCCTATTAAGGGTACAGAGCTACTTGGTAAAGTGGAATAATCAGGGGTGCAGAAGGATAGCTGATCGATCGTGACTATTCGCCCATCCAATGGAAATAAGATGAGTCGGAAGACCGAAGACACAATGGCGGTCATAGCATAAGAGCAACTACGACCAAGCAACAGATTATAGTCGAGATGACGCTCTACGACTTCAACGTCCACGTTTACCGTTTTCCCACTCAGAGTGATGGGAAAGCTAGCAAGGTATCCTTTGGGTAGGAACGTGTGGCCATCGAAAGCTTTAAGGGAATTCGATGGCGGGGTTAGAGTAGGAGAACCTAAATTCAGCCAACAAGCTTGTGACATAACGCAGGTCGAAGCACCTTCGTCTATGACAGTGCGATGGATGGGTCTCCCTTTCGACACAACCTGCACCTGGAATGTGAGTTGATGCGAGAGGCCAGGCTTAGCCTTTTCCATATCAAAGACTGCTAGCATGGAATCCTGGGGATCTATTCCACCAATGGCCGAAAGCAAGGCTTTCCTTTGTGCTGGACAGGTTTGTAATACTTCAAGTGCAGACATAGCTGATGGTGCCTGCGCCAAATCTTCTACAATATTGTAGTTTTGGGCTGCACGTGCAGAGGTGTTATGAGTCGTGCGTCGAAGTGTCCCTTTGGGGGGACGAATTATAGGTTCAACAGTAGGCCTTTCGATATGTAAATCGTTGGGCGGCGGCGGATTGGAACTAGTTCCCGGTTCCTGAGCATCTATGGTAGGAGTTCCATAAAGCTTGGCGCGAGTTTGAAGGTCAATACTCTCGATGCCATAAATGGCAGATGGTCCTTCGCTGGAAGGATATGAACCACCATTGCCCCGTTGATGGGGTTGTGGCGGGTTGTCAACCATATGTTGATGTTGCTGCTGTTGATTGGGGAAAGGATTGTGAAGAACGGCAGGTGTTCTCCCAGAATCCTTGTTAGCAATAAAATCGGTGCATTCCTGCAACCGAGGACATTTGTATATCAAGTGGTCCTCCACACAGATTTTACAAGGAAATCTCATGGGTTTATCCTTTCCTTTTTCATTAGCAGCATTTTTCTGATTAGAGTTATTCTGATTATTCGACTGCTCTTCCGAACAAGATGTTTTCTTCTTATTCTTCCTATTTTTCCCAGTGGGTTTTTGTGAGGTTTGCACCGAATTTACCTCAGTGGAAGGGAGAGGAGTCGTTTGATGGGGGGCGGTGGTAGCCGAGGATGGCTGGGAGGTTTGCCCCCGAGACTGATTGGTGGCTACACCAGAGATCGCGCGAACGAGACCGTCGGCATGAGCTCCGGTTTTCTTAGTAGCTGGAGGGTTCGGGTTACCAGGGGCATGGGGGAGCAGATCGTAAAGCGTGCCGGATTGTGAATAGATTAAATCCAGGTGCTGGGCACGACGGATACATTGATATTCTGTCACCGCACCAGAAAGTCCAATGTCTTTAGAGATATGGGGTAAAAGAGACTTGCAAAACCAATTGGCTAAGAGATGGTCCGGTATTGGCACTTTGACAAGCCTCCTCCTACGTCTCCATTCATGAATATTGGTGTGTGGCCGGAGATGTGGTGTGCAGTGTCTGTGTGATGATATTAACAGTGCAGTACGTTTTCCTCTAATTGAGTGGTTGAGGATTCTGCTGAGAACTCCGTGGCTAAAGCGCGAGACGTGATGGCGGCCGTGGTGATTCAATGTACCTTGGCGGCATTGCTGTATGTGTGTGGGAAAACGAGTCGCAGATGGGGACACTATGTCACTTCTACCATGGAATTGGATATGGACCACTGGAAATGGAAGGTAGTGATGTGTGCGGCGCGGTCGTCCCCATGCTTCCCGTCAGAACTTCGAGATACTCCAGAGATGAGAGTCTTATGAGGTGGAGGGCCAAAGCCGAGGTTGTGGTTGATGGGGGTCGATTCGTCGACTTATGGATCTCGAGGTATGTCCAAAGCTGCCAAGAAAGGCAATTGTGGATTTTCCCCGAGTCTAACCCACGAGCGTATGGGGTAGACATGGCATTGGGACCATAGGGATTCCTCCCATCCATGTGTTACTAGAAGGGTAGAAGTGGGACTTTGATAAAAACGTCACATAGAGTGGAGAGTGTAGGAACATACGGTTGTTGTCCATAGGGCATAGTGTATTGAGGGGAAAATGGTTGGTTGCCCCCGGTAGTAAAGTGCCCTCCCACTCCGGATGGAGGTTGGGGTTGGTTAGTCCAAATGGATGCAATAGAGTTTCCTGCGAGGCATACTAGTACTTGCATAATTTGGCAACGGTATAGATCCTACACCTATGTTTGAACCACTTATAGGGGATAGTATTTACAATGGGTTGTCCCATTTGTCCTAAGGATTGCATAGGAAGAAAATATTCCACCGCTACCGTGTGCGATAACACTTTGCCCAGTATAGTGGCCGGGGGTTTGAACTCAACGTGAGGGTTCCACAGCCGAAAGGGTTGTTAAAAGGTGCACCGAAGTAGTCGATGCTCGTGGGAGGAGCTGCATGAAGTGGTCCCCAACATGGTCACGGTAGGAGTAGATACTGAAGGGTTCGGTACAACTCTTGACAGTTGCTAACCATTGACCATGGGGTTGGGGGTAGGCATATGTTGACTCTGCGTTACACAATGTAGCACTCAGAACTAACCACTTAGGCGGGGAGGATGATGGCGAACTAGGAATGGTTGTCATTGGTATCGACCTGTGGATACCCAGGGTGGAGAAATAGATGTTGGTGTTGTTGCCGCGGAGACATATCTTGGCGTGGTGGAATCGCGGATTATCACCGTGGTCCTAACGGATCGGTCGAGCGGAGGATGTAATTAGGTAGTAACGCCTTCGAGTGAAAGGGTCCTCACGAGAGTTCCGACTGATAAGGGATCCAGGGTGGTAATCCAGTTAGTCGAGAGGCGCACTCTTAGGGCGAAGGCCCGGATTCACCAAGGTTCAATATTTCTCTAGGGTGAGAGGGAGGTAGACCTTGCTTGTCGTCGAGATAGACGGCGCGGGTCGAGAGACGCGCCACGGTGAGTTTGGTTTAATTTTTAAAAAAAATTATTTTAAAATTTGATATATTATGAAGTCTCAAGTGGCCGGTAACTACTACACTTACTAAAAAAAGAAAAAAGACTCTCTAAAATCAATCGGCAAGTGGCCCCGACGAATAGGGTGCCATGTATCGACTGCGCCGATCTCCCGATGTTGATGAAACCCGAGTCTCACAATAGCATGTCTGAGAGAGGGTTGAGGTCGAAAGCGTACGGTTTCACGGTTACTCTAGAGCTTCGCCCGAGACCGGACGATAGGTGTAAGCACTCTCGTGAAGACGAGTACCCTCCTAAGGCAGAAGACACGAGTAGGGTCCGAGTACGTTTCGGTGCCGAGGACAGCCGTGGGCTCAGTCACCTTGTGTAATGCTCCTAGAAGTACTGGCCACTAAGGGATACTCCAAATCACGGACACTATCGGGGGGGGTCCACGGTCGAGGACGAGTGTGCTATATGGGCCGTATACCTAGAGTCCTAGATCTGGTTTCGACATCCAGGGAACCCCAATATATAACACACCCATAGGGATGCGGTCGAAGGTGGGCTACCTTCTAGATGCACCCAAGTGTTGTCTCGCGTGCGAGCTCCCGTGCAAGGAACGGTCCCGATAATCGTATGAAGATGCAGCAGAGATTTCACTCGTTAATGACTCTAGTTTTCTAGTTTTGAGATCTTAGGTATTTTTCTCACTTTTACACTAACCCAAGATCCCTGAGCTTGAACTACTGTTTGTTTTGTGAGCTCAAAAGAGTTATTATATTGATTTATTATCGCTTTGTTTTTTAGTGTACTTTGTTATTAGTGCTTGCGGAGGGGAAATGGACGTCATGAAGTATAGGTAGAGACGATGCGACTCAAGATACCATGCAAAACATGCTGCTAAATATTGATTTCAATGAACGGTGTTTCTACACAGGAGAGGTTTATTTTTCAATCATCCATGCACCAACATGTAAATAACACATCTCAACTTTCAAGATTCAGACTATCTATCTATCTCTTTTTAACGGTCTGCGCAGACCAAACTTCAGAATAAACTCGGCTAAATGCGAAAAAATAAAAATAAAAAGATCTCTCTTTAAAAAAAAGTAAATGCTTTGCACACTAACTTTAAATAAGAGAAACAAATACTCGATGCCGACTTTATGCCAGATGACAAAGCACGGGGATTCGATGCTGTGAAGAAAGTCCCTCGGTAGAGCTAAAAACTCTACAGCTAAAACACGGTCATGGTAGCGAACAACGGGGTTTTTGGCGGAAGTAACGCTCTGTCTGTGAGAAAATACAGGCGTTATAACGCATCGTATTTAAGCCTAGAACGCGTTATAATGCATACACGGATAGAGCACACTAGGTCGCGTTAACCAGGAAAAGCTCTTCGATTGTCCAGACGGGAATAGGATTGAACTGCAGCCAGCGTTTGGTATGTCTCTTTGGGCATCAAAAAATGGTCGGAAGAGATCTTAGCGACGAAAGGAGAGAAGAAATGAAGGAAGAAAGAGTCGGAAACTATGGGGAAAGTCCCAGTAGTCGCCAATGCAGCTATAGAATTGGCTAGCGGGTGGTTGGTTTTCGTATATCCCTCTCGGGGCTTTCTCAGGTGCTGGCATGAAGGATAGTAAGATTAGGTATGTTGTTCACAAAGATGGCATGAGCATGTTCATATTAGCTTGAAATAACTCAGAAGGAATACAATAGAGAATTACCTCTTTGACGGTCTTGGAATCTCTTAGAGAATGCGAGCGACAAAGTAAGAGTCACTTCTTCGCCGGCTCCAAATACGAGACACACCAGTCGATCGAAGCACTACCGTAATGTTCTAATATAACGAAGTATTCTATCAATTAAATCAACGATAAACATATAGATTATACACATCTCGAGCCATTCATATCATACTAAACAAATATTGAAACAAAAATATAACATTAAGCATCGAATGGACAAAACGAACATAGTTCCCATTGATTTTGAAAGAAGGAGGATTACAACCATCGGTTGTACTAAAGCCCTCCTCGATCTCTCCCAATCTCTCTTCTCTATCAAGTGAAGAAGTCCAAGCCAACAAACTCTCTAGAGCCTCTTTGACTCTTGGCCTTCACAATGTCACACTATTCTCTATTCCACAAGTATACGAAGACACCTTGAGCAATCCTTCGACCTTCAATTAAGAGCCTTCGGCTCCTTCTTATAGGAGAGGGAGAAGGCCATTGTCGCTCTTCTCTTTCCACTAGTTTGGAATGGAAAAGGCTTAGATGTTTCTTTGATCTCCATGCTTTTGCCTCTCTTGGAGTTCGGTCTTCTATGGCAATGACCAATAATGAAGCGGTGTACAACGAGTTCCTTTGCTGCACCGACTCCTTTGTGAGGGAAAGTCGAGATTCAGAAATCTTTCTCCGCGCTCTTTTCCCAATTCAAACTTAAAACATGGGTAACGCGTCTCTCCAGTGTAAACAGAGCGTTGCCCTAGCCACTAACGCGGCCAATGTATTGCTTAACTACGTTATAACGCCCTTGTTCTATTCTATATATGCGTTACCTTGGAAGAAATAGGTTTAATTTAGGTCTTTGTACTTCTTCCATATTGGTCTTCCCCTCTGAGCTGATGAGGAGGTATTTTGACCTGTAACAGAAATGGCTCAATGTCACTCATTTTAGTTCCATCTGTCTCAATGTTCTCATCACTTCTTGATGCTTTGTAATCATGATATGAGGGTGAAGGATTATGGAAAGGTGATGTGGAAGGGTCATCATGGGGTGATTGGATGTGAGTGGATGGTGATGCATGAGTAGTGGGATGTGATGGAGAAGTAGGAATGGGAGGATGAGGTAAGGAAGGGATATCTTGCTGATGATGGCCATGTGGAGTAGTTAAAACTTCATGGGAAATGAAGGTATCCCATGGAATATTCTTCTGCTGGAGCTGGTGGATAACCACCATCATGATAAGTGAATGGTGAAAAAGGCTCTGCATTTGCTGATTATAGTCACTCGTTTGCACAATGTAGGCCATTTTGTCAATGCTTTGGTAAAGATAATATGGTATATGCAGCATCCTTACTCTAGTAAAATGCATGAGAAGACAAATATGATATGAGTAAAGGTAGGAAAACCTTCTCTCACAAGTGAAATACTTCATTATTATCCTCATCATGGGTGCATATCTATCAAGCAGATGAGAGAAAAGGAAAGATGGATTTGTGGTGATATTTATACCTAGGTTTAAGGTATGGTTCAAAGTAACTCATGTCTAGGTTTTCTTTCTTGAACCACTTTTCTCCCACACTTGGTATCCCTGTAGCATCTGCAATGGCATCTATAGACATTTCAAAGGTGACACTGGAAAGATTAACTTGTTTGTCATGCAAATTAATGATAAATAGTTTTGTTAGCTCAGGGTGGTTTTGTACTTGATGCACCTTCTCACAAAATTCAAAGCATCCTACATGTTTGAAACAGGAAACAGTAAGGGGAGATGCCATGAGTTCCCTTGTATTGAGGGGTTCAAATATATTTATCCTTCCTCACTTGTGATCATGCCTCCTTGGAATTTGGGCCTTACCACCGCTGTCTTCACCCTCATACATTTTAAACTTTGTTTTGGAAACCCTAGGGCTGATGTGAAATGAGGGATGGGAAGGAATGAAATGGCAGCTTTGCAAATGAAGGGAATGGATGTTGTGACAAACAAGATGAATGGCAGCCTTCAAGCAATGTAATTACACTTGTCTATAATTGATTTTCTTTAAAGAGGATGGAGTAATGGTAAAACAATGATTTCAAGCTTAAATCTTAGGGTTTGATTAAGGTTTCATTCCATTCAATTTATAATCATAAAATAGCTTTAAAAATATGGCTCATGTTATGCACTTACCTCTTATCAGTGTTTTGGAAGAATTTGGCAAAGACTTGAAGGTTATTTGAAGTGATTTGAGTGGTTAGAAGAGTGAGAAACCCTCTCTTTCGAAGCGCGCAGTGCTAATGCTCAGGGCGCAGTGCCAAGCCTAAGCACGCAGCGCTAGTTCTGAGTGCACAACGCCAAGGGTTTTCAGCACAAGGTCTGTTCGAGCAAGAGCGCAATGCTTTGTCAAGTGCGCAACACCACCTCCCAGGCACACAATGCCTTCAGAATTTGTGTGGAAGAAAAATGGCAAACACATAGAACCAACTCCCAAGCGCGCAACACCAAGCCAAGCGCGCATTGTTAAGACAATTTTCCCAAATTCGCTCAGAAAACTCAGAAATTCTTCTCTCCTTGAAACTTCTAATGCTTTACAAGGAAAAAGTGATTCATTTGAAGTGTGAAATGGGCTTTTATAGGCTTATGGGTTTAATTTAAGTTTGCAAAACCCACTTTCTAATGTCAAAAGTATTTTTATTTTCTTACTAACCCTTTAACGCTTTTTTGCATGTAGGTTTGTTGAAATCATGAATTTGACTTTTCTTTTGCTCCTTGAGGAATGACAAGTTCATTTTGAAAACTTTAGGATTTAAACACAAAGTAGCGTCTTCAAAATATTCTATAGTTTCCACCATAAAACTCAACTCATCTTTTCCACTTTCTTTGGCTATCTTTTTCAAAATCCTAGGTGTCTGCAGTCTTTACAGCAATCATCAGTGTTGTCTTCTAAGTTCTCTATAGACCTTTCAAGTTCATTCATTTATATCGAGTTCACCTCACCGTTCTCCATATTCCATCAATATTTTTTGATATACCTTCTTCATGTTTGGCCTTGTGTGCTTCCTCCATGTCATTTTTTTCAAGTGATCACTGCTTTAGCACTCAAATGGACTAACCAGTTCATAACCCTAGTCATGTTCAAGACCAAGTGTTTCCTTTTTCCCTGTTGTAAGTTGTTTTCATTCAGGAGTAGATAGTCTACATTATCAGTACCTTCTGCTGACAAATATTTCAACACTCATGCAGAAGTGATAAACTTTGTCCATTTTTCTCATTTGTAGGTGCTGAACTGAGAAGATAATACTCTTTCGAAACTTTTACGTCCTTTTTGAATAACCATGTCTCGACGTTCTATTACACATAATCCAGATTCTAACAAAGGTAAAGCAGTGCCTGAAACATCCAAGGATGACCTTAAATAATGTAAAACCCTAATGACCTAGTGGGAGTGTCCTTTGACCTAATTTTGACTAAAATTTGGCTTGGAGATTTTCAAGTGAAAATAGAGTATTGTCATAGTTTATTATGCCCAAAGGGACATGGGGATGAGTTAGAAACAGGAAACCCTAGAGGGAAGGTGCATTTTATGGACAGGTAAAAATAGGGCCATGAGGTTCAAGGTAGCAAAGAAGGATGAAAATGAGAAGAATAGGCCCATAATGAGTCTTTTAAGAACAACAGGGTGACTTTGAGATGGAAAACTAAGGAATAGTGAAAATATGTTTCTGAAGATAATGAAGGTAGTGATATTTCTGAAAACACATAATGTCTCAATAAATTTGTTTTCAAAAGGCTTCCATCAATCTATAGTCATCAAAAGATAGTGAAAAATACGGATGACTAACAGGTTCTCCACTTAGGGATGGTAGCTCCTTTAAGGAGGTGTCAAGAACCTCAAAGATCAGATCTCTGGAATTTTGTAGATTAGTGTCTCACTTGTACTTGGTAGATTTATCTTTCTTTAATTTCTGATCTGCTATTGTTCTTGGGTGCTGTGATTTTTTGAAGATCTGAAATCATGCTGGATTCAACATCAACTCTACCTGCCCATCATACCTTTCCTAGAATTTTTCTTCATATGGGTGCACTTGGATTGGCAAACCCTGGACATCATAATTTTTTTATTTTGAAAGTAAAAACTATCTACTTCTACCCTTATATCATCCAGAGGCTCAAATTAGACTAATGAGCTCTTTTATTCTCTACCTAATCTACTTATCCATCAAGATTAAATAGTTTGACAGATTTTCATTCTCTAATCTATCAACATAAAATTTAAAACTTGATAAAATCAAGGTTAAGAAGTTTGGTTTGTCATGAGCTGTGGCATTTTGGATAAGCTGCACATAGATTTTATTTTTGTACAAGTAAAAATAGAAAAATTGAGGGTTATAATTTTGAAATTTGTCATTCATCCCTCTCCTTTTTCTTTGGTTCATATTTGAGCTTTGGGAACAAATATATTTTCCTAACCTAATCTACTGATAAGCCAAGTTCAAATAGTTTGGAAAATATTCATTTACTAACTTATCAACATAAATTTAAAACTTGTTCAATAATTATTAGGCTGTACGACTGAACAAGACTTCCTCTTCAAAAGTAGTGGCATTTGGACTTGCACACTTTTAAAAATGTTCTTTTTTGGTATGGGGCGTTACCTTTTCTCCTTTTTGTTTTTTTTTCTTTCTTTTTGTCCAAACAATCTGAAATTAAAAACTAGAAAGATGTTCACAGTACTGAGCTTATTTTCATACCTATCTATCCTAATCTAACTTGTATATGACATCTACATTAGGTGAACTCTCTTTTCCAATAAAGCCAATCAAGTAAGTGACTACATGATTGATTTTCATTCAGCCATTTGGGTATGCTGAAAAGACAAAAAGGCCACTCCCATCTCACTTGCTTTTGAACAACAGTGCTCAAGACCTTCTTCACACTCTGCAACAAACCACTCCTGGCATATCATGTTCCTTATTTAGTGCCTCTAAGAAAACAAAAAAGGATCTTGAAATAATACCTAGCTCTGAGGATTTGAATAATCAACTATATCCAGGACCATTCCTTGCTCCAGCTTGTTAAGCTTGGGGAATCTCTTCCCCCTCTTCATGATCATTTGTCTTGACATCCTCATAATATATTGCAATTTTTTCCTCTAGAAAACCTGATATGCTCTGATTGAGTGGGCTTAGTTCATTCTGAAAGCCATCATTTTGATGATAAGGAGCACTCTTTGGAAATAATTCTTCTTGAGAAGGCAGCACAACCCCAGTGTCAATTTGTTCTCTTGTTTCTTCATGAGGCAAGGCTGCAATACATAAATCAGCAGTAGAACATATAGAAATAATCTCTTTATATAAAATTTTAGAGGCTGGCTACATGTTCAGAATCTGATTGATCTCTTCTTCAGATAAAGGAGGCTGCAATCCTTGTTTTCTTTATATTGGACAGAATTTTTTTTCTTTTTCTTGTGAAGAGTAATAATGAGTCTGAATGTATTGTTTGTTGTTAATAACAATACCCAAATATTTCTGATTTATGATTGTATTAAGGTTGTCTTTGATGAACTGAAATGAAGCACAACAAAGAGGTAAAGATCCTTCCCTTTTTTCCAAACTTTCTACATTTTCTTCTTCACTCTCATAGCTAATTTGTACTTGTTGATCACTATATTTGAGGTGCTGGAAATGATTGTCTTTGTCCCAAAAGATAGTTACCGGTTTTTCTGTAGTGTTAGCTTGAGTCTGGAGAACATAATCATCATCATATTGATCATACTTGGGTAGCTTATTCATAGAAGGAATTTCATCCAATATGCACACTAGATGAGCAGGTTTCTCCACCATAAGTTGACCTATAAGTTTATTTTATTATCTATGGTAGTTGGGATTAAAAGGAGAGTGTTTATGGTCAATAGATTCTTCTTTTTCTGAGATTGAAACACAGTGGTTTTATTTCTCTTGTGAAAGATCATAAGGTTGGATGTCTTCTTGAGCCTTACACAAAAGAGATGATGAATCATCACTTGTCCCTTTAGAGAGATCTTGTGGATCTTCCTTTATTTCCTGATTGATTTCATCCTCAACCAACTCCTTTTGGTTGTCATGATTGTTAAATTGAGTATTAAATCCATGAATTTCCTCTAATAGATCCTCAGGATGTGAATTTCCCAAGTCTTCATCAATATTTACAAGGTATTTTATGAGATCCTCAGACTTATCACAACAATTTTCAGCTAATGATAAAGATGGGAAATTTTCCTTATAATGTTCATAAAACACCTTATGGAAATCTTTTAAAGAAAACAAACTACCGGGGTCCAGGCCTTCATACCATTCCCTTGCTTTCCCTTCTAATGTCTCCATTAACACTTTCATGAGGCAATCCTCATGCGATTCAACTTTTAACCTCCATGTATGTTTATGAAATTTGATGAGATGTAACAAGGGGTCATCAAAATTTTCATCATGAAACATAGGCAGGTTTGTGTCCCAATTTATTTGAGGTATTTTGTGGGGGGTCCAGGAATGTGATCTCTGTTCATTGGAGCATACCTGCGTTGTATCCTTGGATTCATCTTTTTCAATTAGTCAGAGGAAAGGGCCACTGCATCTTCATAACCAATCTAGATTCTTCTACCAGTGGAGTCTTTAGGCTTATTAAGAGTTGTGAAGTCACCAGGTAGATGATGATAACTATTTGAGGATTTTTTTGTTGTCCACCATCAACAATTGGATACCAATATTGGAATATTTTTAGGTTTTCTGATTTCTTTATGTACCAC